>JAKZAP010000007.1:8247677-8670144 GCA_023053575.1 Branchinecta lynchi
AAATAACCATTTATACAAAGTAACCATATTAAAAGAACACGAGGCAGACGAGAAACTCAAACAACTACCTGGAACTGTAAGGCTAGCGATAATGGAGCCAATCGCATGTCCCTGATTCCACGTCCTCCTGGCTCGCCGCAAGACCAGACATGAGTTTAACTAGGGCTAAACTACCCAACGAAACAAGAGAAGAAAAGGAGTTGCATCTTGTACCGATCTGTTAACAAACACTGTAAAACGCTTGCTAACCGCTAAACTATTCAGCTAACCTTTAACCTATACCAGCAATAGCGCGCCATAACTTACATCTGCAAGCCTGCTCTCGCTAATCCTTTTTCTAATCCTCTTCTTGGATTCCGCTAGAGAATTTCTCAGCCTAATTCTCTGCCCTTCCATATTGTCACAGGCCTATGATACTACAGGATATGGCTGACAAAATCCTTAGCAAAATTTTTACTTAGCCATGCTTTGTTTAGACAAGACGATAATACTGTTTGTCATCACTAATTTGTGTCTGTCAAAATGCTAGGCACTTATCTATTTTGTATTCCGGATCGATCGTTATCTAACTGACAATCTTTTAACCATCTCCAAATTTTTTGTAAAACTCCGCACAAACCTGAGTGCTTTAGAGATAGCACTGATTTTTGTTTGAAACAGTGAATGTGTCGTGGATAGCCGGGCGATTCTTAACCAAGGTAATTCACTGAACCCGAACGGCTGACTCCCTCCTATCCGAGTTGGTACGAAATATATTAGGCGCGTTATTCGCATCTTTGGCGTTCCAGTGAAGTTATTACAAGTTACGATGATAAGAGGAGGGGCGAGCGCTGTATTGTGGTAGTTATCACGCTCTCTGGAACGAAAATAATAACAACGCGATCATACGTCATCACTCTTACGGGAGTTCCTGCAGAACCGATAGTTATTATCACTTATGATGCTCGCGACCATCATAAGTAAATTGTAGCGATCGTAACAATCGTGGAAAGAAAATAATAAGTGGGAGGAGCCAATTTACTTATTACGGGCGTGCTCTGGAACGGCAATAATAACAAGAATAGTAACGATCGTAACTAATAATAAGTTGCTGGAACGCTACCTTACAACACTAGTTGCGTTTTGGTTCGCCCAAGTAAAATAATATTCGTCAAACTTGGGTTTTTATCCAAGAAAACATTCCCAGTATTAACGGCGACTTACAAAAACTCGAAAATTTTCAAAAAGGCCTGAAAAAGTCTCAAAACGGAAAGGCAAAAGCCGAACAAAAACACTAATATTGTCAGAAGTTTCATAGCATTTCAACACAAGGGCAATTTCCACAGACAACACTTTAGAACAATCATTAACTTTCTGACGACAACAGACCTGCTCGAGTCAATCTAAGTAACCAAGGCTACGCTGCCCAGCCGCGAAGAGGCAAAATGGGCAAATCTGATCCGAAGCCGTACCAGAAATGAGAGAGAGAGATGTTATAGACAAGTGTTTAGAGAATGTTTCGGTTACAACCTTGTTAGTGTTAAAAGAATACCCAAATAAAATAATATTTGTCAAACTTTCTTTTTTATCAAAGAAAAGCGAAAAGTCCTTAGTAGTAACGGCGACTTACAGAATCGCGAAAATTTTCAAAAAGGCCTGAAAAAGAATAAAAGCTCAAGCTCAAAAGGGAAAGGCAAAAGCCGAACAAAAACGCAAATACTATTGGAAGATTCATAACATTTTAGCACAAGGGTGAGCAATTTCAACAGACAACAGTTTAGATGTTATACACAAAGCTTTAGCAGAGCCTGTCGGTTACGAGTCTAATACAGTAGTAATTAATAAAAGATTCTTCATAAACCCGAAATTTGCTTCTTTAAAGGACACCTGAAGAATGAAACCATACTTGAACACACCATGGAGAATGCATTTACAGACATGGACACGGAGAGCATTCTTTTCCTGAACGTGACGTTTTCAAAATAGGGATGATTGTTTCCGCAAGTTTGCACAAACAGACTCCAAGACAAAAAGCGCAATTCATTCAAATCTTGTACAGCGCTGGCCGGATCGTATTGGGATTTCTTCTAGATATACGTTTGGGCTTACCTGGTTAAAAAATATTCCAGAAGAAGGGTTGATTGGAGACATTTGTTCATTTCTAAAATTGCTCGGTACTGAAATAAGGACACATGCAAAATGGAGCAAAAATCATAGCTTGGAAACGGTATTTCGTATTTGGATTGGGTTTTCTGCAGGCAATGTTAACGGACGTCATACAGATAGGGATGATACTTGGTAATCTTCATTCAGGTGTCCTTTAAGTAATAATTTAGCATCATCAAATCGAACTTTTTCGAAAGGAATATTCATGATAAGCCTATACTTTTGGAGAGTTGTCTGGTTTTATATTTGTAAGAATATTTGCACCTCATATGCATATTTTTGCGTTATTTGTATAGTAATTTACTTGCCGATTTCGAGCAAGAAATAAAATGACAGTAATAATCTTATTTGACGATGCAAAACGGATAAGTCAGCTATATTTTATTCGAGCTATATTTCGGCCCTTCTTGGCAAGGGTCCTCTTCAGGCTCAAGCCGCTCAAGCTGGAAAATGAACTTCATTTTAGCATCGTCAAATACAATAGAAAAAACGAGATTTTCGTGTTTTTTTTTTTGTTTTTTTCTTGATCAGCTAGTTTTCCCTCCAAGATGATGTGAAATCGTTTTTGGGATCCCAAAACGTAAGTGGAGGAATACCTATGACATCGCAAAAGTTGTCCGTCTGTCCGTCCGTCCGTCCGTCTGTCCGTCCGTCTGTCCGTCCGTCTGTCCGTCCGTCCGTCCGTCCGTCTGTAAGCACGATAACTCTCGAAGGGAATGAGATATTTTGATGAAACTTGGTGAGAAGGTTCGTTGGGTCGTCGGACCAGTCAAGTTCGTAGATGGGCTTTGTAGCTCTACATTTAGGGGTGGGGGAGGGGATTGAAATTAAGGGACAAACAAAATATTTTGAAACAGCTAATGTGATAGTCGATTATGGGGTAAGAAGACATGCTGAACACGATGGTGAAAACCATTTTGTCATCGGACAAGTAGTTCGCCCGGAATCCGGCCAAAACCGGAAAGTTTGTTGAAAGTAAAAGTTTTATTTGAAGTTGATTAGATGTTCGATTTAGAGGTAGGAAGACATGCTGAAGACGATGGTGAAAATTATTTTCTCGACGGACAATTATTTCGTCCGGAATCCGGCCCAAACCGGAAAGTTTGTTGAAAGTAAAAGTTTTATTTGAAACTGATTAGATGTTCGATTTTGGGGGTAGGAAGAGATGCTGAAGACGATGGTGAAAACTATTTTCTCGATGGACAAGTATTTCGCCCGGAATCCGGCCCAAACCGGAAAGTTTGTTGAAAGTAAAAGTTTTATTTGAAGTTGATTAAATGTTCGATTTAGAGGTAGGGAGACATGCTGAAGACGATGGTGAAAACTATTTTCTCGACGGACAAGTATTTCGACCGGAATCCGGCCCAAACCGGAAAGTTTGTCAAAATTAAAAGTTTAATTTGGAGTTGATTGTATGTTCGATTTAGGGCAAGAAGACATGCTGAACACTTATGTGAAAACAAGTTTCTACCCGGACATGTAGTTCGTCCGGAATCCGGCCAAAACCGGAAAACTGTTGGAAGTCAAAGTTTTATTTCTAGTTGATTAGATAAGCGATTTAGGGGTAATAAGAGATGCTGAGTCCCTGTGTGACAATCGTATTTTACCCGGACATATAGTTCGACCGGAATCCGGCTGGAATCGGAAAATTTGTTATAAGCTAAATTTCTATTTGAAGTTGATTAGATGTTCATTACTGGGGAAAGAAGATACCCTGATTTCGTCTTTGAGCTTTCTTTTTTCGCCGGACAAGTAGTTCTGGAGTTCGGCCGGAACCAGGAAATTGGCAGAAGTGGCAGGAAGTTTTCGTCAAAACAGATATGACTTATAGGGGTAAACACACATGCTGAATCCAAATCTGAACTTGGTTTTCTCAGGTGATTAGCTATTTGGCCTTAATCTGTTTCTGAATTTTAATTGTAAAAATGTTCAAGGAGTCTGGCGAAGACTGGATCTGGCTAAGACAAGACCCAGTTGTCTGGATCAGATATTGAATTTTTGGGATCCCATCGAAACCTTTGGTCTTGTTTCTATTGTATTTGAAATGAATGGTCAGCTTGGCTTCAAACCTTATATTTGCATCGTCAAATACGATTCGCAGTCAGCTTCGGCTGAAGGACTATCAATAATAATCTATTGAGTTAGGTGGCAATTACCTGGAGCTATAGCGTCCTTAAATTTTGAGGTTTGTTCTACCATTTAACGCGTCTTATAAACGGCGACAAATAGCGTTTTTATTCCCGGTATTTCCCTTTCGTACAAAACACTAAAACCAAGACATTTGCTTATAGAACGATACTGATACACGTCGAATTATATTGTGTTATCAAAATAGACTGTACTGTGTTAATTTGATTAGAAAGTAAGGTTTTAATGATTTCTCCGAATTCTCTAATCAATGTTAGATATCTTGGTTGTCAGATAATGCTTATCCCAAATTACGAACCTCAAATCCATGGCGATAATACATACCATTTTCGCTGTTTCCACGACCGACTCGACTGTGTGCTCGGAGGTTTCTATTACTTTGGTGACGAGATCCTTCGCATGCTCCCTCGTTGATTGGACAACATCACCGGCGAAATCACCGGCTGCCTCAGCACCTGAAATATATATGGTTATTCGAATGTTGTGTTTCAGGTTCTTTAATAACAAGACCAAAGGTGTCGATGGGATCCCACAAATCTAATATTTGATTCAGACAATTGGGTCTTATCTTCGCCAGATCCAGTCTTCGCCAGGCTAATCATCAGAGAAAACCAAGTTCAGATATGCCTCTATAAGCCATATCTATTTTGACGGTACTGACCGAGACTTCCTGCTTTACTTCTGCCAAGTTTGTGGTTTCGCACAAATTCCGAGCGAACTACTAGTCCAGCAAAAAAAGAAAATTCAGAAACGAATCCAGCGAGTCTCCTTATCCCTACAAAGAACTACTTTAAATCTACTTTAAATAAAACTTTGACTTAACAAAAAATTCCGGAAACAACCGGATTCCGGACTAATTATATGTCCGGGTAAAAATGATTGTCATATACAGACTCAGCCTCTCTTCTTACCCCTTAACCTGTCATCTAATCAAACTTTTGCTTTTAACGAATTTTCCGGTTTTGGCTGGGTTCCGGGCGAACTAGTTGTTCAGAGAGAAAATGATTTTCCCCATCATGTTCGCATGTTTTTTTACCCATAAATCTGACATTTAATCAACTTCAAACGAAACTTTTACTTTTAACCAACTTTCCGGTTTTCGCCGGATTCCGGACGAACTACTTGTTCGGCGAGAAAATGGTTTTCACTATCGTGTTCAGCATGTCTTCTTACCCCTAAATCAAACATTTAATCAACTTCAAATAAAACTTTTACTTTTAACCACCTTTCCGGTTTTTGCCGGATTCCGGACACACTACTTGTCCGGCAAGAAAATGGTTTTCACTATCGTGCTCAGCATGCATATTTCGTTTGTCCCTTAATTTCAACCCCCTCTCCCACCCCTAAATATAGGACTACAGAGCCCATCTACGAATTTGACCTTACTCTTGACCCAATGAATCCTCACACCAAGTTTCATCAAAATACCTATACTCTCGTAACATATTGACTGAGAATATTTCACAAATTTTGGTTTTAGAACCGTGAAAGTGTGAGCGAACAAATTATTATTCTATTATATATTCTCTAAGTCTCAAACACTCGAGGCCCCGGAACTATGAAGGAGCAAAACTTGTCAGTGACCTCCGAAATTTTAGCATTTAAAATGCCAAATTTTAGCATTAAGGGGACAAAAAAATCCAAATTTTAGTATTTAAACCCTAGAATTTTTGACATTTAAATCTTCAGATTTTGGCATCGCCCATTTAAATGATAAAATTTTCGCGTTTTTAATGCTAAAAATTCATGTTTTAAATGTTAAAATTTCCGCCGTTCTTAACGCTAAACCTTGGCATCACCAGTTTAAATCTTAAATTTTCCGCTATTTTAAATGCTATTTTTCCATATTCCGCCGTTTTACCTTAAACTTAACCCAGTTTTAAATACTAAAAGTTTGTACTTCGCCGTTTTACATCCACCGTAACCCCGTTTTAAACGCTAAAAGTTGGTGAAAGTGGGCGATGAAACTGTAGCAGTCTTGGCCATGGGTTTTCCCGGACGAGGCCGCATATATCTCCAATTCAAAGTATGAATTGAAAATTATATATGGGCTAGAAATTGCTAAGCATAAATAAAGAAAATCTCACAATCTATTAAATAAATAAATTGCAAACAGTAAAGCACTGATCATTCACTGACGGTAATTCATCTTCAGATTCCCTTGATTGTTGGCCTCTAAATACAGTAAATGCCCCAGACTCACCTGAGATTTTAAGGTCTTTTATGGACATGCCAGCTTCCCTTAAAGAGTATTCTCGCCGTTCCCCGAGGACTCCCCGGGGAATCGAATGGAACGGCCACAATAGAGGGAGTCACTCCATGCGGAATCCGCGTACAGAAACAGTGAGAACACGGGAAATGCTTCCAAAATGGAAGTTGTTCGAAAAAAAAAAATATACAGTTGACGAAATTAGTCTAGATCCACTTTATTTTTGGTTGTGTTTATTCTGATTGTTTTTAATTAATTTTACATTGTACCAACACCAGCAAAAATTGATTCCCCTCCGAATCCGATAGGGAGTCCTTTTTGATGATGGTGATGATAGTCGGAGCATTCCCCTCCGTGGGGACTCGCGAGAATACGGGGAGGAGTCCCCGGGACAAAAAAAAAACGCGGGGACTGCTCAAGTGGAGTCCTCGGGGAACTGCGAGAATACGCTTTTAGTCTTCTGGAAATTGTGCTACTGCTTACTGAAAAATGCTCTGCAACTTCTGACTGTTTTTTCCCAGATTGGAACAAGCCAAGCATTTCATCACCACAAATACTGTGTTTGTCTACCATAATCCTTCTTTGAGTTTCCTTCCTTCCTTACCGACAACGACTAGCACTTGGGGTTCTGCTCTAAACTCACACCAGTTCTGGTTTGAAATACTTGCTTTGGTTCCTACTCACCAATCAAGTCATTGGCAAATTTGGGTATGGACAGCTTCGTATCAGCAGTGAAAATTCAGGAGTTCAATCTAGTAACAAGGTGCAAATGCGGTTGACCCCAATCGCGAAAACCAATGGCCAAGAGTTCTTCACTTTCATCAACAACTTTCACCAACTTTTAGCATTTAAAACGGGGTTACGGTAGGCGTAAAACGACGAAGTACCAACTTTTAGTATTTAAGTAAAACGGCGGAATACGGAAAAATAGCATTAAAAAAGGCGTTCTAGGATTTAAAACGGGTGATGCCAAACGGCTCAAATTTTGGTTTTTAAAACGCGAAATTTTAGCATTTAAAACATAAACATTTTAGCATTTAAATAGGAGATGACAACATTTAGCATTTAAAACAGGCTAAATACTAAAAAATTGATCTTAAATAAAAAAAAATCGGAGATTTAAATGCAAAAATTCTCTAAACTCTGGCATTTTAAATGCTAAGATTTCGGAGATCACTGACAGGTTTTGCTCCTTCACACGGAACCGCCGATGTTCATGCTGGATGCCCACCCAGTTTCTTAGTAACCCAGCTGACTTTACTGGGCGCACTGCCAGCCTCCCATCAAATTTCCTTAAAGAGCGCCCTGTTTAGCTCAACTATTGTGGTCACGAGCTATGAGATCGCACAGTTTAGCTTATTTATTTCGACAGAGCGCTTTGGACGCGCACATTAAACTTTTTTCTTTCTTTGAGGGGGGACACCCCCCGCCCCCAACCATAGCGACGCCCCTGGTTACGCCATTGGATATGGTGGGAAGTTCCCGGTTTGAAGAAAAGGCCCGTTATGCCTATCGTTTGATTCAAGATTAGGAGACTTACCCTCTTTGACGTATCTTGCTATGTCTCCAGCTTGCTCTGAGGCTTCATTCCAATAATTACAGGCGAATTCGTTAGCTTTTCCAACAAAAGCTCCAGTTCTTTCAAAGATCTCCTCTGCCTTCATCTTGACGTCTGTTACAATTCTATCAAGTTCAGCACTTGTGAAGCTAGGCGTCCTGCTTTTACTCTGGAAGAAAGGAAATTGTTCATTACAAGGTCATAACCCAGAGCAAAATAACTCTAGAGAGTAATGCACGAACTTAGAAAAAACGACACAAAGTCAAATCGCAGCGACACTAGCTCCCCTAGAGGACACGAACATCCCTACTGAAACTCAACCAGCACAGCATCTTAGCCTTGCTAGAATTTTCTACGTCCGCCACTGCACGCACGAACAAAGCGAGCTGGGCGGCGCTGCAACGGAGGTCCACTTTTGATGCATGGGAAGGATAGGTCTTCGCATTACTCTCTCGAGTTATTTTGCTCTGTCATAACCTCTAAATGTGAGATTTAGAAATTGGCCACTGAGAATGAAAAAAAAAACAGGATAAAATTCCAGAAAAGATATACAAGAGATCCAATAAAATACTCTTTTAGGCCAAAAAAATAACTGGAGATCCTTTTTTTTTTATTTTTAAATAAAGATTAAATTCAGGGAGAGAATTTCAAGTTAGCCTAGTTTTACACTTTCGCTTCACTTGGTCAGAAACTGAAAGAAAAGTCTCCATTTTCCCGCACGGAGAAGCAAAGTTGGGTGCTGAGTGAGCACCAAGCTTTGAAACTTACAAAACACTCAGCTTACAACTTCTGAGCCAGATTACATATCTGATAGTGCAAAACGGCTCAAACTAGAAAATAAACTTATGGCCAAAAGTTCATTTTCCAGCATGTCTTCTACTATACCACTGAAGACCAAGAAAACTTGACAAAATTCCATGGATAAACATAAGTAGGCTATTATGCACTTTGGATTATATTTGCTGTCCCTCATAGGATTCCGATGAGGGGGGGGGGGGGGGCAAAATGCCCCCCCCCCCCCCCCCAATACACCTCTGCTGCATGTGATCCCGACAGGGATGCCACTACACCATTTAACTGCAATATCTTTTCAGGCTGAATACATTAGAGATTCACAAAAGATAAAGACAAATTATTGGGCCCTTGGTAGACTCTTATTCTTATCCATACCTTTTTACTTTCATTCTGTTCCATTGCTTCAGCCAGCTGAACTGGTGGTGAACTACTTTCCTCACCACTGTCAGATTGAGACTGAACATTTTCACTGAATGTAACACCTCTTCTCCTTCTCAAGACTGTTTCTTCATCACTGTTTATTTCTTCATGTTTCAAAAGTTCCATCTTTTCATGGAGTCTAGTCAAATCAAGCTGTTCACTCACAGTAACTTCTTCCATTTGCAGACTTGTCAAACTGACCAACTGTTCATCCAATATACTGGTTGACCTGATGAAAACAGATATTAAGCTAAGTCTACTTGGTAGAAAGCAAATTTGTCTTCATATTCATTCATGTGAACCTGAAATAGCCTACAACGCCAGAACTAAGGAGAGAATATTTACTCTACAGCACTGCATGACCAAAACTGGGATACTTTTTAAGTTCAACCCCTAATCATAAACTGAAATGATACGTCTCTAGCTTCTAGATCTTCCCTCTGCTGCTGTTTTTAAAAACCCAACAGACGACCATTGTGACACTGTTTCGCTAATCTTCTGTCTCTTAGATCCCAGTTCAGTTGTCTTAATTAACATGTATTCACCTCTTGTAAAATATTGAGGAGTTAGGTGAAACTGGTGAAGTAACCATCTGAAATTCTTAATAGTGGATCAGGGTAGTCTACCACTAGCCTATGACAAACCTCGGTTACTGTAGCTGCAAGGTAATAAACGAATTACCAGACCCTTGGAACAATCCTTGTACTTTTGACCTTAAAAGGCAATGGCAGATTTCCAAAAAGGGTAAGTCGGGATGGGAAAGGATCAGCCCAGTCTACCATGGTCCCTGATTTCTTGGTAGGCTAGGTTAACGCTAAGTACGCCTAGCCTATGCCAAACACAAGTTAGCACTCTTGCCAAAGGCGGACATCCTAGGTAGGTTCAACACAGGGGCGGATCCAGCCTTTCATTCTAGGGGGGGGGCGATTCTTACCGAAAAGAGTGGGGGTAGTGGCCTTTTTGTCGGCCACAAGGCTGATTTTTTTCGTGTTTTAAGTGTCCCTGTCGGTCTCTTATTTAACGAAAATGTGGTTTTGTATATTACAATAATGCTTACAAAAACTGTACTTGATCAACTTACAACTGTTTACAAGAAAAATTCAAGCTTTCTGGCTCCACTGTTCGCAAACCTGTCTGTCAAGCGTCTTTTGTCCAAGTTTTCCTACATTAATATCGCTTAAACGACGAAAGTCCTCGTGACGGATGTTCAAATTTCACTATACACTGGAACCAAATGTTTGTTTTTACCAGGTCCGGTTGCATTGCGTCTCGAATCTAGCTAAAATTTACCGGGTGAACTGTTGCTATGCTATGAGCGAGGTATGAGGTGAGAAATAGTCGAGGCTAGCTTGACAGAGGAAAAGCTGTGGGTTGAACGTAGTGTAAAAGGTTCTAGAGTCTAGTTACAGTAGTCAGAACATGCATTAATGCAGACTTCCGTAAGTGCAGTAAACAAAACAAAACAATTACAGCCCGTCTAGGGGGGCGATCGCCCCCCCCCCCCTGGATCTGCCCCTGGTTCAACATAAGTGATGGTATGCTTCTTTGAACACTTCTCTATATTCTACTTCCCTAAAACAGTCAAACGGGAATAATAAACTAAGATAGATACTCCTTCAGACCAAGCTGACTGGGACAGGACTGGGAATCAAATATAAAAAATCTTATACATCAGCTATAGTTGACCATTATTGGCAAGGGCCCTCTCAAGCTCTAGCAGGAAGAAATGAACCTGTAACCATTGCAGGTTGTATCTTATTATAGCCAAAGGAAATCCTAGCTGAATAAAATATTAAATGTTAAATGAAAAATTTGAAATCAGCTGAGAGTCTTTCAGGTTTCTTTTGACACAAAGAAAAATAAAAATCCTTTGGTGTCATCAGTAGTAGATTTTTATTATGTTGGGACGGTTTCGACTATAAAGCAAAATGCTGCACATTGCGACTGGTGGGGAAAGTAGCAGGATAAACTGAGCAACAAGGAACAAGAGATTCAAAAGAATAAGAATTCAATTTGGTTTTATTTTACCTAAAGTACTGTCAGAGACAGTAGTAAACGACTGATATGCAGTATCAGTAAGTTAGCCTACTACTGTTTACCAACAGTACTGTGCATACAGTCTAGACCACATTCTCCTCCTGCTCCAAGGGAGTGGCCAAGTATAGCAACCATACTTTATCAAAAAGCTTCCCCTGGAAATATGCTACACCCTCTGTTGCAAAGGATTCTGCTGGCCGGAGACTCCCCAGTGCAAAGGATTTATCGGGCTGGGGAATCTCTTAGCAAATGAAGCAAAATGGTGCAATTGCTGAGAGATACTCCAGCCCAGTGAATCTGTGAGATTGAGAGTCTGATAAGAGTGCAGTCGCTTTACTTGGCTCACTAGCCGCTTCACTCACACAGTGTGTGCATAACTCCATGGGCACATGCAGGGCCATGACTGTATCTGCTTGGTTTGATTTTCATAATAATCTTTGATGCCACTCAAAGTTAGGCAACATTCAAATAAAATATATCCGCTGACTATGCAGCTATAAAGTACTTTAGCTAATCTAGTCTAACCAAAAATCTAACTTTAAGCACTATGACCAAAAATTTAGGATCTGTGTATGACTTGGACTAGTCTACCACAAACCCCTGATTTTTGGATACCCTATGCCAAATGCTGAATATATCTAGCGTTTGGCACACCCTATGGCCATGCCTAACACTGGATAGGCTATACTGTGAATATTTTTGGACGAGAGTCACATTTTAATTGCATTTTGGTCTCTAGCTCCTGTTCCTGTTCTGTGTTCACAGTTGTCTGGTTTGGATAAAAAGCTGTATTTTTGCTTACGCTGTTCCATGTTTCGTATTTTGTCACTGTTCTGACGAAAATGCAAACTTAGGTTCCTGAGCCTTTCTAGGCGGGAAATATGTTAAATTACAAATTAAATTCCAAAACAACCATACTTTAGGTTACAACCATACTTTATCCTCTGAACTTCTGCAATTCTTTCTTTTCTATCTGCGAATCTCTCTGCAATTTTCTATCTGAACAGTGATAAAACGTGCTAGGAGAGCAAGTTCAATGTTTCGCAAAACAGACAGTGAAACACAGAACATCAGTCTAGTACACTAGCCCCTTTTCAGGCACGGTGCTCAAACGTCTAGCACCATGCCTGGGTGCTAGACGTTCAAGCACTGTACCTTGGATTTCATATATGGTGCATGGTTTTCAGTATACAGTGCATACATCAAAAACACAGTTTCTGTCATGACAACTGAGCACCAGCTCGGACAGGGCTGAAATTACTACCATGAATTAGAGAAATCAAAGACAATCATTTATATATTTTTCACAACAAAAACAAAAGGGCTCGGCTGATGACAGATGTGAAAAACCTCATTTCTTTTTCTACATAGTCAAGGGTTTCGCATGCAAAGTGTCCTGTGCCTCAGCTTTTTCTACCTAGCAGCCAACCAGAATATTGGCTCTTGGGGAAAAGATAGGGAAAATACATGGAAAATAGATAGGGTGCTGTTCAGGTGCTGTTAGGTTTTTCATCTCCATCATCATTAGAGCCCTTTTGTTTTTGTTGTGAAAAATATGTAAAGGATTGTCTTTGATTTCTCTAATTCATAGTAGAATTTCAGCCCTGTCCGAGCCTGTGCTCAGTTGTCATGACAGAAACTGTGTTTTTTCTGTATGCACTGTATACTGAAATCCATGCACCCTACACGAAATCCAAGGTACAGTGCTTGAACGTCTAGCACCCAGGCATGGTGCTAGACGTTTGAGCACCGTGCCTGAAATGGGGCTAGTGTACTAGACTGCAGAACATGGAACATCGTACAAAACGAGAAAATGAGAAACACCTTGTTCCGTGTTTTGACAAAAATGGGAAAAACATAAAACACAGAGAAAACGGCGAACAGAACAGAGACAAAAAATGAAACTTTTGCCTTTTGACTGTCAAGACGGCATGTACATTTCATTTCAACATGTTCGTGGCAAAAAACGAGGTACCGGTACCACTCCTGTGATCTGACCCAATAAAATATTGATGATTACTGTGAACCTCAGAAATCAACCAGTCTAGATTCACCTATGGTGAGGCAGGTCAGGGTTCTAGGGTACCAACAGCCTCAACACTAACAGGTATCAAGCCTTTGGCACAGAGGGTATCTATTAGGCTATGGCCTGTGCCAAATGCTAGATACAAATGAATGGTTTGTGAATAACTGGACTAAACCTACCCTTCAATTATGGCCAAATTATACTAGGTACCTAGGCAGACAAGCAAATAAAAAGAAAGACACTTGCTTTGTTGTTTTTTCCACTTTTTGCCGTCAGTGTTGCCACTTCTGCCTGTGGGACCTGTAACAGATGGCCAAGGAATCTATGACATTCTGGGAACATTTCTGAGACTTTTTTCAGTTTTAAAGGACTCCTCGCACCATTAAAGTTTAACTGAAAAGGGCAGAGAAGGGACAGCCTTGTTACCCCTCACTTATTCACTTAGAGAGGCTTGAAGACCCGATGAAAATGCGTTACTTTGTTGCTCCACTATTCACGAATAACCAATTTTCAAATAGTGGAATTTCCCTGTCAGATGTGTGGTACTACCTGTGTTGCATGCTTGACGAAAAAGATTTATGAACATTTTTTTGTGCAGGCACTAAGCAGTCTTCGCCAAGCTTATCACCGCCCACTAAAAAGCCGCGTCTGTGTGCCGATTCAAATATTCCGCGTCATAGTAGAATTTACGCTGTGGGGACAGCCGTAGACACTCTGAACCTCACTACGAGAGCAGATAGTGGAAAATCAAAAAATCTCTTAGCAGAATCCAAATAACTCAGTGTATTCAACTAAATGACACAAAAATAAGTTGGCTTTTCAGTTAAACTTTAACAATCAAATTCTTGAATGTCTAGTATTTTAAAAATTCGAATACTTTAAACTGGGCTGTGATTTCAACAAATAACCCACGGTTTTGGCTGTTTTAAGCCTTTTCCGAGGCCCGTTGACTTAAAGAGAAAACAGGGAAACAGTTTAAATAGCCGGTTTTTCTGATGGAAAAACTTCTCGCAGACAACCGTCGACAGCGTGATACACATCGATGTAGCAAAACTCGGAAACTGAGAAAATCAGCGTGGTTTTGTTCGAGGGGTTAGAATGTACTGTACGAAATTGGGGTCAGCGGGTTTAGAAATATATGAAGTGATTATGCATGTAGGTTGCGTTAGCACTGTAGGTAAGCTAGGTCCTTTAACGAAAAACTCGAACAACAGAATTTTTGGTATATCAAAGGCGGGTTTTTGAGTAACCGCTTTTAACGAAGATCTAATAATAGTTGCGTTCTTGATCCGACTTCTCCTATTTCGAGTTTTTTTACTATTCAGATTAAGCGAATTCTCCTTTTCTTGCGTTTTTGTCAGAAATGTCAGAATCAAAAATGGGAAAGCCTCGCGATTCTGCAGAATCGAAGAGTTGCTCCGATGGTGAATTCCCGATTCTCCTCTCACAGTTCTCCTCCTTTGATTAGTCAACAAAGTGCGGATGTTCAATTTGCATAAACACGTATACGGGGGCGGACGGACAAATTAATGTTTTTGTCAAAAGCGAGAATGGAGAAGCCAGAGGAACAAAAATGGTAATTTGTACGAGAATCGAGAATTCAGAAGCGAGAACGGAGAATTCAGATAAAACAAGACCAAAGGTGTCGATGGGATCCCACAAATCTAATATCGGGTTCAGACAATAGGGTCTTATCTTCACTCTTCGCCAGATCCAGTCTTCGCCAGGCTAATCATCAGAGAAAACCAAGTTCAGATATACCTCTATAAGCCATATCTATTTTGACGATACTGACCGAGACTTCCTGCTTTACTTCTGTCAAGTTTCCGGTTTCGCCCGAATTCCGAGCAAACTACTAGTCCAGCAAAAAAAGAAAATTCAGAAACAAATCCAATGTCGAATCCCCATAAAGAACATCTAATCAACTTTGAACAAAAGTTCGACTTAAAAAAAAAATCCGGTTACAACCGGATTCCAGACTAATTATTCCGGACGAACTACTTGTTGTGGTTTTCACCATCGTGTTCATGGTGAACACGTCTTCTTACCCCCAAATCAACCCTTCTTACCCCCAAATCAACCATTTAATCAACTTCATAGATAGATAGATAGATACTTTAATTTTAGCCTTTAGGCCATACACAAAATCATACATTTTAAATTTAAAACTTTTGCTTTTAACTATTTTTCCGGTTTTTGGCGGATTCCGGACGAACTACTTGTCCGGCGAGCAAATGGTTTTCACTATCGTGCTCAGCATGCCTTCTTACACCATAATAGACTATCACATTAGCTGTTTAAAAGTATTTTGTTTGACCATTAATTTGAACCCACTCCCCCACCCCTAGATTTAGGGCTACATAGCCCATCTACGAACTTGACCTTACTCTTGATCCAAAGAATCCTCACACCAAGTTTCATCAAAATATCTCATTCCCTTCGAGAGTTATAGTGCGCAAAGACGGACGGACGGACAGACAGACAACTTTTGCGATGTCATAGGTATCCCGCCACTTACGTATTGGGATCCCAAAAACTCAACTAATTTCCGACAAAATTATTAGATAGTGACAATTGGTTTCGTATTCACTTGAAACAAAATGAGGGAAAATTTGAAACGGAGTTACTGATTAAACATACGAAAACAGATACTAGTTTAGTTTACTCTTATAAGGAGAGCTAATGTTCACAAAACAAACAAATCCTTTTTACGTAAAGGAGTTAGAATCGGCAAAAAGCTCTGAAATCAAATAGTTTTGCGAGCGATGGCAACACTGCTCCTGTGACCAACACTACCTGAGAGCAGTGCGAGTGCGACTGACAAAGGACAATAATAAGACACGTGCTTTTCAGTCTCGTGTCCAAAAGTCCACATGTGTGTAGCGAATGGCGAGGGACCCACAACTCTCCTTGAAGATCGAGAAGAGACTGGACAGCTGGTGAATCTCTTGTAGATTCGGTGTCCAGACATTAAGCGTAGATACGATCAAAACAAGAGCTGTAAGTTCATATGACACTTGCATGGGTTAAGATGTATTGTTTGATCAAAAGTAAGTTTCACCTTCGCGGTTTAGATGCTCACTCTAAGGAAGCTAGAACTTCATCTGTCAGCAAAACCCTTCAAGTAAAATGATAATGAGCTGATGGGAATCATGAAACTGCATATTTTGCTTCAAAGTATTTTTCTTACTTTGCGGTCAAGATTGGTACTTTAAGGAATAATCGGATTTGGGAAGTAGCGATTTCTCAGCAAATCTTGTTGAATCTCTCATATTCCAGCGAAGTTTCATCGTCCAAGCACATCTGTAAGTACCTTAACTCGCGATCAGCGGAATCCCAGCCCCCCCCCCCCCTCCAACTGCACCCACAATAACCGGAGCCAATCCAGTTCTGTAAATGATTTATCCAGAGCATCTGTTTGTTATTCCCAAGTTCGATCCCGATCACACCAGTCTAAGCGGGCCAAGTATCCCCCCCCCCCATCCAGTAGTTGTCGGATCCGGTCCAGAAATGAAAAAGATCACCAGAGAGAAATGTCCTCTGTTCAGTTATTAAATTTCACTCGAATCCAATCACCCGTTCCAAAGTTACGCATGACTCAATATTCCGGATTCCCCTCCCTCCACTCTCCCCTAAGATTATCATATCACGGATTTTTTTTTTTTTCCAAGTCAGTTTGACCGGGTCCCTGATATTCCTGCCAATTTTCGTCGTGAAAATCCCCCCAAAACAGAATTCAGGGAACCCCCCTCCACCCCACCCTCAAGTGTCCGGATCAAGTCCAGTTGTGTACAAAATTTACCTGGAGCAGATGTTTGTTCTTCGCAGCAAGTTTCACTTCAATCCCTTCGTCTCCCCCCCCCACTCCCCCACAGTGCCCGGAGCGACAGGTTCCAAACGCCCGTTCCAAAGTATACGCATGACTCAGTAAAAAACACCCGTTCCAAAGTTACGCATGACTCAGTATTCCGGATTTCCCTCCCTCCACCCACCACAATTATCAGATTGACGTAATTTTTATTTTCAAGTCAATTTGATCGGGTTCTCGACATGCCTGCCAAGTTTCGTCGTGAAATCTCCAAAAACCGCCATCACCGAAATTCCGGCAAACCCCCTCGACCCCCCCCCCCCAAAAACGTTCAGATCCAGTACAATTGTCTAAACGATTTACATAGAGCAGATGTTTGTTCTTCCCAGCAGGTTTCACTCCGATCCCTCCATTCTAACCGTTTCTGGAAATTTCTGGTCTCCCCCCCCCCCAACTCCCCCCTAGCTATCGAATCCGGTCAAAACTTTAAACGGGACATCAGAGATATATAATCTATTAAGTTATTAAGTTTCATTCCAATCCGATGACCAGTTCGAAAGTTACACACTACTCAATTTCCCGGATTCCCCCGCCCTCCACTCCCCCCGGGATGGTCGGATCGGAAAACTGATTATTTCTAAGTTTGTTTGGTCGGGTCCCTGATATGCCTGCCAAGTTTCATGGTCCTAGCACATCTGGAAGTAGACAAAAAAAAAGGGACCGACCGACAGACGGAATTGTGATCGGTATATGGCACTTGAGCCAGAGGCTGCAAGTGCCATGAAAATAGGTTACTTGTGTTACCAAGAAAAAGTGTACTCAGCGGCGTCCCGAGGGGTGTGTGGGTGCTGCACCCTCCCCCCCCAAGGTATGTGGGTGCTGCACCCCCCCCCCCCCAGAAGGTATGTGCGGACAAAAAATCATGTAAATTTTGACTGGTGCGGCGAAGCCACGCCAGTTAAAATTTGTCGAATTCACCTGAACTTGATGATTTTTAGGGAATATACCGGATTACTGCTCAGGGATCCGACCGGAATTTTGCTCAGGGAATATACTGAAATCTTGCTCAAGGAATCTACTGGCGGTTGGATCAGCGGATCTACCATAACTTCGCTGCTTAGCCTACCGGATAAGTGTAGACCCATAACTAAACGGGATGACTCCGACACACGATTTACCAGAGTAACTCATTCAGAGAGACAACACAGCGTACTGGAACGTTCGCCGGGTGATTCTGGTAATATCCTAAATTTCTGTAGCTTTCAAGAATTAGGTAACCTACTGATAATTTCCACCTACAAACATTATTCTAGGGATAATACCACGGTACCGTCTACTCCAATACTCTATATGACGAAGTCCAAAACACGCCAGTGATCCTCAGGAAGAACGAGAAAACGCCTCACTAACGACTCAAATCATGTGTCAACCAAACATGGCGCTCGTTCGGGACAGCTGTGGTGCCGCTTCCGGCTCTTCCGCTAGGCACCCGGCGATTTTGCATCGGCAAGGAGAGTTAGTCATCAAGCTTATTTCGACAACTTTCTCGACTCCTTTCCGGTGATAAGCCAAGATTAGTTCAAAAACGAGGGAGAAAACGAGTTTGCATCGTTCCGACTATGATCTCGAAAGTCACCAGAGGCGTGTTCTCGCTGTTCCCCGAGGACTCCTCGGGAAATCAAGGGGAACGGCGATAATAGAGGGAGTCACTCCAGGCGGACTCCGCATACGGAAAACAGCGAGAACGCGCGGAATGCTTCCAACATTGATTTTGTTCGAAAAAACAATATGCAGCTGATGAAACTAGTCTGTATCCACTTTTATTTTTGTTTTCCTTTATTCTGATTGTTTTTAATTAATTTTACGTTGCACAACACAAGCAAAAACTGATTCCCCTCCAGATCTAAACGGGAGTCCTTTTTAATGATGGTGATGATAATCGTAGCATTCTCTGTCCGTGGGGACTCGCGAGAATACGGGGAGTGAGTCCCTGGGACAAAAAAAACGCAGGGACTCCTCAAAAGGAGTCCTCGGGGAACGGCGAGAATACGCCTCAGGAGAGCCTTGAAACAAACGAAAAGTTTGAAGATACATTCGAAGTCTTTCGTGAACTGAAGGATGTCTTACCAGTTACCACTAGTATGGACAGCATTCAAGCTGGCTAGGGCAATCAGTGTTACCCCAGCAAACGGGGAAAGAATATTTTGGCACGATGACGTTGGTTAAGACCAACAATGGCTGACAGGCGTCTTGGAAGTCTGTTACTAATCGCATTTGAAACCGATCCAGTCGATGAATGTGAAAATGGATGTGCTGTGGACAAATGGCAAACGCTTACAGTGCGACGACTAAATGTGTAGGCTGGATTGAAAGTCGAAGACTTTTTAGTTTTAAGTGACTATTTACAGTTTAACAGAATAGGGCTATGATCCAACAGTCTAGTTACATATCACTTATTCAACTCTGTTTTCCATTTTGTTTCGTTGCAGATTTAGTAGGCTAATTTTTCTTTAACGGTCAGCTGCTTATTAGTACATAAGTGTGTGTGAGTTTTACTGACATTTTGTTGTTCCTTTTATACACTAGGCCTACTCTTCAGTTTTGAAGGATTCAAATAAATAATAATAATAACAATAAACTTTAAATATTCCTAAGAAACGATAAAAATGGGTTACTTCGTTTGTCCGTTACCAAGGGATAATCGATTTCATAGAATGAAGAATTCAGATTTGTGGAACCTCTATGTGCTTGTCCCTCTACGCTTGAAATATCTACCAACTAGAAATGTAAGCCATTGCCGAAAAAGAAAATAAAAACATCAGGGCGTTCTACAGGCGTAACTTCTCCAATGTCGCATATTTAGCCGTGGAAATGCAGACCTTTGTTTACTCTTCGGTTTTTGAAGGATCCAAATAAATAATAATAATACAATAAAATTTAAGTATTCCTACGAAAACGATAAAAATGGGTTACTTCGTTTGTCCGTTATCAAGGGATAATCGACTTCATAGAATGAACTTAGGTACCTCTATCCCGCCATAGCCGAAAAAAAAAAATATCACATTCGTTGCAAGACATATCCTAAAATCTTTTTCGAACTTTTCTACAGGCGTAACTTCTCCAATGCCGCATATTTAGCCGTGGAGATGCAGGCCTTTGTTTAAATTCAAGTCTTCCGCGTCTAGATGAATTTCGATTTGTCGTACAATCAGCACACACTCTGAAGGTTATTACTCGAGTAAGGTTATTGCTAAACTGAAGGCGGAAAAATACGAAATCCCTCAGATGAGTCAAATTAAGTTTATTCAGATGTCAGATGTAAAATAAGCTGCCTTTTCAGTTAAACTTTAACGAGTCTATTTTTTGCTTACTGTTGTTTGTAACACATAATCGAAGTCAGAACACACCAGTATTTCCGAGTTTCTTCAGAGATGGTCACTATGGAGAATTTCCGGTAAAACCTAAAAAAAAGGCCTTTAAAATCCTGAAGCCCCTCCCCCCCCCCCTCCTATCAGGAAGATATCAGGACGCCCCTGCGTGTACTAACAGTAGGTTAATGAGTCAATCGAGTAAGCTGCCAGTCCCTCCAATTAGACAAGTACAAGTGTAACAAGTGTTCTAAAACGTCATCTAGCAAAACCGTCGATGTTTATCGTATAATTCAAAGCAACAATATAGCAAAAGGATAAAATTTGCGATGCCGAGCAGGCATTGGTTACAAACCATAACAACTCCACAACATATCAAAACCCACACTAAATTCTAACTAGTCCCTCGGTATTGATTGGCACTCCGGTTCTCTCTTATCTGTCATCGTTTCGAGACAAAATCTAAAAGAAAAGACAAAGATGAACAACAAAGCACTGGTATATCACCACGCATTCCTCTATAGCCGTAGGTTTTAAACTGAAGGAGGTAATTGCGTCACGACGATCCTTTCTACCAGACTTACTGCTGGTTTTTAAACTATTTGATATCGCACTCTTTTGGTGGGTTGCGGCATCTCTGTCCCAAAAATGGGCATCTCTTACCAGATTTATTTTCTAAAAAAGGCTTCTATCCCAAGATACTCCTACCAACTTAGTTCTATAACTATCAATTGTCTCTTCCAGTCTCTCAGTCGTCTACTCTATTCGAGCTTCAGACCAATTGATTTTGTATGGCACTTATGACCTTCGGTTCAACTGCTCGCTCTTCCTTCGGCCGGTTTGTCGGTCAGTCAAATGATTGCGAGTTAGGTTACTTCCATATGGGCTAGGACGATGAAACTTTCCACGCATATCAGAGACCCGACCAGATTGACTTGGAAATAGTCAGTTCTTCGATTCGACCATCCTGGGGGGAGCAGAGGGAGGGGAATCGGGAATCCTGAGGCACGCGTAACTTTCGAATGGGTGATCGGTTCTAAACGAAACTGATTTGGCAAAACTACATGTCTCCAATGATTCCATTTAATTCTGGACCAGATCCGACTACTACGGAAGGGGGGGGGGGGGGCGGATCTCGTGACACACTTAAAATTCGATGCAGGACTTGACGTGGCGAAAAAGCATAAGCTTCTACTATAAGTACGTCATTTACAGAGTCGGGCCAGATCCGGGGACTGTGGTGGGATTTTGAAAGGGAGAGAAATGGCACAATCTCAGTTACACAATCGCATCACATCACACAAGCGCACTCGAAAAAAGAACAAAAAAGGCGTGACCACCGCAAGCTCACCCAAGAAATAGACAGCCTCCCTATGCAGAGCAATTTACAACTCCAAAGAACTGCGAGGAGATGACACGAACGGCGACTGACCCTGAATCGAAACCATGACATAAACGACAAGAAAGGGCGACAAAACTTCAAACTGCGCTTCGACATATCCTATTCGCCATTACTGCTAGACGCGAGAGTACAGGCGGGATCGACTAAAACAAGACCAAAGGTTTCGATGGGATCCAAAAAATTTAATATTTAGGCTACAGACAATCGGGTCTTGTAGCGGTCCAATGGTAATCATCGGAGAAGACGAAGTTTAAATATGGATTCAGCATGTGAATTTACCCCTATAGCCTGCGTCATGTCTACTTTGACAAAAGTTCCTGCATTGCTTCTGCCATATTTCCGGTTTCAGCCGGATTCCGGGCGAACTACTTGTCTTGCAAGAAATTGAAGTTCAAAAACAGATTCAGCGAATCCATTCCATCCATATCTCCATAATCAACTTCACATAAAACTTTTAACAAATTTTCCCATTTAAGCAGAATTCGTGGTGAAATGTGTCCAGGTATAAAATGATTGTCATACACGAATTCAGCATGCCTTCTTACTCGTAAATCGAACACCTGTAATCTTCGATTAAAGACTTATTCTAAATATCAGCCAACTACGTCTATTAATTATTTAAGATCAATGACAGAAATAGTAGCTATACGTTTCTTGCAGTATTTTGTCAACAAAAAATATTTCCTATACAGTGCATAAACATCCGTCTAGACCATAATGGCGAAGGTTCTCGAAACTATAAAGTGTAAACACATAGGCTAGGTATAACCAAGGCCTTCTTGAAAATATAGCTGTAAACAACGTTGCCTCAGACCAACAATAACAACAGCTTTCGTACGTTTCGTGTGAAGAATCCTTCGGCAGACTTGTCTTGGCTTTCAAAAGGCGTATTCTCGCCGTTCCCCGAGGACTCAACGTGAGGAGTCCCAGCGTTTTTGTTTGTCCCGGAGACTCACTCCCCGTATTCTCGCGAGTCCCCACGGACGGGGAATGCTCTGATTATCATCACCATCATCAGAAAGGACTCCCTTTCAGATTCGGAGGGGAATCAATTTTTGCTAGTGTTAGTGCAATATAAAATTAATACAAATTAATCAGAATATACAAAACCAAAAATAAAGTGGATCAAGACTGATTTCGTCAATTGCATATTTTTTGTTCGAACAAAATCCGTTTTGGAAGCATTCCCCATGTTCTCGCTGTTTTCTGTTCGCGGAGTCCGCGTGGAGTGACTCCCTCTATTCTCGCCGTTCCCTTCGATTCCCCGAGGAGTCCTCGGGGAACGGCGAGAATACGCCTAAAGTGTTGAGTTCTCTCTTAAGAATGTAGTTCATAGGTAAAGTAATTATATTTTCCCATACGAAGTACTTGTACACAGTAAAAATAAGCAGTAAGCTTTAAGGCAGTAAGAATCATTTAAATTATTATTTCTAGTTCATTTTCCTGTCTCTCAGAATAGGGCGATAGTGTTCTTCGGCAACCTTTTGTGATTTCAGTGTAGTTTGGGAGTGTTGGGGATTGTTAGATAAGGGGGTTCCTTTAGGAACATCAAGAATCATCAGATAGGGTGGTCTCTTTTAGAGGGATAGGCTTCTCAACTCACTCCGTACGTGCGTGTCTCGGTGTTTCTGGACATTCCGTGGCTCTGTCGGACGTAGGGACATCCGTTCATGAAGTCAGTTCTTCGGGAAGGTCGGCCAGTAGGCGTAAATTCATTGTCCGTAAATTCAGTGGATTACCCTGATCTTTCGTATCTTTTCATCTTTTATGTTTCGTCGCATCATTTTGTAAATAAAACCAATTGCCGGTATCTATTCTTCTTGTATGGTTCTGCTATAATTCCTGGGCGGAGGGGTGGCCTTCCGGGAGGGTTTTGTCATTCGGGGGTCTTGCTCGCGTTACCTATTCACTTTCCCCCGTCCACCGATTATACACCTAATGAAATTCATATAAAACTTACTTTTAACATATTTTCCGGTTATGGCCAGGTTCCAGGCGATCTACTTGTCCGGCGACAATATAATTTTCATATTCGGATTCAGCATGTTTCACTATCCTTAAATCGAACCTCTAATCAACTTCAGATTAATCTTTTATTTTTGACAAACTTTCCGGTTTTGGCCGGACTCCGGCCGATCTACTTGTTCAACGAGAAAATCATTTTCATGTTCGGGTTCAGCATGTCTCCTTACCCCTAAATCGGATATCCTATCAACTTCAGATAAAACTTTTACTTTTAACAAACTTTCCGGTTTTAGCCGGATTCCGGGTGAACTACTTGTCCGGGGAGAAAATGATTTTCATACTCGTGTTCAGCATGTCGTCTTACCCCGTAATCAACTATCTCATTAGCGTTTAAAAAAATATTTGTTTCGCCCCTTAATTTGAAACCCCTCCCCCTCCCCTAAATATGCAGCTATCGGGCCCATCTACGAACTCGACCTTTCCCTTGACTCGAAGAGTCCTCACACTAAGTTTCATCAAAATATCTCATTCCCTTCGAGAGTTATCGTGCTGACAGACGGACGGACGGACAACTTATGCGATGTCATAGGTATGTCTTACGTTTTGGGATCCCAAAAAGGCACGGCATTGCAAAGCATGGCGCAGAAGGCACGAGTAATAAAGTAAACAAGTGAGTGAGAGTTCGCAACTCCTGAGCTTAAAAGAAGTCATGTCAGAACATTGTTCCTGCCCCTCACTCTAAAGCCTGAAAATGCCCTTTTAGTAATAATAACTAGACCTACGTTGCCCGGGCAACGTGAAGTGTTGCGGCAACCTTTGTCCGGCTTCGCCGGCTAAAGTGTTGCGAGAGCAACACTTTGGTTTTGTTTCTTCGCTGTCGGTTAAATGCTGAAATTGTCAACTTATCGAAGCTTTTAAAACGGTATGTTCTAAAAAGAATAATCACATAATCAAAAGCTGTTCTTCAGCGTTGTAAAACCAACAACAAAACAATATCGGAAGAAGGCTATCCGTAACGTTTCAGGATTAAAATACCATAGATGACACTATTTATTATTACAAAACTACCTTATTGTTTTACATTACCGTATCGTTTGTACCCGTTGCGTAAACAGTTAATCCTAGGTTATAGCGATAGACCATCGATACAAACTTTCTTACTGTCATATTTACAGAAATCGAATACAATGTGCACCAATTTTCAAAAATTTCTAGCCCCTCGTGAACCGATCTTACTTACAAGTCCGTCTCCCGTGATTGACATCAAATTCACCGGAAACAAATAATGGATACACCAGCTATCAAAAGTTGCAAACCCCTCATCGCTGAAGATGATTATAGCATAAAAGCCGATTATTACTTACAAGTCCCATGCATGTCTTACAATTGGGAACAAAATTGTTCTTACCATCGAATACACCTGAGACAAATAACAGGTATACCAACTAGCAAAAGCTGCAAACTCCTCGTTGCCGAAGATGATTATGAGCTAACAGTCGACTGTTGCTTACAAGTCCCTTACATGTCTCACAACTGGTATCGCCTTTTTTGGTTTCAGTGTGTACCTTACTCCTGAAGTTGTCAACCCCTTGAAACTTTCAAACTGGTTTATCTCATGAAGGATTTTTGTTCAAAAACATGGATGGTATATATTTTGATCAGCTCTTCAAGGGCTATCGATTGCCCTAACCACAACAAAACCATATCGGAAAAAGGGACTAAATTGACTTTGCAGTCAGTTGAACTTTATCCTTTTCAATCGTAGACATCGTGACGGATGAAAACTTGGAATAATATCCTATATAATCTAGTTGGTATTATAAAGCTATCCGTAACTTTTTAGGATTAAAATACCATAGATGACACTATTAATTATCACGAAACTACCTTGTTTTAAATTACAGTATCGTTTGTACCCGTTGCGTTAACAGTCAATCCTAGGTTACAGCGATAGACCAACGATACAAACTTTCTTACCGTCAGATTTGTATAAATCGAATACAATGTGCAACAATTTGCACAAATTTCTAGCCCCTCGTGCACCGATTCTACTGACAAGTCCCTTTCCCGTGATAGACATCAAGTTCACCGGATAAAAATAATGGGTACACCGACTAGCAAAAGTTGCAAACCCCTCATCGCTGAAGATTTGTGTAGCATAACAGCCGATTATTACTTACAAGTCCCTTGCATGTTTTACATTTGGGAACCAAATTGTTCATCAAACAACTAGCGAGAGCATCAAACCCCTCATTGCCGAAGATGATTATGAGCTAACAGTCGCCTGTCGCGTACAAATTCCCTAAATGTCTCACAACTGGTATCGCCTATTTTTGGTTTCAGTGTGTACCTTACTACTGAAGTTGTCAACCCCTTGAAACTTTCAAACTGGTGTATCTCATAAAGGAAATTTTTTTTGCCAAAAAATGGATGTCATATACTTTGATCAGCTCATCAGCGGCTATCGATTGCCGTCGAAGTTGAACTTTATCCTTTTCAATCGTAGATATCGTGACGGATGAAAACTTGGAACAATATCTTATATAATCTAGTTGATATTATAAAGCTATCCGTAACTTTTCAGGATTAAAATACCATAGATGACACTATTAATTATTACAAAATTACCTTATTGTTTTACATTACCGTATCGTTTGTACCCGTTGCGTAAACAGTTAATCCTAGGTTATAGCGATAGACCATCGGTACAAACTTTCTTACTGTCATATTTACAGAAATCGAATAGAATGTGCACCAATTTTCAAAAATTTCTAGCCCCTCGTGAACCGATTCTTACTTACAAGTCCCTCTCCCGTGATTGACATCAAATTCACCGGAAACAAATAATGGATATACCAGCTATCAAAAGTTGCAAGCCCCTCATCGCTGAAGATGATTATAGCATAAGCTTTTTAAACGGGATGTTCTAAAAAAATTAATCATATGATCAAAAGGTATTCTTCAGCGTTGTAAAAACAACAACAAAATAATATAGGAAGAAGGGACTAAATTAACTTTGCAATCAGTTGTACTTATCCTTTTCAATCGTAGACATCGTGACGGATGAAAACTTGAAACAATATCTTATATAATCTAGTTGGTAATAGAAAGCTATCCGTAACTTTTCAGGATTAAAATACCATAGATGACACTATTAATTATTATGAAACTACCTCATTGCTTTACATTTTCGTGTGTATCCGTTGTGTAAACAGTTAATCCTCGGTTACATTGATAGACCATCGACACAAACTTTCTTACCGTCAGATTTATAGAAATCGAATACAATGTGCACCCATTTGCAAAAATTCCTAGCCCCTCGTGAACCGATTCCTACTTACAAGTCCCTCTCCCGTGATATACATTAAGTTAACTGGAAACAAATAATGGGTACACCAGCTAGCAAAAGCTGCAAACCCATCATCGCAGAAGATGATTGTAGCATAACAGCCGATTATTACTTACAAGTCCCTTGCATATCTTATCATTGGGAACCAAATTGTTCTTACCATCGAATACACCGGAAACAAATAACAGGTATACCAACTAGCAAAAGCTGCAAACCCCTCATTACCGAAGATGATTATGGGCTAACAGTCGACTGTTGCTTAAAAGTCCCCTATATGTATCATAACTGGTATCGCCTATTTTTGGTCTCAATGTACCTTACTATGAAGTTGTCAACCCCTTTGAAATTTTCAAACTGGTGTATCTCATGAAGGAATTTTTGTACCAAAAAATGGATGACATATACTTTGATCAGCTCATCAATGGCTATCGATTGCCGTCGAAAAAAAAATTCTACCTGTCTTAGTTCAAAAGTTGACTTTTTTGCCGTAGGCCAACTTTCTAACGTCACGACTTAGAAAGGAGCAAAGGATAAGCTCTAGTTTCTTTAGCAATGAGAGAACTTTTAAAGTTTAAGAGGCACATCTGATACCGTTACTCTACCACAAACCAAAGTGCAAAAAAAAAAAATTATAAACTCAGCTGAAATCGTCGCAGACATGGACAGAAACAATAGATGGCAGCACTTTCGGACCCGTGGGAAAAAGCCACTTTTTTGTCTCTGTAGATTTTTCTATTTATCACTCAAAGAAGATATGTTGGCTGTGGGGCCGGGTAACTGCCGCATATATTTAACACTTATAGATTTTAGTCCATCTTCAATTTGAAACTGGTGCCTGCCTGCTTGCGTGCTAGAACGGAGCTTTCCACTCGAAAGCAGAAACATCTTTTGATGAAACGAAAGGTTCGCTACACAACTTCAGATAGTCCTCTCTGACATAGGCTATACAACTCCACTTCACTTCGCAAACCGTAGGCTCTGGCTCGATGACAAGCAAAAACCATCCTTATTGGCCCCAGGCAAGAGTTCTACGGAGCTTTCCAAAATGTAATGTCATATTCATCAATCCGGCCTAAGGTCCACACTTTCCGTAAAAACCGCACAGGTTAGACCCTTCTCAGTTACCAGGAATAAAATGAAATCGGAGTCATAGGAAAAAAAAAAAAAAAAAACAAAAAAAACGAGGACAAAACCTAAGTGTTGCTCTCGCAACACAATAATAATTTTATTTAAACCCTCCATACAAATACAATGTAAATGGTCGGAGGAGTTGGTAAAGAAACAAAAGAAAAAGAAAAAGAAAAGAGAATTACAAAACACTACGATACAAAATTAAGCTGCGATAACTAGAAATAACCACAACAAGAACAAACTTGAGTCACATGATTATACCAGGCTAGCCAGTGGAAAATCGTGCAGTTTTCTACTTCGATTAATGAAACGACTGGTTAGCTCATTCATTTTTTCACTTATTTTCAAAAATATGGTACCTTAGTGTTCGTGCCTCTTTTTGACACTCATGCCTCCTACATTATGCCGTGCCGTGCCTCTTTTGAGTCGATCCCACAACAGGCTACATCCCCCTCCCTCTCTTCTCCCTTTCTAATCATGTCATAGCCCCGAGCCATCACATTCCTTTTAGTAGGAAAAGCGTTCAAGTTCCGATGAGACTTCAAGTTTGACACACCATTTTCCAGTAAACCAAGAGCCTATTGTCTTTCCTGTACTATAAGCTAGATACTCGGTTATGCTTTTTTTCTACGAGCAGATCTAACTAACGCGAAGGACTTCTTACCGTTCCAATATACGACGCGAGCAGGGCAGTAGCAGCACCAAGGGCAAACGTGGCAACATAAGGTATGTACTTCAGGAATGACAGATCTCGCTTCTTGATCAGGAAGAGAAGCCGATTGATTTTCGCCTCGGTGTACGGTGGATAACGCCCACTAAAATTGTAAAGCCAATGAAATCATTAGTGAACAAGACCAAAGGTTTCGATGGGATCCCACATATTTTACATTTGATCCAAACAATTGGGTCTTGTAGATATCCGGTCTTCGCCAGACTCCTTTCACGTTTTTGCTATTAAAATTCAGAAACGGATTAAGGCCAATGACTAATCATCTGAGAAAACCAAGTTCAGCTATGGGTTCAGCATGCGTCTTTGCCCCTATATGTGTAGGATCATGGGAAATAGCTCTTTTATGAGTATTAAACAGTTGGCGAGGTTCCTCAGGGTAGCCCCTGCCCACAGGGATAGGTGCTTATAGAAGGTATTAAGTTTGTTTGTCTGTGTTTATTTTTTATGTATTCTCCATGGCCTTTGGATCTAAGTGTAAATAAATCTCATCTTGTCTTATCTACTCTGACGAAATTACTTACTTCTTCCAAATTTCCGGGTTCGGACGGATTCCGGGTAGATTACTTGTAAGGCAAGAAACTAAAGCTCAAAAACGAATTCAGCGGATCTCCTCACCCCTCCATTGAGCCTCTAATCAACTTCAGGCAAGACTTTTTACTTTTAACAAGTTTTCTGGTTTTGGCCCCAGCGAGAACATTATTTTCATACACTGATTCAGCATGCCTCCTTACCACCATATCGAACCTCTAATACTTCTATCTCACTAGCTGTTACATATATTTTGTTCCCAGTTAATCTGAACCCCTACCCCTAAATACAGGGCTACAGAGAACTCGAACTGGACCCCAAGAATCCTCACACCAGGTATCATCAAAATATCTGATTCTCTTCGAGGGTTATCGTGCTTACGGACGGACGGACAATGAATAACTTTTACGAAGTCATAGGTATCCCTTCACTACCGTTTTGGGATCCCAAAAATACCCTCCTTGGTACACACAGCCTTTGTCGATATCTTTCTCTCGAGTTTGACTGTGATATCTCACTAGATGGCTCCTTGGTCCCCGGCGCTATACTGTAAAAAAATCTTGCAGTATTTGCTACTGGGATTAATCTTGTCTTTATTGAGATAAGATATTCTTTGAGCCCAAGCTTACTTTGAAACATTTATTCAAACAATATTTACAACGGATACGGCAGCTACGATTCTTAATCAGCGATATTTCGGCCCTTCTTGGCAAGGATCCTCGTCAGGCTGTCAATCCTCTGGGTCAACGTCGGGGAAGGAAACAAACCAGTAATAAATAACTGAAGCTTCTACCGACTATAAATATCTCATTAAAGTAAATTACCTTCAAATACCACTATAATGAACAAAACTAGTCCTGAGATTTAATTTTTTACACGGACGCTGTTTTTGCTGCACGATTGGGACGATGACAGTAAAGGATTTTCTGCATTTTGATCAACTTCGGTTTTTGTTATTAATAAGGGACTGAAAACTTAAATATTATTTCATTAATAACCTACTTCTACGTTTCTATTATGGAGTACTCGCCTGTATCTATTACTTTTAATAATTACTGCACGGAATTTACTGCAAGGAGATTACAGGTTTGTTTCCTTCCCCGACGTTGACCCAGAGGATTGACAGCCTGACGAGACCTTTGCCAAGAAGGGCCGAAATATCGCTGATGAAGAATCGTAGCTGACGTATCCTTTGTAAACATTGTTTGAATAGATTATCCCTAATAAGGATTAATTCTATCCCAATAGAGATAAGATTAATCCCAGTAGCAAACACTGCATCCCTATTCGGAGAGACTTTTTACAGTGCAACTATACTGTTATACAACTATAACATTACTATACAATTCTAATGAGTTTCAGGATATGCTTTTTCTCTCCCCCATTTCGCCCCTGCCGTAAGCCGGAAACAGACACCGTCACAAACTGCAAGCTAATAATCGGGATACAACATCTCTTTGCTTGCAGGTGCAATTTAAGATAATTTTCTAACTGAATTTTGCTCATAAAATGTGTTCAAATTTTTAGGGCCGGACTGAAGGAACACTCATTTAATTTAATTGCGTCGGCAAACCTTAAATGGAAGAGAAGTAAACAAAATTTGTGAAAAGCCGCCTTAGTGTTCGCAGGAGGTTATGCTGTGAGCGAACTGATGGTTTATTCCCACAATGCGAAAATCCGAGCGTATTATTTGCGCTTGAAAAGATCTCTATAGCAATATACCGACTTTTCACAAGTCCAAATCCGTGAGTAAAATACGCTCGGATTTATGCGTTATATGTTATAGCGTTATATGTAAAATTTGCAGATTTGCTTATGGTGTGGTGAAATTTCGAGAGTGTGATGGCAAAGTTTAGTTCATGTAAAGTTATTTTGTTATGTTGTTAAAGTTATGTTGTTTTATATGTATTTTCTTGTATATGGCCTTTGGCTTTGGGTACAATTATTATTATACGGACGTATTTGGGGAATCGGTCCGTTTAGTACATAAATACGCCTGTATTGCTAGAGATCTTTTCACAAACCCAAATCCGTGATTAAAATACGCTCGGATTTGCGCAGTGTTTAAATACACCATGGACGGGTGGTGTATTCCCTTGGGCGATGCCTATATAAGAAAAGAAAAAGACTTACTTTCCGAGGGCCTCTCCAATGGCATTGAACTTTCTGATTAGTGTAGACTTTTTGTGGGTAAACGTATCGAAGCTGTACTTTCCGTGGTAGGCTCCCATTCCACTGCTTCCGACACCGCCAAACGGCAATTCGTCAACTAAAATAGAAGCCGTCAGACACGTACGAAAGGCTTTCATCGTTTCTGGGGAGTTTTCGAGAGAAGTACTCATGTTTTTTATGTCCTACAAAGTTACTTTCCGAATAGCCAAGTCCCCGCGGAAGAAAACACACCGGTTATCATTATCGTCAAATAAATAATAATAACTGCTTTTTTCGATAGGGAGTCGATTGGAGATGTTACTGGTGTCCCTCACATATATCAAATCGCCAAGCATGAACACTAAGCATCACGATACCACAAATGCATGATTTTCAGCGGCGAAACTAGGGGGCGCAGGGCAGCAGCCCTTCACAAACAGTCTTGTCATGTAAATCGGCCAAGTGCTTTTCTTCTTCCGTTTCTGGTACCGACAAAAGCTCCCGGAAAGGCTCAACTAGTTTGGTCTCTAAGTCTGAAAGATAAATTTTAGGACCCCCTCTCCACCCCCCCCCCCCTCGGAAAAATACGACTCCAACCGAAGATTGGCCAACCCCGGGCAGCTAGCAAAATTAACTCAAATCGGATCACCCGCTTGGACTGAACACTTCATTTCCGGAATGTCTATACCCCTAATCATATCCGCCCACGGAGTTCGGATCAGGCATACGACCTTAATATCGCCAACTTTTATTCCAATCGCTCAACCCGTTCGGGCCTTACGCGTTCCACACAAATTCCGGTACCCCCTTCATTGCACGGTAACTCCGCCGTCACTCCACTGTGGCCAAAAGTGGTTCGGAAACATAGATGGCATAAATAAATGGCATACTGAATCACGTTCACTTGAATCGGAGCATTGTCCGATACTACCCCACGTCGGGTCCGGTCAGGACCTCAAAATGACACAACTAGGACCTATAACCTTCCGAGTTTCATCCGGATGCTGCATCCATTCAGCCCCTTCCTGTGACGATCAATTTTCGGTACCCCCCCCCCCTCCAACTCCCGCGACGAGACCGAAAGCGATCCGGACCACCAAAGGAACCCATGACCTTCGTATCTCCCAAGTTTCACGCCCATCCCTACATCCGTTTGGTCTCTATACGAGTCTGCGACTCCCGAACTCCCTTCACTGTCGTCGGGTGCGGTTCTAACACACAAACGACCTATTTCAAGTATCTGCCACTACCATCCATCAAATACTACTCAAATCAGAGCACTTCCGCAAAATGTCCGGTAACCGCACCAGCTCCCCACCGAGGTTGGATCCGGACCGGGCCTCAAACTGCATATCTAGGGCTCATGTGCCATCCGATTTTGACCCCATTCCATCCATTATTTTGGTCTCTACGCATGTCACAACATTCCCAGAACCCACCCCGTTGTCAGGTACGGTTCAGACAGGCAAAATGGCACACCTCGGGGATCTGCCCGTAGCACCTATTAAGCTCCACTACAACAAAAGCGATCACACATTCACAGAGGCATATACCGAGGCAGAAAGTACGATCGCAAGTAATACAGCTGCAAGTTCTGTAAAAAACGTTCTTTTAGTTTGCAAGTAGAAACGACAGGCGCAGTGCTTCTAGTGCAATATCCATCACAAATCTTCTGCTCTATTTATTTATTTATCACCCGTCATTTCAAAAAGAAAAAGGACTGAGTACAAAAACGAAAAAACAAACAAAACTGAGAATCTCTGACTGACTAACACGATTACATACATATACACTTAAACTCTGAGAATTTTGCTCCAAGGGTGGCACTGGATTTTTTAGTTGTACTTGGTAATCAGGTTAGAGATAGCAAGCTCAGGGTCTCTTGTGTTATATATTTTCATCATTTTGGTATTGCTTGTCCAATGGGGGAGCCGAAGTAAGTATTTGGAGAATCTGAAGAAAGTGGAACGGAGTTTATATTTTCACTCGCTGAGAATATTTGCCAGAAGGGAGCTAGGTGAAGAAACTGGGGTATTGCAACGGAGTTATAAAGGGAAGCTAGGATTTTTTGGTTGAAACGGGTTACATTCTTTACAAGTAGAGCATAGGAAGCGCATATTTTTCTTTCAAAATGTTCAGATAGAAGCCGGCGGGTGTGATTTAATGAATTATGTCCGTGATTCCTTATGGTGACTGTATGAACGGTCGACTCATTGATGCCAAGGAGTGAATAACAAATTCTCACGGGTAAAACTGACGAGTTTCAATTATTATTACAACAGTTCTATGATGCATTTGCTGGGGCTATGCCGTTACCGCGAAGCGGCAACCGTTACCGCAAAGACCTTTGAGGCTGAAGGTAACTTCAAACTTCGATCAAAAGCGCAACTATTGTACCAACGCAAACTGCCATAATTTTGGCAGTGTTTTTTGTCTTCCCCTAAAAAGAAAAATACGAAATGGCGGGGCACTTCCACTTTATGCTGCGACAGATGAACCGGGTAAGATAGGCGCGGAACGGAATTCCTTCAAGAATTGTGGCCAGTAAGCTATCATCAATTCCATACGGAAAAGTTGAGTTTTTTTCAAATTCACGGTGAAATTGCAGAAAATCCGGTCGGTAAATCCCGATCGTATATTTGCAAGATTACGTATGACGACTTACCCGAAAAGTGCATTAGTGCATCATTGACGCAAACTCCACCGGCAGACGTCTCAGCGAGGAACAATTCAGCTACTTCTCTTGACTTTGAGAAAATATACAACGCCAGGGGCTTTTCCCTAAAAAGAAAAGTAAGCTAACATCTGAGTTTGGTACGTCACTCCCTCTATCAGCTCGTTATAGAACTCGTCGGAACAGCCAAAATTGATTCTTGAGAATAGCCAAAAGGTGACATAACCTGAAAATGAATGAATCCAAATTGTCTTCTTCTCTACTTAGTGCTGTTGTAGGCTCCAAAATAGAAACCCGGGCTGAACCCGGGTTTCCAGCAGTGATCGTAAAATTCAACGTTGCGTGATAGATACCATCACCGGGAGGTTAGAGACTTTGTGTGTTAATTTCTTTTCCTCTGTGGTTGTCTTTCATTAGCGCAGAACAATTTGAAAATGTAATCGTCTGTATTCTGATGAAATATTTGTTTATGAGAATGATAAGTTTTCGGGGGGCAAGTTTATTGTCGAAAGATATGAAACAGCCTTTTGCTGATTGGTTGGTTGGTTAGAGAGAGTGCCAAGATGTTCTTTCAGTCTATTCTAAGCGGTATCTGACTATTGCTCGCTGGTTGCTAAGAAAGTAGAAAGTAGAATTTTTGTTTGTCCACAGACTTATTATAATTGACGCTAGGAAAAAGGACATGTCCGCTAAAAATTGTTGGAGCTATATTCCAGCCCTTCTCGCAAGGGTCCTCTTTAGGCTCAATGTGGAAAAAGAGTTTGTGGAAAAACAGCTAAAGATTCTTGCTTATGTATCTGATTCATGAATTCTTCGTGAACATTGCTTGGAGTTAAAGCTGGTGCTGCGATTTCATTTTCGAAAGGGGTGCTGTTTAGCTGTTTTGCCCAGATGGGCGGAAATACAGCTCCAATAAAGTGTAGCTAATCCGTTTGCAGTGTCGATTATGATTTGCAGTCGACTTGGGCTGAAAGAATATTTAATAGACTAATCGTATTTCCACATGCATCACGTATGATTAAATTAACTTAGGATGGCTCTGTTTAAATGGGGCAAATTAGCGTTTTTGGTAGCTTCAACAGAAGCTCCCATGTTTTTAGGTCAATTTATTTTAAGGAAGATCCTACTTGTCAATATTAACTTGATGAAGCTCTACGATATCGTAGCAGCCTCTCTGGAGGATGATACGATATCGTATCAGCCTTGAGAAAAGTTCTCAGTCATCTAACCCCATATTCCCCTTAATATAAAAATGACCCCCTTTTCATGCCAATAAGATTGTCATGATATGTTGAACATAGAAAGTTATGCATTACATATCTGTTCGAGAAAAGTTATGGATGTCTTACATTGATCTTTTTTCTTTCTGTGTATGACCTCGTGCTTTAATACCACTTATTATATTATTATTATACCATAGTTCGTTTGGCCTTAAACAACCATAACTGGCTGTGACAGCTGTTTCTTTTGGAAAGTAGCCTATACAATTAATTGATGATGGCCAAGGATAAATGGGAATATCCTCTCACTGGAGACTTGCGGTGAAGGAATTACTATCAAATCGGGAATAAGTAAGGAAAAAGTTCAAAATATTATTGAAATGAGGGCTGATAGTTTACCACTTGGGCAAGGCGAAAATAATTGGCAAAGCAAAACAGAGGATTAGTCCATATTTCTGTCAAATGCGCGGTGATGACGATCAAACCGTAGCTCATTTGGGGTGTGGAACTGAATGAACGGAGAAAGAAGGTATTTGGTAGAGGGATTATAATAAAGAATGGATGGTAAGTATGTTGAAAGATAAATGTGTTTGTGTGAAAAAACTTTTGCGGTACTAGAGGCTTGCGACGGAGCATGGAACAAGATGTTTAGACTAGGGGGTATTTCTTTAGTGTTAAATAATACGTTACTTTATTTATTTTCTATTTATTTATTTATGACCCGCTTTTTGCGTAACAGCGGAGTATGAATAAAACACAAAAGTAAAATATACATATTAAACACTTAAACAAAACAATGTAAATAAACTGTATTTATTTATAATTACTGTATTTATATAATTTTTGTTGCCATAGCCCTCGGGCTTGTCAGTAATACATTCATTCATTCGTTCGGATTAGACAAGCGCAGAAATTATACAAGCATGACCTCATCTACGACGCAAAATTAGCAGCATGTTTACTGTACTGTCACGGAGGGAAACCCTCGGGGAAATTTTGAGGAGGCAAAGAAGCTCTTGTACCCTGCTCATGTTGCTTTTGACGGTAGCTCAGAGCAAAATAACTCCAGAGAGTAATGCGAAGACCTATCCTTCCCATTCATAAAAAATGGGCCTCCGTCGCAGTGCCGTCCTGTTCGTGTGTGCAGTGGCGGACGTAGAAAATTCTAGCAAGGCTAAGATGCGGTGCAAACATCGAGGATCAGATCAGAGCCAGCACTCGTTAATGACTGGTTGAGTTTCAGTAGGGATCGTCGTGTCCTCTAGTGGAGCTAGTGTCGCTGCGGTTTGACTGTGTGTCACTTTTTCAAAGTTCGCACATTACTCTCTAGAGTTATTTTGCTCTGCAGTAGCTTAACATTATCCGGAAATTTGCTAGGTATATATTCTTTGAGTAGCCAGCAGAAAAGTCCAAGAATTACGGCACAACATAAAAAGGTAACTTTAAAGGCAAAAAGATAATGTGTTCCCCTGACACCGAAACAAAGTATTGCTTAATTAACCTTTGAGAAGGAGGGCAGCGTCAACATATCTTACTGCCATAACTAAGTTGTGAAAACGGAAAAAACATTTTTGCAAGAACAAGCACAGTATAAATTCCCGGACTTGGCAAGACAATACTACTTTGTTCACGAAGCAGAAGAGACGACTGAGGAAATTACATGGAGCGAAAACAATTTTATTCTTCGTCCTCGACATGGGAGCTCCCGGACGAGATAGCCCCAGAGGTCTTTGAATATACTCTACATAGAAACTACGTCTTCCTAATTAGCCTAAATTAGTTCTATTAGCCTAAATTAGCAGTCACTTTTAGCCCAGTCCAGGTTGACAGTCTCAACACAAAACTTTTTATTCGAAAAACCTTCACACTATCAGGTACACAATATCCTGTTTGTACACTTAGCAGAATTTACTGTGTATGTTCCAATATTCTAAAATCGGCTTTGGCTATTTAAATCTTTTCCAGGCCCGTTGATTTCAAGCACAAACATGTAGATCTGAAGATTTTACTGCATACTATTTCCGACTGGATCGTCATCTGTTCACTCCTACTTCATTTACTAATAATATTTCTTCTTATTTGGTCTATTTCTCGTGTCAACCCGCTTGAAATTTTTGGGATCCCAAAACGTAAGTGGAGGGATACCTATGACATCACAAAAGTTGTCGTCCGTCTGTGCGCACTGTAACTCTCGAAGGGAATGAGATATTTTGATGAAACTTGGTGTGAGGATTCTTTGGGTCAAGGGCAAGGTCAAGTTCGTAGATGGGCTCTGTAGGCCCACATTTAGGGGGAGGGGAGGGGGTTTAAATTAAGGGGCAAATTAAATATTTTTAAACAGATACTGTGATAGTCGATTATGGGGTAAGAAGTCATGCTGAACACGATGGTGAAAATCATTTTGTCATCGGACAAGTAGTTCGCCCGGAATCCGGCCAAAACCGGAAAGTTTGTTAAAAGTAAAAGTTTTATTTGAAGTTGATTAGATCTTCGATTTGGAGGTAAGAAAACACGTTGAACACGATGGTGAAAACCAGTTTTGTGTCGGACAAGTAGTTGGCCCGGAATCCGGCCAAAACCGGAAAGTCTCTTAAAAGTAAAAGTTCTATTTGAAGTTGATAAGATATTCGATTTAGGGGTAAGAGGACATGCTGAACACGACGGTGAAAACCATTTTCTCTCAGGACAAGTAGTTAAAAGTAACAGTTTTATTTGGAGTTGCTTAGATGTTCGATTTAGGGGTAAGAAGACATGCGGAACACTTGTGTGAAAACAATTTTCTACCCGGGCAAGTACTTTGCCCGGAGTCCGGCCAAAACCGGAAAAATTTAAAGTTTTAGTTTTAGTTGATTAGATATCCGATTTAGGGGTAAGAAGAGATGCTGAGTCAGTGTATGAAAATCATTTTTCGCCCGGACATATAGTTCGATCGGAATCCGACTGGAGCCGGAAAATTTGTTATAAGTTAAATGTTTAGTTGACGTTGATTAGATATTCAATATTGGGGAAAGAAGATACGCTGAGTTCGTTTTTGAGCTTAGTTTTTTTGCCGGACAAGTAGTCCCGGAATTCGGCTTAAACCGGGAAATTGGCAGAAGTGACAGGAAGTTTTCGTCAAAACAGATATGACTTATAGGGGTAAACACATATGCTGAATCCATATCTGAACTTTGTTTTCTCAGTTGATGATCTATTTGGCCTTAATCTGTTTCTGAATTTTAATAGTAAAAGCGTACAAGGAGTCTGGCGAAGACAAGACCCAATTGTCTGGATCAAATACTGAAATCCCATCGAAACCTTTGGTCTTGTTTTAACTGACCATAACTTATCACTACATCTACGTTGCCTGGGCAACGTAAGTGTAGCAGCAAGCTTTGTTCGGGCATCAAAGTAACACTTTGATTATGTTTCTTCGCTATCGGTTAAACGCTGCTCAATACTTGTTTCCACCTAAGACTTCACGTTAACTCATTGGTTGGAAGTATCATGAACATTGACTACGTTCTAACGAGCCACGATTTCCCAGAAGATGTACTTGTAGTTCCATCGAATCCATTGAGATTTTCTGTTCCAGTGAGATACCCAGCATTTCAAATACTTGCAAACTGGAAAAGCTAAATATCCCCGAATAGTTTTGGGAGGTTAAGCTTGCATATCAGAAAGAAGCTGATCTTTTGGCAGCAAAAACTAGAACCCCATGAGACTGTTTTGATTGCGTCTAAAAGGCTACCAAATTATTTAGGGAAAAAACAACTTGAAGTACATTAGTAAGACAGTTATCCTACTTTTTCGGAAAGGCGGGAGACTTAAGAATAAGATACGTCATACAAAGATAGAAATATAGAAGTTAGAGAAAGGTTTTTGGAAATTATTTAGGAAACATTGTAGAAAAGGATATAATTTATTTAAAATTAATTTTATAAGGTCACTAAATGGATTCTAAGAATCTTCAAATTAACAAGAAAATGTTTAGAAGTAAAGTGGAGGCAGTAAGGCATTACGGATCTGAGGTGTGGTGTATTAGAAAAAGGGAGTAAAAGAATGAGTTTGCGTTTGTTGCGTTTGTGTTGCGATATGAACTTCCATGTTACTTTTTCGTACGCCAGAAAAAAGAAGTCGTGTCACACATTTAACGAAGCAGTGGGAACCAGGGGCTACACCTCTACTGGTGGAACTACTCGTCTCGAGTCACGTTTTTGCATGAAAGTAAGTTTTGCGACATGTGCTTGGCAACTTATTTTGGATCGTCAATGATTTGTATTTAGATAGTCTATTAGGATTCTCTGTCAATAAAACCGGGACCAAATAAAGTGTGACTCCGATTTTGATGAAATTTGGATTATGTTATGGGTCTTAGTCCTAGGATAAGCCCTATAAAAGGATTCGACAAAATTTTGAACGGTTTCCGAGTTGCGGCTATTTTTAGTGAGCCGAAACTAAAAAAAAAGGCTTGAAAAACGTAAAAAAAATGAATTTTCTTGAGATTTTTTTTTTCTGGAACCGAACAAGCTAGTGAGTTCTGGTTTGTGTCTTTCTGATGAGCTTTTTGATGGGATTTCTTCAAACGACCAGTTTGAAAACTTGTATAAAATGTTGAGGGTTTCATTCCGTAGTTCAAAATACGATTTTTGCGGAGCTAATAATAACAAAGCTTCTAGAAAGGGTAAAAAGCTGTCTTTTGACGTTGATCCGGAGTCTCTAGCTCATTTGGTTCAGATTTTAGGAGCCTGTAAAAATCTGCAGTTTGAGAAAAAGTCGCAAAAATGCCAATCTTTGAGGTCAATTATCTCTGTGTAACCTCCGTAAATTTTTTGCGTTCTTTCTTCCTTCGAAAGAACACATTCTCGCCTTTAATTTTTGTACCATAGCGATCTCCCACCTTTTGAGTCTAGGTACTTTTTTTGGCAATTGAAGTCGACCTGCTTTGGGACTAAAAATCTCGCTAAAAATTTGCATTTTTTAAATTTTTTTATTTTTTGTCGGCTCTTTTACTTGATTAAAATGCTCTCGGCGTTACTCGTTGGTTGCTGGCTTCTTATAATGCCGAACTTCGAACTTTTCACCATACTGAACTGATTGGTGGTGCACAGCCTCGGAGATATATCGAGTTTATTGGCGGAATGTACAAAGCTACTCTGTAAAATTAAGCAAATAGATAAGGTGCCACAATCTTGCACCTCCTCGGTTCAAACTGACTTCTTAGTGACTTATTTGAATATATGAGAAACCTATCTTATAATATTTATTAAGTGAAATCAAGAAAACATGGCACGAAGAACCATTATTCACTGTCAGAAAAGCTGTTATGTGACGAAGAGTGTAAAACTCTTCGCGCAAAATCATGCCTTCAGAATACGCTGAGCTCGCTGGTGTCAAGAACCCCCGAACATGGGTATGCAAGACAGGTTTGAAACGGTGGTGACTTCTAGTCCCAGAAAAAACAACGGTATATGGAGACGGCTCTTGCAGATGGCAAGTTTCTGAGTTCGTTGTTACGTCTTCACGACTAACCAAAAAGTACTCGATTCCGGTGATCTTTTCTGAAGCAACATCATATACTAAGTTAGCTGTGTTAATAGGACGTCGCTTATCCGCAATGCGACGCAAACTCTCTTTAGCAACTATGCGTTTTGTCGTGCCCCCAATACCGTCACACACACTCTTGCCATGAGAAGTCGCAAAGAGACTCGGCGGGTACTCCAAAGTCAATCTGATAGAGCAAGTTTGTAAAAAAAACTTTTTGTTCTTGTACTGCGAAGCAGCACCGTCAGTAATGTCATGTCATGGCTTTGTTTGCCTCAAATTTTCACTGAATTCAACAGACTATACACCCATACTTAGGATTCAGGCTCATATCCAGGAATTTATTTCGGGGGGGGGGGGGTGCCTGCGGGTCGGACAAAAAAGTACAAAAAGACAAAAATCAGAGGGAAAAGCCTATAAAAACGGTTATTTTTGTGTGTTTCGGGAGGCGGGGGTTAAACCCCCTAACCCCCCCCCCCCTGGATACGGCCTTGGTAGCATTCATTCCACCAAGCAACTTGTGTATTTGCCAGAGGGTACGCACCACCAATTAGTTCAGTACGATGAAATGTTCGAAGTGGGCCATTATAAGAACCCAGCAACAAGCGAGTTACGCCAACAGCCGAAACAAAATTACAATAAAAGTTGGTGCACGTTTTTTTATCGAGATTGTTAGTCTCAAAGTAGGTCAACTTCAATTACCAAAAAAAGTATCTAAACTCAATAGGTGGAAGATGGCTAGGATACCAAAAGAAAGGCGAGAATGCGCTCTTTCGAATGAAAAAAGAGGTTACACATTTACTGAGGAGATAATTGACCTCAAAGATTGCCATTTTTGCGACTTTTTGTCAAACTGCAGATTTTACAGGCTCCTAGAATCTGAGTCAGATGAGCTAGAGGCTTCGGATCAACGTCAAAAGATAGCTTTTTACCAATTCTAAAAAAAAAATAATTATTAGCCCCGCAGTACTGCCAGAAAATGTGTGATATTCCTTTAAACTTGGAAAAAATCGTATTCTGAACTACTGAATGAAACCCTCAACATTTGATACAAGTTTTCAAACTGGTCGTTTGAAGAAAATTCTGTAAAATAGCTCAAGATAACTGCATCAGAAAGACACAAACTAGAACTCTCTAGCTTGTTTGGTTCCAGGAAAAAAAAAATCCTAAGAAAAGTCATGTTTTTACGTTTTTCAAGCCTTTTTCTCGAGTTTTGGCTCACTAAAAATGGCCGCAACTCGGAAACGGTTCAAAATTTTGTCGAATCCTTTTACAGGGCTTATCCTACGACTAAGACTCATAACATATCCAAATTCAAAATCAAAATCGGAGTCACACTTTTTTTAGTCCCGGTTTTATTGACAGAGAAATGACCCATTACCAAGTGAATTTTCGATAAAGTACTTTGGGAGTTGCAAATTTATTTCTTAAAAACAGCACCGGGGGCAGGTCCGGACAAAGATATTTGGGGCAAATTCAGACAGAAAAGAAAAAGAAGCAGAAAAATGAGAAATAAAGCGAGAGAACATAAAGTCAGATTAGGGAAGAAACCATCTGAACAAAAAGCCCAGACAATCCTTGCGAACCATTCTGGAAGAAAATGAATCCGATTCAGAACCGGCGGTAACAGTATATCAGCATTAGAGTGACTTGGACGAGAGCTTGCATATAGTGAAATAACTTGTTGATCTGCAGACAATGCTTCCGAATGATTTCGTTTTAGTTTAGTTTGAAAGCAAAAGCTTGAGTTATGAGGAGACGGTTGCTTATAGGTTTATATTGTTCGAAATTTATCTATTTATTTTTTGGACGTATTTGGAATATATTCTTCGAGCTTTTTGGGATCCGAGAACTGGAGGGATACCTATGACATCACAAAAGTTGTCCGTCTGTCCGTCTGTACGCACTATAACTCTCGAAGGGAATGAGATATTTTGATGAAACTTGGTGTGAGGATTGTTTGGGTCAAGTTCGTGGATGGGCTCTGTAGCCCTACATTTAGGGGTGGGGGAGGGGGTTTAATTTCAGGGGCAAATGAAATATTTTTAAACATATAATGTGATAGTCGATTATGTGGTAAGAAGACAAGCTGAACACGATGGTGAAAACCATTTTGTCATTGGACAAGTAGTTCGCCCAGAATCCGGACGAAACCAGAAAGTTTGTTAAAAGTAAAAGTTATATTTGAAGTTGATTAGATGTTCGATTTAGGGATAATAAGACACGCTGAACATGATGGTGAAACACATTTGTTCGCCGGACAAGTAGTTAGCCCAGAATCCGGCCAAAACCGGAAAGTCTGTTAAAAGTAAAAGTTTTATTTGAAGTTGATTAGATGTTCGATTAAGGGGTAAGAAGACATGCTGAACCTCTATGTGAACAGTATTTTCTACCAGGACAACTTGTTCGACCGGAATCAGGCCAAACCGGAAAATTTGTTAAAAGCAAAATTTGTAACTTGATTAGATGACAGATTTGAGGTAAGAAGACACGCTGAATCTGAAAAGACAATCTTTTTTTTTACCTGGACATATAGTTCGTTTGGAATCCGGTTGAAACCGGGTTTTTTGTTTATAAGTTAAAGTTTTACTTGAAGTTGACTAGATGTTCTTTATACGGATAAGGAGATACGCTGAATTCGTTTCTGAATTTTTTTTTCTGGACAAGTATGGTAGTTCGTTCGCAATTGTCTGGATCAAATATTAGATTTTTGGGATCCCATCGAAACCTTTGGTCTTGTTTCTTTTGTTTTTAGTGTCCAAGCATTAACCATGGCTCATTGGGGCATTTGGAGTTTCGTCCATTAACTACGTGGGCTTTGAGCTTGAGATGGAGAAAGATGAGACAAAGATCAAGTTTACTAGGATGAAATTAGGCAACTGTCTCAAGTTCGTTTCTCAAGAAGACGTAGCTCATGTGAAGATCAAAGACGTGAAGTCACAATCACAGGAGGTTGATTGTCTCAGCAGTTGAGTGTCTCAGCCCGTATTGTCTCAGCAGAGGCACCCCGTGCAAATCTATCTAAGCATTGAGAACCTTCGCTAAAAGCCGAGCCAACCCCATCTTTATACTTGTCTAAAATTAGAACTATTTACCATTTATAATATACGACAAATTATGCAGACATCTTTCTTGAACCTCCCTCCGGTATTAAGAAAACAAGAGCCAGAAGCTCTTATGGCACTTGCAAGGCTGGGTAAGAGGATGTAGGAGTTTGCCAAGTCGTGGGTTTCTTGTGATCGTTTGTAAGTAAAACTCTTTAGATAAAAATGATCATGGAACCTTGGAAATCACGAGAATTGTATCGTTTGTTAAAAAGCATTTTATTGTTGCAGTTGGCTTTGATGCTGCGCACTTTAAGGACGCAAGAAATTCATCTGTAATCTTATGCCCTTAAGACAAAAATGATCCTGGGTTCTTTAGGAACATGAATATATATGGTTTGGTCAAAAGTATTTTTTTGACTTTTCGGTTTACATGCGCACTTTAAGGGTGCTAGAAATTCAGTTCTAAGAAGAACCCACGAGGCAAAAATGATCATGGGCTCGATAGGATCATGAAAATGTATATTTTGCTTAAAGTATTTTTTGGTACTTTAAGGTTAAGGTCAGTACTTTAAAGGACACCTGAATGAAGAGTACCAAGTATCCTCCCTAGCTGTATGACTTCCGTTAACATTGCCTGCAGAACACCCAATCCAAATACGAAATAGTGTTTCCAAGGTATGATTTTTGCTCCATTTTGCATCTGTCCTTATTTCAGTACTGAACAATTTTAGAAATGAACAAATGTCTCCAATCAACCCCTTCTTCTGGAATATTGTTCAACCAGTTAAGCCCAAATGTATATCTAGAAGAAATTCCAATACGATCCGGCCAGCGATGTACAAGAATTGAATGAATTGCGCTTTTTGTCTTGGAGTCTGCATGTGCAAACCTTCAGAAACGAACATCCCTATTTTGAAAACGTCACGCTCAGGAGAAGAATGTTCTCCGTGGACATGTCTGTAAATGCATTCTCTATGGTGTGTTCAAGTATGGTTTCATTGTTCAGGTGTCCTTTAAGGGATGGTCGGATCTGGGAAATTACACTTAAATTCATCTTGTCAAGTTTCTAATGTTCAAGCCAAGTTTTATCGTCCTAGCGTATCTGGATGTACTTAAATCGCGATCACCGGAATTCGCCCCCCCCCCTCCAACTCCCCCAGATTGCCCGAATCCGATCCGACCCTGTCACTGATGCATCTAGGGTTTATACTTATTCTTCCCACCAACTGTCATCCCAATCGCTACACTCTAAGCTTGCCACAGCATTGCCCCCCCCCCCCCGATTCCTCCCACATTGATCAGATCCTGCCCGCACATGAGATAGGACATCTGAGACATGAGTTCTGTTCGAATATCAAGTTTCATTAATATCCGATCACCCGTTCAAAAGTTAGACATACCTCAAGATTCCGGATTCCCCTTCCCTCCACTCCCCCAAGATGGTCGAATCGGATAAACGACTTTTCTTAACAAGTTTCAAAGTCCTAGCATATGTGGAAGCAACTTAACTCGGGATCACCGGAATTTCGGAACGCTCCCTCGAACTCCCCCACCGTGCCCGGATCCGATTTGGTACTTCCCGCCAGCTCATAGCAGTGAACGCTATTTGAATTCATGTGTGTCTTATTTTATCCGCAATTTTAATGTGAATTATCCAAATTGTAATATGACAATCCCGTGCATTTTGTATGATCAGAATTTTAGGAATAAATGAATTGTAATTGTTATGTATCTAGGGTTTGCGCTTGTTCTTCCCACTAAGTTTCATCCCGATCCGTCCACTCTGAACATGTCACACAAACTCCCCCAAAAGTCCCCGGATCGTCTCGGAACTCTCGGACTTGAACTGTGACATCTGAGACACAATGTCTTTCCAAATATCAAGTTTCATTAAGATCCGATTCCCTGTTCAAAAGTTATAAATACGTCAATATTCCGGATTCTCCCCACGGTGGTCGGAAGGGGGAAGTGACTATTTCTAAGATAGTTTGGTTGGGTCCCTAATATGCCTGTCAAGTTTCATCGTCCTAGCACATCTGGAAGTATGACTGCCAAGTTTCATCGTCCTAGCACATCTGGAAGTATGACTGCCAAGTTTCATCGTACTGGCACATCTGGAAGTACCCTAACTCGCACTTACCGAACTAACCAACGGACCGACCGACCGACGGAAAATTGATAGGTATAAGACAAGATAAGATTGATTCCACTAAAAGCACAGAGGCCATGGGAAAAATGGGCCATGACACTTGGTTGGAAAGGAAGTGCCATAAAAACTGAGTTGCCAAAGCCAAGTCCAAACCTGCCCCGCGTCTGGGGCAGGTCCGGACAAAAGTAGCTGATAGGAGACCGATATATGCAAAGCAAACGTTAAAAAGTAATAAGATTTTCCAAAGTCATGGCATGACTCTAGACAGTCGGAAAACATGAATTCAACAAAACCTAACACAAAATAAAGAGCCAACGAACCTTCCCCGTTCTCTCCTGCACCACAACCTCTTCTTTTTTCCGAAAAAGGATGCTCGGATTTTTTGTATTTGTCTTTAAATGTAGGCCAACCAATATTTATGTGGTGTTGGAGAGTGGTTTGAAATTTACAAAGTTGTTTGACACAGCCTCTAGTGCAGTGGTCCCAGCCTTTTCCGTACCACGTACGGAAGTCAATCAAGCTTCGAAAAGATTGCGTACCCCATTTTCAGAACATGAAAAAGAAGAGAGTTATTACTATAAATGATAAGGCAAACATGTGTATAAATATATACAAAATCAATGAAGCAATCACTAGAGGCTGCTTTGTAGCAAAAATTTTGTCAAATCTCGGCTCGACGCAAGACGATAAAAAAGAAAATAGTCGGCGCGAAGCGTCGTGAGTTTTCGTAAAAACGGTTATTAAAAACAAAACAAAAAACAGGTCAGTAAAAATACCTTGCCCCTTCAGACACATTTTTGCTGGTGATACATCTGCTGGTAATATTAGGCTTCCGACAATAAGCAAGAATGAGCGAGGGGAGATTTTGAAGCTACAGACTAAATCAATTTTGGTTCCTTCGCGTACCCCTTGGGGTATGCGTACCACCGTTTGGGAACAACTGCTCTAGTTAAACGACTGATGTATTTTCGCTCGCAGTGTTAGTCTTGCAGGATCATAAAGAAATAGTAATAGTAGTAATTATAACAGTCTATCTCTTTATAAATTACCCGCCGACGGGGACTTGTATTTTCCCTATTTACTTACCCCTGGTTGATGTACTTGATCGCGTCATAAGCATTCTCAACGGTCAGGATAGGAATGATCGGTCCAAAAATTTCTTCTTGCATCACCGGGTCACTGGGTTGGACATCGACGAGGATAGTTGGCTCGATCCAAAGGTCAGATGCGTCTGAATTGCCCCCGATCGCTACTCGTCCGCTGGTCAGAAGGCTGGACACTCTCCTAAAATTACAATAATTTGGTTAGTAAAAAAACCAAGGCCGTTGCAATATTAAAAGACAAAGAAAAAAGTAATGCTTAAAGTACACATTGGCAATTGACACGTTGCATATCCTCTGAATCCAGAAACTAAAATAACATAACAGATAAAAATCTCTAAAGTTTGGTTTGCCATAGTCGTTTTGATTTATCACTGTGTAGATTAGAGCGTTCCATGCGACAAGGCTACGCTTCATCTGAGACCGATCTCAGGCTGCAAAGTCATTCTTGACTTTGTCACGCATAAAGTATGACTTTGCCTTTGAAGTGCAAACCTATCGCATAGAATTTTCGACTCTGCAGTGAAAAGCAATAACTATCCCACTGAATATTGTTTTTAATTTCTCTTCGATATTTATTTTAATTTCCAAAGCTTAGGGGCTAAATATTCAACCTGTCGCCAATTCTTTAAAGGAAAACACTCCTTAGAATTTACTATCCCACTTGTAACTTTGGCATTTCTTAAGCTACTATTTTCACGATAGCACCGATCTTACGGAAGGGGTGTTTCTTAGTGATTCTGATTAACTTTGTTCCTATCGCATGGTCTAGCACTGCGACGTCTCTTTCAAATGTGCCTCATCGACTGAATCAGACGGAGTCGACAAAGTCCTATCTGTCGGCTACATTCAGGGTACTAACCGATCTCTTAGTATCCTGGAACTGCGTCCTCCGAGAAACGTTAGGCTACTCATCCACCCATAAGTCATTCATTCTATTTTCACTTCAAAACACTGCACTTAAATTTGTCTTCTATTTCCGCTTCAAAACGTCGCACATAAACTGCGACATTCTCGTACCAGTTGCACCAAACTTTCAGCCATTCTCCATAATTCTGTGAGAATATATACGAGAGACAAACACCAAGGAAATCTCTAAGAAATCCGATTTTCATTCCATGAGCCGGACCTTCTCGGAAGCAACACGCCGATACCATGAGCGTGTTCCACCCTACTTACCGTAGTTACTACGCATAACTTTACGGATCCTTGCTTCTTGGCGTCAAGGCTGGAACGCATTTTTCTATTTTCGTCAAAACATCGTGTCGCGGTCTGATCGACCAACCACGTCACAGAGATCGTTGTAACCACGCTAACTACGCTCCCGACCGTGGTAGGCAAATAGTTACTATTTTGAGAAGGTTGAAACGGTCAGCGTAGTAACTTTTCACGAGGTTGGAACGAAGATAAATAGTTACTATTGTTAGAAGGGTGGAACACTCTCCAATATTCGCCTCGAAAACGGCCAGATATGCTATGCGCACAAATCTGTGTAGCGTCATTATGGTGGGCAAAAACGAAACTGGAAGTTCGAAATCTCAGAAGTAAGAATGGATGGAACTATAAGGGCCGTAGAGTAGAGTGAATCTGTAATATAGGTACGACAGGTCCTTTAAAATATCTTCCCGTAACTTTTAGTTATTTTGAACCACGCTTTTCTTTTCTAACAATGAAAAATAAAGGCTACAAATCTTGTAATGCCAGGTTTATCTTTCGTGATCTATCGCGTGTTTCCATCAAGGTGTGTGCTTGCCAAAGCCCTGTCACCACAGTTGCACAACTGTCTAGCTTCTGACTTTATTTACTGAAATCAGTTACCATTGTCACTGCACTATTTAAAAAATATCGCAAAAAGAACAGCGCCTCAATTTCTTCGAAATAAAGGTCAAGTAAAAGAGATTATTTTTGTGGTGTTGGATTTCACACCAGTCTCCCGGCAGTCTGCACACCAATCAAGCTCATTCAAAGCTTTCTCACTCAAGTATTGCAAAAGAAGGAGCAGCTTTTCATATGCTATACTACTACTCTACTTTTATTTATACTATAACCCTGTTATAGCTCGAAGCGGCCTCTGTTGAACTTGTCCCAATGTCCTTAAGAAAAAAAGAACATCCTTTAGACCTCTATGACCCGGCTTTCGACAGCATTACGCGACGCCTGTGTAATTTCCTTGCTGCTGTACCCTCCTATGTGTGGTATTTTTTGCTTAAACGCACTATTTACTCTTCAACTATAGTATTTTAAAAATTTTTAATACTTTAAAACTAGGCTGTACTTCCAACAAATAACCCACGGTTTTAGCTGTTTTAAGCCTTTTCTGAGACCTGTTGACTTGAAAAACAGGGAAACAATTAACTTCTCGCAGACAACCGCCGACAGCGTGATACACATCGAAGGTAGTAAAATACAACAAGTGAGAAAATCAGCGTGGTTTTATTAGAGGGGTTGGAATGTACCGTACGAGATTGGGGTCTCGGGGTTTAGAAATATATGGAGTGATTGAGTAGGGAAGTAGGTTGCGTTAGTATTATAGGTACGCCAGGTCCTTAAATAAATTGTTAAACTTGGGTCCCTTATGCATAGTTTCAAGCCAGATGATCTGAACAAAAAAAAATTCTTCAACTAGCCAACAATAAAATGTTTTGACAGGGTTTACGGGACCACAGTATTGATGGCTGCTGCTCTCGAAAGTGTATTCTTCTTCGACAACGCAAACGACGGAATTCCTTTCAACTTGAAAGGAATTCTAGTCTCGCTACAAGAATTCTAGTCCTCTTCACGAAAGTGAATCCATTCAAGTGGACCAGAATTCCTTTCTACTTGACGGGAATTCTTGTCCGTGTAAACGCTACATTAGTTGAGCAGATAGGTTACACAAACTTTCCAGTTTATTGGCAGGAGTAAAATCTTTTATTCAAACAATGTTTACAACGGATACGTCAGCTATGATTCTTCATCAGCGATATTTCGGCCCTTCTTGGCAAGGGTCCTCGTCAGGCTGTCAATCCTCTGGTTCAACTTCGGGGACGGAAACAAACCTGTAATCATTACAGGGGGGGGGGACCAAACGAGTGGATCTTTAGGGTTGAAACTTGGAAGGTAGAAAACTCACTTGCCCTAGGTGATCCGAGGCGACGGAAATGCCAAGACTCCAGTGAAACTAGATTTCGTATTTCTAGGTCCGAACCGCATTTATTGATCGCGGGGTTTCTGGTTTCTCGTCTACTTTTTAGGTACCATCTACCCGTATCAAGTGCCATATGAGCTCGTAGCTCTTGTTGTAGCTAGGATTCGTTAGAAGAATTGTTTATATGTATTTATTTGTTTTGTATGCCACGGCCCTCTTGCCTTGTAATAAATGTCATATCATGTTAAACAGCTAAAACCGTGGGTTATTTGTTGGAAGTACAGCCTAGTTTTAAAGTATTAAAAATTTTTAAAATACTATAGTTGAAGAGTAAATAGTGCGTTTAAGCAAAAAATACCACACATAGGAGGGTACAGCAGCAAGGAAATTACACAGGCGTCGCGTAATGCTGTCGAAAGCCGGGTCATAGAGGTCTAAAGGATGTTCTTTTTTTCTTAAGGACATTGGGACAAGTTCAACAGAGGCCGCTTCGAGCTATAACAGGGTTATAGTATAAATAAAAGTAGAGTAGTAGTATAGCATATGAAAAGCTGCTCCTTCTTTTGCAATACTTGAGTGAGAAAGCTTTGAATGAGCTTGATTGGTGTGCAGACTGCCGGGAGACTGATGTGAAATCCAACACCACAAAAATAATCTCTTTTACTTGACCTTTATTTCGAAGAAATTGAGGCGCTGTTCTTTTTGCGATATTTTTTAAATAGTGCAGTGACAATGGTAACTGATTTCAGTAAATAAAGTCAGAAGCTAGACAGTTGTGCAACTGTGGTGACAGGGCTTTGGCAAGCACACACCTTGATGGAAACACGCGATAGATCACGAAAGATAAACCTGGCATTACAAGATTTGTAGCCTTTATTTTTCATTGTTAGAAAAGAAAAGCGTGGTTCAAAATAACTAAAAGTTACGGGAAGATATTTTAAAGGACCTGTCGTACCTATATTACAGATTCACTCTACTCTACGGCCCTTATAGTTCCATCCATTCTTACTTCTGAGATTTCGAACTTCCAGTTTCGTTTTTGCCCACCATAATGACGCTACACAGATTTGTGCGCATAGCATATCTGGCCGTTTTCGAGGCGAATATTGGAGAGTGTTCCACCCTTCTAACAATAGTAACTATTTATCTTCGTTCCAACCTCGTGAAAAGTTACTACGCTGACCGTTTCAACCTTCTCAAAATAGTAACTATTTGCCTACCACGGTCGGGAGCGTAGTTAGCGTGGTTACAACGATCTCTGTGACGTGGTTGGTCGATCAGACCGCGACACGATGTTTTGACGAAAATAGAAAAATGCGTTCCAGCCTTGACGCCAAGAAGCAAGGATCCGTAAAGTTATGCGTAGTAACTACCTTTCCTTTCGATTTCAACTTGAAAGGAATTCTAGTCTCGCTACAAGAATTCTAGTCCTCTTCACGAAAGTGAATCCATTCAAGTGGACCAGAATTCCTTTCTACTTGACGGGAATTCTTGTCCGTGTAAACGCTACATTAGTTGAGCAGATAGGTTACACAAACTTTCCAGTTTATTGGCAGGAGTAAAATCTTTTATTCAAACAATGTTTACAACGGATACGTCAGCTATGATTCTTCATCAGCGATATTTCGGCCCTTCTTGGCAAGGGTCCTCGTCAGGCTGTCAATCCTCTGGTTCAACTTCGGGGACGGAAACAAACCTGTAATCATTACAGGGGGGGGGGACCAAACGAGTGGATCTTTAGGGTTGAAACTTGGAAGGTAGAAAACTCACTTGCCCTAGGTGATCCGAGGCGACGGAAATGCCAAGACTCCAGTGAAACTAGATTTCGTATTTCTAGGTCCGAACCGCATTTATTGATCGCGGGGTTTCTGGTTTCTCGTCTACTTTTTAGGTACCATCTACCCGTATCAAGTGCCATATGAGCTCGTAGCTCTTGTTGTAGCTAGGATTCGTTAGAAGAATTGTTTATATGTATTTATTTGTTTTGTATGCCACGGCCCTCTTGCCTTGTAATAAATGTCATATCATGTTTACAAAGGACCCCGGACAAGCGATCAGTATGTGGTCAGATCGCTTGCCTAATCGCGACTAAAACAATACCAAAAGTTTCGATGGGATCCCAAAAATCTAATATTTGATCCAGACAATTGCGAACGAACTACCATACTTGTCCAGAAAAAAAAAGTTCAGAAACGAATTCAGCGTATCTCCTTATCCGTATAAAGAACATCTAATCAACTTCAAGTAAAACTTTAACTTATAAAAAAAAAATCCGGTTTCAACCGGATTCCAAACGAACTATATGTCCAGGTAAAAAAAAAGATTGTCATATACAGATTCAGCGTGTCTTCTTACCCCTAAATCTGTCATCTAATCAACTTCAAACAAAACTTTTGCTTTTAACAAATTTTCCGGTTTGGCCTGATTCCGGCCGAACAAGTTGTCCTGGTAGAAAATACTGTTCACATAAGGGTTCAGCATGTCTTTTTACCCCTAAATCGAACATCTAATCAACTTCAAATAAAACTTTTACTTTTAACAGACTTTCCGGTTTTGGCCGGATTCCGGGCGAACTAATTGTCCGGCGAACAAATGTGTTTCACCATCATGTTCAGCATTTCTTGTTATCCCTAAATCGAACATCTAATCAACTTCAAATATAACTTTTACTTTTAACAAACTTTCCGGTTTTGGCCGGATTCCGGGCGAACTACTTGTCCGATGATGTTCAGCATGTCTTCTTACCCCATAATCGACTATCACATTATATGTTTAAAAATATTTCATTTGCCCCTTAAATTAAACCCCCTCCCCCACCCCTAAATGTAGGGGTACAGAGACCATCTACGAACTTGACCTTACTCTTGACCCAAACAATCCTCAAACCAAGTTTCATCAAAATATTTCATTCCCTTCGGGAGTTACAGTGCGTACAGAGCGGACTGACGGACAGACGGAGGGATGGACAGACGGAAAACTTTTATGATGTCATAGGTATCCCTCCACTTACGTTTTGAGATCCCAAAAACAAGACCAAAGATTTCGATGGGATCCCAAAAAGTCAATATTTGATCCAGACAATTGGGCGTTGTCTTCGCCAGACTCCTTGAACAGTATTAATATTAAAATTCAGCAACAGATAAGGCCAAATAGCTAATAGTCTGAGAAAACCAAGTTCAGATATGGATTCAGCATGTGTGTTTACCCGTATAAGTCATATCTGTTTTGACAAAAACTTCCTGCCACTTCTGGCAATTTCCCGGTTTCAGCCGAATTCCGGAACTACTTGTCCGGCGAAAAAAGAAAGCTAAAAAACGAACTCAGCGTATCCCCAATACTGAATATCAAATCTACTTCAAATAAAAATGTAACTTATAACAAATAGAACTATATGTCCGGTCGAACTATATGTCGAACTATATGTCCGGGTAAAAAATGATTTTCATACACGGACTCAGCATCTCTCTTACCCCGAAATCGGATATCTAATCAACTGCAAATATAACTTTAACTTTTCCCGGTTTTGGCCGGATTCCGGGCGAAGTATTTGCCCGGGTAGAAAATTGTTTTCCCAAAAGTGTCCAGCATGTCTTCTTACCCCTAAATCGAACATCTAATCAACTCCAAATAAAACTTTTACTTTTAACAAACTTTCCGGTTTTGGCCGGATTCCGGGCGAACTAATTGTCCGGCGAGAAAATGGTTTTCACCATCGTTTTCAGCAGGTTTTCTTACTCCTAAGTCGAACATATAATAAACTTCAAGTAAAACTTTAACTTTTAACAAACTTTCCGGTTTCGCCCGGATTCCGGGCGAACTACTTGGCCGATGACAAAATGGTTTTCACCATCGTGTTCAGCATGACTCCTTACCCCATAATAGACTATCACAGTATATGTTTAAAAATATTTCATTTACCCCTTAATTTAACCCCCCTCCCCCACCCCTAAATGTAGGGCTACAGAGCCCATCTACGAACTTGACCTTACTCTTGACCCAAAGAATCCTCACACCAAGTTTCATCAAAATATTTCATTCCCTTCGAGAGTTATAGTGCGCACAGACGGACAGACGGACGGACAACTTTTGCGATGTCCCGCCACTTACGTTTTGGGATCCCAAAAACTGGAACAAATTACAATGAGATGACAGTGAGCCAGTTGAGCAACTGCGGTGACTGGGAGGAGTCATGCTTTTTGTCGATGACAGTGTTGTGACCAGTACAACCTTTGATTTCTTGCGATGTGCAGAAAGCATTAATCCCACGCCCTTGCGGTCGTGGCTTACCATTATAATGTCGAGGTAGTAGGGTATATAAGTCTATCTAATTCATTCCGGTTTGTTTTTTTTTCTCGATCAGGCACGCAATCTGGCCACATTTCATTCAGTAAATGTGATTTTGATAGATAGATCAACCTTTTTTTCGCCAAAAACCTCTCATGCCTTGCGCCAAATTTGTTTGTAACGTTATAACTGTAGCGTTACCTGAATCGTAACAATCATAATACGTACGTACAACAATCATAAGTTACGTATAAACTTAACTAACATGTCAAAAACCATTACTACGATAAAAGTGAGAAGATTAGATATTTGTCTCAGGCTACAGCCGTTTCCCCTGTAACTAAAGTTGATAGGATTATCGTTACTAACGACGCTAAGGCTCTGTTATGCAAATTTAGAAAAGAAGGGACAAAACTCTTTGATTGTCTGCAACTTTTCTACCGCAGTAGCTACCTTGCGACGGAAGGGAAAATACTTATATGGATTTCGTAATTCAAAAATTTAAGACAAAAGTCCATGAAGAAGCCATGGTACTTCAAATATCCACTTCCAAACCCTCCCTTCCACCTACCAAAATGTTAGAAATCGACCAGAACGAGAGGTAAGTTCTAGGGTACCCAAGCTCTGTCCTGTACTTACAAAATACGCTATATATGTAAAAAGTTTTATTCCAGAGTTCGTGAAACTTTTAAAGAAGTGTAACAGATTTTTAGATGTACTGACATTTGACCCGTATATTGTGATTTATTCAATTTTGTTTGTTACAATAATCGCAAATTTGGTTTATAACCACGAAAGTCAGTTTTTACAATATACTTTCTATCTATCTATCTATCTACCTTTAGACTCAACATTTTCGTTCGTTTTCTGTCAATAAAATGGAATGTTTTGTAACCCTTCTGATTAACTATGGGACCTAAAGTTGCGTTTTATTGGATTCACTTTTGTTTCGTCAAAGTTTGTAGTTTGGCTCTTGTTTTGTCTTACTTGAGTTTTATTGAGTTATTGTTTCCGAAAAGTCAAACTACACCAAACTACGTCGGCGAGGTAGTTTGTAGTTTGAGCTCCGTAGTTTCAGGTTCGAAACTACAGTAAATGGAATGGACAAATAAAACGGCTTTTAAGCGAAACTACGCCGAAACTACGTCCAAAAAAACGCAACATAAATATAACAGAAAGGAAAACAAATATTGTGCAGGGGCTCAACATACATTATTATTATTATAGGCCTATACTTGTGGTACTTTCTTTCGCCCCAACCCCACAGACTTACTTGAAATGTCTTTCATTGACGATGCGTCCAAGATTTTGGGACTTCTGCGGGTTTTCTCCATACCATTCTTTCAACACTTCTTTTGCCTTCACGATGAACTTTTTCTCGACCTCCTTGCTGCACATGATATAATCTGGGGCGATACAGGTCTGTCCAAGGTTCGTAAACTTTCCCCACAGGATTCTTCTAACGGTCATTTCGAAGTCGACAGTGTTGTCGATGTACGTAGGGCTGTAAGAACAAGACTAAAGGTTTCGATGGGATCCCAAAGAGGTATATTTGGTGATCTTTCTAATGTTTCGGCGGTCTTTGCCGGGCCCCGTAAATATGTAATATCATCTCGATGGGCCCTTAGACCAGAACGATGAAGTTATATATATAAAGCATATCAAGACAATTAATTTCACTGTGAACTTCTGGTTTCGACCAGGGACCGAAAGGACTATCCAACCGAAGCGCGAACACACATTTTTTCTCGACCGTGTCTTTTTTTCAGGTAGACCAACCTTAACCAAGCAACTTTAAAGGAAAGGAGAATTTGTATGCCTTTACATTCATAAGACCCTACCTTCCCAAAATTTCAAGGTGAAAGTTCGTACTAAAAGGTGAAAATCCGTCTAAATGGATTATTTTTTTTCATACCAAGCTCTACTCTTCTTCAGAATTGACTTTCATTTCTGCGAAAACCGTTTTAGGTCGGGCAAAATACTTGTCCAGCAAACAAAAAATTCAAATATGGACGGGGCCCATTGACGAACCTGGTCTGTGTTTTATCCCAAAGGACCCCCACACCAAAAATATCTCAACCGCTTTGAGAGTTATCGTGCTAAGATTTATTATAAATAGTGAACGGAAAGACAAAAATGCTTCCCCGCCAAGATTTGAACCCGATGTTGAAACCCTAGAACTCCCATTGGAGTCGTCAAAGCACCATATGATATGATATATATTTACACAAAAAGCCCGAGGGCCATGGCAATACAAAACAAAATAAAATAAATTTTCACTAAATTACTAATAAACCTAAATGAATCTTTCACGATGCTTCATCGAAAGCTTAAGGAATCTTCCCAACTGGCGAACTCCCGAAAAACATTCATCCTTCATTACTTTAACCAACCATTCCTCATCGTACACTCTTTTTCCAAACACTTCATCCCTCAACCCATCCAATTCACTACATTCACACATCAGGTGCAACACATTCTCATTCATCTCCCCACACATAGGGCAGTAGTAAGGACCAATCCGACTTAAACCCCTTCCCACATACCTCCTCCTATCCCCTAGCGGTAAACAATCACCCCTCATACTTATCACCCACGCTAACTCCTCCCTATTCAACCCTGCTTTAAAATAAATACTTTCCCCCCATGTCTCTTTAGCATCTCTGTAAAACCTCAACGAGCTAAACTTACCGACATCACACTGCCACAGCTGTATTTCCTGATCCATCAACATATCCGTATTCTGTTAAGACACGGACGGATACCCTTTACGAAGTCATCGGTGTTTGGGATCCCAAGCGACCCTTAACTGAGTTTAATAGTATTTATTAGCGAAATTACCGAGCAAATAACAAATTTAGGAAGCTAAAAGCCTACAAACATAATATAGGCACGGAGATAGGACATTTTCAACAGGCTACAGCTATTACAACTACGGTAAAAGCGCGAAGATTAGAAATTCCACTCAGGCTACAGCCGTATCTTTGGGCCACCTTAACTAAAGTCGGGAGGATTTTCCACTGGAAAATAACCATAAAGCATTCTTAGAGTCACCGCTGGCTTGGTAACAGAAGGACTTTAGTTAGATGATTAGTTATTAAACTTAATTTCATAAAAAAAAACAAGACCAAAGGTGTCGATGGGATCCCAAAAATCTAATATTTGATTCAGACAACTGGGTCTTGTCTTCGCCAGATCCAGTCTTTGCAAGGCTAATCATCAGAGAAAACCAAGTTCAGAGATACCTCTATAAGCCATATCTATTTTGACGATAATAATAATAAGTGTATTTAAAAGCCCAGGGGCCATATACAACAATTATACACATTACAAGAGAAAACAACAACAATATTTCCTACGGCTATGAAGCCTCACTACTAAGCTTAGTCGCTCTTAGCTTCAGCGCTCCGTCGATACATTGGCACACCTTTGTTATAACCCTTTCCGAAGTGCTATTCAGGATATCGGGAAGAACCAAAACACTCTCCTTAGAAAAAGATCCCCTTAACTCCGAAAGCTCCTGACATCGATTGAGAAAGTGGTCCATGTTTTCTTCTACCCCTGCTTTGCAAAGTTGGCAATTATATCTGACATCTGGACCAGTCCTATGCCTATCAAAAACTCTAAATCTACCAAACTGTGGGAGGGAATTAGCTCTGGCCTGGATCCATAAGTTAAAAAATGTTTGAGGTACTGACCAATACTTCCTGCTTTACTTCTGCCAAGTTTCTGGTTTCGCCCGAATTCCGAGCGAACTACTAGTCGAGCAAAAAAAAAGAAATTCAGAAATGAATCCTGCGTATCTAATTATCCCTATAAAGAACATTCTAATCAAATAAAACTTACGACTTAAAAAAAATTGGGTTACAATTGTCATATACAGACTCAGCCTCTCTTCTTACCCCTTAATCTGTCATCTAATCAAACTTTTGCTTTTAACAAATTTTCCGGTTCTGGCCGGATTCCGGGCAAACTAGTTGTTCGGCGAGAAAATGGTTTTCACCATCGTGTTCAGCATGTCCTTTAACCCCTAAATCGAACATTTAATCAACTTCAAAGGAAACTTTTACTTTTAACCAACTTTCCGGTTTTCGCCGGATTCCGGACGAACTACTTGTTCGGCGAGAAAACGGTTTTCACCATTGTGTTCAGCATGTCTTATTACCCCTAAACCGGACATTTAATCAACTTCAAATAAAACTTTTACTTTTAACCAACTTTCCAGTTTTTGCCGGATTCCGGACGAACTACTTGTCCGGCGAGAAAAAGGTTTTCACTGCCGTGCTCAGAATGCCTTCTTACCCCATAATCGACTATCATATTAGCAGTTTAAAAATATTTCGTTTGTCCCTTAATTTGAACCCCCACCCCCAAATGTGGGGCTACAGAGCCCATCTACGAACTTGACCTTACCCTTGAGCCAGTGAATATCTCAATATCTCATTCTCCCTTCGAGATTTATTGTGCTTACAGACAGACGGACATTTCTGCGATGTCATAGGTATCCCTCCACTTACGTTTTGGGATACCAAAACCCCCACCTACCCTAAATGTTGGAGCTTCTCTTGGAGATGGCCCAATGAATAAAATTTCTGGTCGAAACAGGGACCGGCATTTTTTTGTTTGTGACCAAGCTCTTTGAAGCAAGCCCAAACATGCCAATGGGATCCCAATTCTTCAACCAGACAATCAAATGTTGTAGATTTCCAGCCTCCAGATTGTGGCTAGAACACGGCCGGAATGCAAATGATAGTAGATAAAACGGAATACTCTAATCAAACAAGTTCTTCATCTACGCGATTCTGATAACAAATTTACCCGGTAGTACAACAAAGCAGATAATGGATTCATTCTATCATCTTTATACCGACAGAAATAATTAACAATTGGTTCAGACGTGGAGTGTGAGAGTAAAGTATTTCCCCGAAGCCAACTTCTCAATTTTTTTTTTCCAAATCGTAAGTACACTGCTTGATTTCTCCCCATTTTTCGTCTGCCAAAAATCAATGGAACAATATACGTGAGCCCTGGAACGAACGACCAAGGAAGGTGCATTCCCTCCCCGAAACTGAAACTTTGCAGACATTAGGTTATTTCAAAACTTTCTTTTGTAAAACTTCGAAAATGATTGCGAAAGCGATTACGGGGGACGTAAAAGCTGAAACTTTCCGGCACCATGATCGTTGAAAACCAACAGAGAGAAAAATAACAAGTAAACTATTTTGTCACTCGCCAGGCAGCGCCAGACAGCTTCAGATAAATTTTACGACAAATCCTACTGGCCAAGATGACGATCAAAGATTGTTCATCTTTGATCGTTTGTGGGTTGACTCTAGATAATCTAATACGGGGGATCGAAACGATTTTTAAGACAATCTTTCAAAGGATGCACATTCCTCGCAGATTCACTATAACCAGCTGGCTGAATTCTCCCCTGGATTCTGGTGGGGGGAGCAGATAGTTTTTCACACAGTTGAAAGAATTTCGTACCTTGGAGTATTTTATTTTTAGGATACCGTGAATGGAAACTTATCTTTGGCCAACATGCACAAGATAGATACGAGGATCGTTCTGCACACTTATCCGATTCCAGGGGATGTCTCGCAGAAATGTTCTGTGTTGATATATAAGGAGGTTGCATCTCCTCGTATACTTTTTCTGTGCGTTTCTTTTTCTACTTTCCGTCATTCTGAACTTTCTTCTACATATTACAATTTTTTACAAATTTCCTTCCTGGTTTCCCTTTTTCCACAAGCAATACTTTTCTAATCTGTAATTTAAGGGCAAAGAATCTTCTAGAGATTTTGCATAGCACAATACAAAACTTGAAAACCACCCATCCTTATACAGTACAAACTTTTCATTTTCAAAGCAACGTGCCCTGCCTGTGAATTTTTTTCATCTTTCCCTCTTTTGTTCTGGAATGCAGATATACCAATATTTATGTCATTTTGGACAGTTTTCTTACGCTATTTGTAAATTGACTGTTGTGTGTGTATTTTCAATTTTATAGTCTGCAGTTGGTGCCTGTGAAGATGAAGATTGCAAGATCTAATTCTTACCATCATTCGTTCATACCCCGAGTAATCAGGATCTGGAACAAACTGCCATTTCCAGTAGAAAAGATGAAATCACTGGAAGCCTTCTCCAATAGCCTAAACATAAACATACCATATCTCGAGACTTTCAACGTGGGACGACTTTAAATGGCAATCGTGCCGCAGTCGATCCGCTCCTTGCCCTGCCATATCCTTTTTCTTTGTCAGTTATGTAGAAGTTTTGTATTGAGAGGCGTGTGGAATAAGTTATTATTATTATAGTTACTCTTCACTTTTGAACGTCCTGTGGGAACTCCGATCCACATAAAACCTCGAAAGGATATAAAGGATTCCACTAGCGACGACCAAAACGGATCAGTCAATGTTATCACAGTTGACGAAAAGCACCTGTAAAACAAGACCGAGGGTTTTGATGGGATCCCAAAAAATTTAATATTTGATCCAGACAATTGGGTCTTGTAGATAGCCAGACTCCTTAAACATTTTTACTGTTAAAATTTAGAAACAGATTAAGGCCAATGGCTAATCATCCGAACAAGTTTAGATATGGATTCACAATACGTGTTTACCGCTATACGCCATATCTACTTTGACGAAAAATAATCAAAACTTCTTGCCTTACTTCTGCCAAATTTTCGGTTTCGGCCGGATTCTAACTAAAGCTTCTAACTAAAACTAAAGCTCAAAAATGAATTCAGCATATCTATTTACCCCTACATCGAACCTCTAACCAACTTCAGATAAAACTTTTACTTTTAACAAATTTCCCGGTTTTGGCCGGATTCCGGGCGAACTATTTGTCCTGCGAGAAAATAATTTTCATATATGAATTCAACATCCCTCTTTACTAGTGCACGTAACCTCTAATTAACTTCAGGTAAAACTCCAGAATATGTCATATTCCAGATGGACAACTCGGTCCACCCCACAGGATTGATGGACATAGGAATTGATAGTTTCGGAGTCATCTTGTTAGGTCTCTTATGCGTCTGAAAAGCCTCCTTGTACTAATCTGGGGATTTATCACAACTCGCGAACAATGAATGTGAAGGACTGAGTGATTTAAGGGTCGAAGTATTCGGGGTGGGAAGTACTAGGGATTTAACCAAGCCCACCGAGGCCGCTTATTGGCTGCTGGCTCCCAAATGGGGAGGAGTTATGGGATGACAAGTGACAGTTTGTAGCTAAGCGCCTCGCGGCATCGCTTTTTCATCATGTAGCTCCTCCCACAGGGCGGGGCTTAGCCACAAACTGTCAATTGTCATCCCATAACTCCTCCCCATTTGGGAAATGGGGCTATTGAAAAAAGATTGGAAGTACAAATATGGGGGACATCCATAAGGTGGCTAGATTCCTCGGCGTTGGTTTGTCCCATAGAGAACGATTTTTGTAGTTTATTGTGTTTTCTTTTTGTTTTGTTGCCATGACCCCATGGTTTTTTGTGTGCAATAAGTTCATTCATTTATTCATTCATTCATAGTCCAGCAGACCCACCAACGCAAAATTTATCACTTGGAAGGCAGCACTATTGTTTTTCTTTCTACAGATCTGGCTGTCCTTTCTCGGGAAGTGGCCGATACAAGGCAGCGACAGGCAAGGCTAGGACCAGGTGTAGCCAACTGCTTCTTTGTTTTAAAAGTTTTTACATCTCGGTCAGTGGTCAGCCCCATTGTATGTCTGATCTCGAAGAAAAATCGACCAATTTTCAGAACTTCCTACTGTTTTGATCTTGAAGAAGATCTCGTCTTAAATTACGAAAGGACTACCTTTTGCCTCCTAGCTCCAGAGTGCAGGGAGTCAGGTATTTGTTTGCTGCCTCCCGTACAATGCGACCAACCGGAGCGGCGCCAGTGTAGAAAATATAGTCGAAACGCTCCTTCAGTAATTCCGTCGTTTCCTGGGCACCGCCGCAGACGATTTGATAACAGTCCTGAAAATAAATTTGACAGTAATCGGTTTGTTTCCACGACTACTCCCGGAACGTCCCTATGATAATAGAGTCCTAACCACAGAAGTCCAAGGACCAACTTTATAACAGCCCTGCAAATAAAATTGACCGTAATCGGTTCGTCTGCAAAACGACTGCACCCGAAACGTCCCTATGACAAAAGAGTCCTAACCAGAAGTCCAAGGACCAGTTCTTGAACCGGAAAAGGTCCAAGAAGATATTTAGGAAACTGGAAAGCAGTGTCGTAAACAGCGCGCAGTAAGGACAAAAAATGTGAAATTTCCGCACGAAAAAACATGGATTCTGCAGTTAAAGTCGGTTTTCAGATGCACTATCCAGAGACGGTCGAATACGACCATGAAAGGATTCGAATCCGAATCCAGGGCTAGGTACGAATCCGAATCTAATGGTATCTAATGGCTATCTAAGGTAATCTGATAACGTGATATATTACTGAGGATGGTTGGGGGTGGAGGGTAAAAAGCTGAATTGCCTACGCCCACTGTCGAAAAACTGGGAAACAGAAAATGGAAGGATGTAGACTAGAAACTTAAGCGGATTCGTATGATTGAAGGTTTTAAATCCGAGTCCGAACCCGAATCCAGCCAGACAAGCCGAAGATTCGAATCCGGCCAAAAGAACAAATCCTGGATTCCAATCCGATTCCGGATTCGTCCATCTCTGCCACTATCTAGATACGCACGACATTTTGCATTATATGCATTACAGAATGGAGTCATACAGCCAGAAAAGTCGGATGTGTGACCATCTATTTAGAATTATCGGCCGTTCCGTTAATACGTAACGCCACCTGTCTTGACTTGGTGTCGTAATAGGAAAGAGGTGAAGTAGCTTCGAAGTCCTTTCACGCACAAATATTCAGAAATAAAGATGTTCAATCCTCAAGACCAAAGTCGAAAGCACTTGTCACGATGTCTACGACTGAAAAGGATGAAGTTCAATTATCAAGTCAATTTAGTCCCTTCTTCTTACGTTTTTTTTTTTTAAACGCTGATGGATAGTCGTCACAAATATACCATTTTATGTTAAAGTATGTTGCAGTATCCAGCGTTTGCTTAGTAAATCATCTCCACTTGGAAAACGACTCACGACAATAAATCTCCACGGGTAAAATTATTCCGACTTTCGAATTTCAGCCAGGATATGAATGGATCCGGTTTATACGGAAAAGCTATCCTTGGTCTTTCCAGGATGTGATCTTAGACCGAACACGCCTTAATTTACGATCAAGTTCATGAGACTTCAGAGCGGAAAGAAATGTCAAGAGCAGACCAAAAACTTTGTCACAGGATTTCTTATCTATCCGGGACTAGGCCAAACAACAACAGGGGAGATGATTTTTGTTGCTTTTCTGACTGTACTAGCTGCGCTATCCCCCATTTTCACAGAGGACGGTGTTCTGTAATGCTGCTGAGGAGGTTTCCCTGAACCTAGTAACCACCGACAGAAGAATTACATCTGGTAGACAGCGCTGGATACCCGCACGACATCGAATCTGCGTAGCTTGGACGCTTTACTTTAGGGTTTCACTTACGCTAATTAAGCTAGTTAGTTTTTTTTTTTAATCGGTTCTGAACCTTTTGGGGATCCCAAAATGTAAATGGAGGGATACCTTTGACATCGCAAAAACGTCCGTCTGTCTGTGAGCACGATAACTCTCGAAGGGAATGAGATATTATGATGAAACTTGGTGTGAGGATTCACTGGGTCAAGGGTAAGGTCAAGTTCGTAGATGGGCTCTGTAACCCTACTTTTAGGGGTGGGGAAGGGGGTTCAAATTCAGGGACAAACACAATATTTTAAAACAACTAATGTGATAGTCCATTATGGGGTAAGAAAGCATGCTGAGCACGATAGTGAAAACCATTTTCTCGCCAGAAAACTAGTTCGTCTGGATTCCGGCAAAAACCGCAATGTTGGTTAAAAGTATAAGTTTTATTTGGAGTTGATTAAATATTTGATTTAGAGGTAAGAAGACATGCTGAACACGATGGTGAAAACCATTTTCTCGCCGAACAAGTAGTTCGTCCGGAATCCGGCGAAAACTGGAAAGTTTGTTAAAAGTAAAAATTTCATTTGAAGTTCATTAAAATAATGTCCGATTTAGGGGTAAAAAGAAATGCTGAACATGATGGTGAAAACCATTTTCTCGCCGGACAACTAGTTCACCCGGAATCTGGCCAAAACCGGAAAATTTGTTAAAAGCAAAAGTTTGATTAGATGACAGATATGGGGGTAAGAAGAGAGGCTGAGTCTGTATATAACAATCATTTTTTACCCGGACATATACTTAGTCCGGAAGTAAGCGGAATTCTTTTTTTAAGCCAAGTTTTATTTAAAGTTTATTAGATGTGTTGTTTGTTAAGAAGATACGCCGGATTCGATTCTGTTTTTCTTTTTTTTTGCTGGACTAGTAGTTCGCTCGGACAAGACCCAATTGTCTGAATCAAATATTAGATTTTTGGGATCCCATCGGCACCTTTGGTCTTGTTTTATTGGTTGCTAGTGCTTGCACTTCAGAATACATCATTGTAATCGTATATGGTGCTGATAGTTACTGATATACCAAAGATCTAGTGTTTAACCCTTCTTACAATAGTAACTACTAGTTACTCTTTTCGTTATAACCTAATGAAAAGTTGCTACGCTGACCTTCCTACCTTTTAGACTGTCGCAAGTGCATTTTCGTTGGGTGGGGGGGGGGGGGCAGAGTAAAACCTGTTACTGATTCTTTCCAAGATTTTACAGAATCCTAGAAACTGAGAATTCGAGCTTTAAATTATTTTAAATTATTGAACAAAGAAGATTATCTTCAAAGAGTAAATTAAGGGCAGCATGAAAGATGATTAGCCAGCTACTATAGGCGTCGATTTTGCGAAGCTCACTTGGACAATATATTGCCGGGCACGAGTAGCTGCTTCTATTTATTATACCCAAGATAAAATTAAATCGAGCGTCGCAGGCGAGATTTTAAACTGCTCCTCATACAAATTCAACCTTTTACCGTACATGAACACGGAGATCCTAAGAATTGCCAGAAACCGAATGGAGTGACGTCCCCCCAGCAGCAGCAACTTAAGGCTAGTCAATCCTCCCCATTATCATATAGTGAGCGCCGAGGGTGCGGTTTTTTTAAGTTAACTTTTTTCTGCCAAATTTAAGTGTTTCCACCAGATTATAGCTTTTAATGTTTCTCAAATCCCAATTTTAAAACTGGCTTGAAACCCTAGTTAGATGACGCACCCTCCCACAAAATAGAGAATATTGCGAAAAGCGCCGCAGGCAGAATTTTCGAAACATTTATGATTAGAGCGTGCTTTTTCCCTCCTACACTTAGTGACACAAGTGCGGCACTTACTCTTTCCATTTTTACTTTAAAATTCTATTAGCTTTACTACTATATTCATAACTTAACATTTACTTTAATATTTTCACCTTTACTTTTTACAATAAAAAAATATTAAAAATCAAAATCAATGAAAAGCATTCAAAATTATTGCAAGATGAAAACGAGTCAAAGACCGCGCCTAGAGAGGCAATCCGCCGTAGGGCACGTCTACTGTCGTGGCAAAAACAAGACCAAAGGTTTCGATGGGATCCCAAAAATTCAATATCTGATCCAGACAACTGGGTCTTGTCTTAGCCAGATCCAGTCATCGCCAGACTCCTTGAACATTTTTACAATTAAAATTCAGAAACAGATTAAGGCCAAATAGCTAATCATCTGAGAAAAACTTCCTGCCACTACCGCCGATTTCCCGATTTCGGCCAAACTCCAGAACTAATTGTCCGGCGAAAAAAAGAAAGCTCAAAAATGAACTCAGAGTATCTTCTTTCCCCAATAATGAACATCTAATCAACTTCAAATAAAATTTAACTTATAACAATTTTTCCGACTCCAGCCGGATTCCGGTCGAACTATATGTCCGGGTAAAATATGATTGTCACACACGGATTCAGCATCTCTTCTTACTCCTAAATCGGTTATCTAATCAACGAGAAATAAAACTTTAACTTCTACCAATTTTCCAGTTTTGGCCGGATTCCGGACGAACTACATGTCCGGATAGAAAATTATTTTCACATAAGTGTTCAGCATGTCTTCTTGCCCTAAACCGAACATCTATTCAACTTCAACTTCAACTTTTAATTTTGACAAACTTTCCGGTTTGGGCCGGATTCCGGGCGAACTACTTGTCCGTCGAGAAAATGGTTTTCAGCACCGTGTTCAACGTGTCTTCCTACCCCTAAGTCGAGCATCTAATCAACTTAAAATAAAACTTTTACTTTTAACAAACTTTCCGGTTTGGGCCGGATTCCGGGCGAACTACTTGTCCGTCAAGAAAATGGTTTTCACCATCGTCTTCAGCATGTATTCCTACCCTAAATCGAACATCTAATCAACTTAAAAAAAAACTTTTACTTTTAACAAACTTTCCGGTTTTGGCTGGATTCCGGGCGAACTACATGTTCGATGACAAAATGGTTTTCACCATCGTGTTCAGCATGTCTTCTTACCCCATAATCGACTATCACATTAGCTGTTTAAAAATATTTTGTTTGCCCCTTAATTTGAAACCCCTCCCCCACCCGTAAAGTAGGGCTACAAAGCCCATCTACGAACTTGACTGGTCCACCGACCCAACGAATCCTCACACCAAGTTTCATCAAAATATCTCATTCGCTTCGAGAGTTATCGTGCTTACAGACGGACGGACGGACGTACGGACAGACGGACAACTTTTCGATGTCATAGGTATCCCTCCACTTACGTTTTGGGATCCCAACAACTACATCAAGAACAAAAACAAGACTCAAATTCTTCTACAATACGTGTGTTTGCGATACAAAATAAAATTGAGGACTACCGATGAAATCATATATCAGTCCTTTTGTCTGCGACCAGTACTTCACTCGGCCTCTTCGAGTTTCGACGGGTCGTAGCAACTACCGAATCCTGGCAACTATATGGAATAACTTTCCGAATCCCCTTAAGTTTAGACCGATAGCCTATTCGGGATTCTCTATGACTACCGAATCTCGGTTGTCATACCAAATAGTTTTGGTATCGAAAATCTACCAAATAGTATTCGTATTCGGTATGACTTCGTCGAAACTGGAACTTGCAGCCGAGGTTCATGGTAACTACCGAATCCCGAAAATTATACCGAATAAATTACCGAGTCCCAATCGTAATCCAGAATAATTTTAGACGGATAGTCTATTCGGGATTCTATGTAACTACCGAATCTCCATGAATTGACCGAATAGTTCTATAGCATCGAAATATTACCAAGTAATTTAAGTAAATTTGCGCACCGAATTCATAATAACTACTGAATCCTGGCAACTGTAACGAATCCCGATGATTATTCCGAATAGATTTGTACAAATAGCATATTTTGAATTATGTATAACTAATGAATCCCCATAAATATACCGAATGGTTCTGGTATTGAAAAAAACACAAAACAAATTTAGAGTCTATGGCCCAGATTTTGCCAAATCTCATAAAGTTGGGGGGTGCTTCATCCTTGCGCCCCCCGCCCCCCCCCCCCCCCTTGCGACGCCCCTTCTGATAGTAACTATTTGCTTACCACGTTCGGGGGCGTAGTAAGCGTGGCAAACACGATCTTTATGGCTCGATATTCTGCCGAAAGTAGGAAAACGCGTTCAAGCCAGAAGCCTTGACGTCATACAGTTACTACGGTAATTAGGTTGGAACACGACCACGGTCAAAAATCCAGGCTTTCCAAGAAACTTTCCAAGACGTCGATAGCTGAACTGTAAGCGTCTATGAGGAGGCCAGGGCGAGTCCGTTAGCCTTTGTCCTGTTTTTTGGGATCCCAAAACGTAAGTGGAGGATACCTATGACATCGCAAAAGTTGTCCGTCTGTCCGTCCGTCTGTCCGTCCGTCCGTCAAAAGTTGTCCGTCTGTCCGTCCGTCCGTCCGTCTGTCCGTCCGTCCGTCTGTAAGCACGATAACTCTCGAAGGGAATGAGATATTTTGATGAAACTTGGTGTGAGGATTCGTTGGGTCGTCGGACCAGTCAAGTTCGTAGATGGGCTTTGTAGCCCTACATTTAGGGGTGGGGGAGGGGTTTCAAATTAAGGGGCAAACAAAATATTTTGAAACAGCTAATGTGATAGTCGATTATGGGGTAAGAAGACATGCTGAACACGATGGTGAAAACCATTTTGTCATCGAACAAGTAGTTCGCCCGGAATCCCGCCAAAACCGGAAAGTTTGTTAAAAGTAAAAGTTTTATTTTAAGTTGATTAGATGTTCGATTAGGGGTAGGAAGAAATGCTGAAGACGATGGTGAAAGTCATTTTCTCGTCGGACAAGTAGTTCGCCCGGAATCCGGCCCAAACCGGAAAGTTTGTTAAAAGGAAAAGTTTTATTTTAAGTTGATTAGATATTCGATTTAGGGGTACGAAGACACGCTGAACACGGTGGTGAAAACCATTTTCTCGACGGACAAGTAGTTCGTCCGGAATCCGGCCCAAACCGGAAAGTTTGTTAAAAGTAAAAGTTTTATTTTAAGTTGATTAGATGTTCGATTTAGGGGTAGGAAGAGACGCTGAACACGGTGGTGAGAACCATTTTCTCCACGGACAAGTCGTTCGCCCGGAACCCGGTCCAAACCGGAAAGTTTGTTAAAATTAAAAGTTTTAGTTGAAGTTGATTAGATGTTCGATTTAGGGCAAGAAGACATGCTGAATACTTATGTGAAAACAATTTTCTATCCGGATATGTAGTTCGCCCGGAATCAGGCCCAAACCGGAAAATTGGTAGAAGTTAAATTTTTATTTCTAGTTGATTAGATAACCGATTTAGGGGTAAGAAGAGATGCTAAATCCGTGTGTGACAATCACATTTTACCCGGACATATAGTTCGACCGGAATCCGGCTGGAGTCGGAAAATTTGTTATAAGTTAAATTTTTATTTGAAGTTGATTAGATGTTCATTATTGGGGAAAGAAGATTTTTGAGCTTTCTTTTTTTCGCCGGACAATTAGTTCTGGAGTTCGGCCGAAATCGGGAAATTGGTTGTAGTGGCAGGAAGTTTTTCTCAGACGATTAGCTATTTGGCCTTAATCTGTTTCTGAATTTTAATTGTAAAACTGTTCAAGGAGTCTGGCGATGACTGGATCTGGCTAAGACAAGACCCAGTTGTCTGGATCAGATATTGAATTTTTGGGATCCCATCGAAACCTTTGGTCTTGTTTTATTACCAGTCAGTCAGCAGGTGAACAAGACATAGCACACACGCCGAAACAAACCAAACTATTCATCAACTTCACCGCGTTCGACCAACAGTGTAGACAGCTTTTTTCTTTGAATTCCTTTAAAAAAAAATTGTACTTAACGTGGTGTCAGTAAAACAGGAGCAACAGGTTAAACAAATATCTAAAGCGACATACTGGCGCGTTCCCATATCTTGGCATGACTTGGAGATTCTTGGTGGCGGAAAAGGGATTAAATTTATTTTATTCTCATGCAGTATCTTCCGATAGACCAGCGACAATATGCTGTTGATGACTAAATCTTCGTGTCGATGAAAACCGTCGTGTAGCGAAGAGCCAGAAACGTCACAGGCAAGACACGCAACGAACGTTGATGATTGGTAGACATAGGATTTGAGTCAAGTTTGAGGATTCTTTTGGTTGGCGTTTCTCGTTCTTGTCGAGGTTCACTGGTGTGTATCGGCCTTAGCCATATAGAGTATCCGCTCAAAGCTTATCCGTTAATCATGGTGCCTCATAATCTTGTAATAACCAGTAAACTCCACATACAGTTTTTTTTTTTCACGGACTTTGGCGACATGTTCCGAGTGGACAGAGCAAAATAACACTACGGAGCAGCACAAAAGTGACACTCAAATAGCTGCGACACTAGCACCACTAGCGATATAGAACGTCTTTACTGAAACTCAATCGGTCTTGCCCAGGGCCGTGTCCGAAACTCCATATCCCGAACACAGCATAAAAAAGATACAACCTCCCCTGTTTCCTCGATGTGAAAAGAACGCGTCTAAGCTGTACTCGAAATTTTCTAAACCCGTAAGTTTGTCTCACTTTAAATGTCCCGAACGTAGTAGGTGGCGATACGAGTAAGGCCCGTCCTCCATCGGAATGCATGGAAAGCGTAGGTCCTGGCGCTGCTCCCTAGTGTTATTTTGCTCTGGCAGTAATAGATCGTCGCCGTTTGGACCAATAAGAAAGAAGTCTTAAAGCAAAACTCTTACTAGAAATGAATGTCGTTTCTCGAAAATACCATTACCTTCCATGCGAAATGAGCAATTTTCTAGTCAGCGCTCGTCAACTCTATCCAGACTTCCTGCTCTTCGACAGGAGACTCCGGCGGCTGAACGCACCAGAGGCACATTCTCGCCGTTCCCCCAGGACTCCTCGGGGAGTTAAGGGGAACGGCGAGAATAGAGGGAGTCACTCCAACCGGACTCCGCGCACAGAAAACAGCGAGAACACGGGGATTCGGGGAATGCTTCCAAAATGGATTTTTGTTCGGAAAAAAAATATGCAGTTGACGAAATTACGGGGGATCCACTTTATTTTTGGTTTTCTTTATTCTGACTGTTTCCAATTAATTTTACATTGCACCAACACCAGCAATCTGAAACGGATTCATTTTGATGGTGATGATAACCGGAGCATTCCCCTTTCGTGGGGATTCGCGAGAATACGGGCAGTGAGTCCCTGGGACAAACATAACAGCAGGGACTCTACGCCTCAGGTTGAAAAGTTTGAAGAACAAGCCGAACAGAAGAAGTCCAAAACAGAAGATAGACCTAATGGCCTACCGTGACTTACAAAATGAGAGACACCACTTTGAAGCTTCTCATGTCCTTGTGTGTGAAAATGCTATCGGCGGACCTCAAAGCTTTGGTGAAGTTATGCGTTGCGTGACCGGCGAATCTTGGGTCGGCCAAAAAAGCGCTCAAAGTCGTAGGTATAAAAGGAAACAATGGCGAAAGTCAGGGATTTCAGAAGCTTAACAGAACATGCCTATGCACGAAATGCAGCGTGACCCACAAACAACGGAAACCGAACACACAGCTTGTTAACTATGGTGAAGATAACGGGCTGCGCAGCACAGCCGAATGCACAGCACTCGCGGGCATGTAGCGTAGGTAAGCGCAGGCGCCGCTGAGGATACAACGATCCCAACCGGTCAACAGCGGGGCATCGACATCACAAACGGTGAGCATGGCCCGGCCCAGTGGCTAGGAACCAACCTGGCTCACCCGTGAATGGGCACCAAATGTAGAAGAAAAATCGAAGCCGCAACCCCTCCAAATATAAAGCTGCGGGGGAGGATCCCCGGGGTGCCATTTCTCCGACTCTGGATACACCTCAGGGGACTCGTATCAGAACGGGAAAGGTCTAAAGGAATCGGGACGAAACAGGTCATTCCCAGTCAACGCGAAACCTGAGTGGATTGCCCCAGGCTTACTAAAACAACGGCTGTATGGCAGAAAGAGAGTATCATGGGCGCAATTTGGTATGAAGAGGGGCACTAAAATGCAGCAATACATACCGTTTCTTTACGCTATCTTAGAATATTCATTCTCGACACTCATTCTCTAGCTTCATGAAACGTCACATCGCTTTTAACCGTGTGATCAAAAGTTATTTTTCATTCACTTCAGAGGGAAATGCGAGATATGCGGGGTTTTTCGCCGTAAGGCTGTGGAGATCCACGCGCAGTAGGAGTTATCAGGTCTCGAAAGAGATCACTATATCCCGCCTGTGCAGGTTTTGGAAACATTGTACGACCTTTTAACTTTCGCCGGCTCTCTGGGGAACAAGCGGTAAAGCCACTCTGATAATTTTACTGTCATTCCTGCCAAGAACCCAACTTCAGAGCCAAATTTAGGTGTGGTGGAGTGCTGTATCGTGACGCCTCAAAAGCTGTAACCCTACCCCCTATGCCTGGTCACCAGCAGGAGCGATAAGAATCCTAGAAGGCCGGCTGTATAACACTGCTGAAGTCACGAAGGGGAGAGCACTTTGACAGTTGGAGTCTGGCCAATTGGCCTCATTGACAGCCAGTGAGTTGATCGTAGCACTAATTTAAGTCGGACGACTGGAAAAGTGTCAAACAAATTGAAGATAAAGGTGAATACAACCGTTTCCACGGTTTAACTTAAGGTGAGTAATGAATGAATTTTATTTATAGCCCGCCAAACAACAAAAGAGGAATGGCGGAGTAAATAAACAACGAGAAAAAAAGATAAAAAGTAAACTAACAAGACAACTTCGTATTAACATGTATACAGAACACGAAAAATCGAACATTCAGCAAACGGCAGAGTATATCAAATATGTACATACACATTCAGAAAGACCGCTTAGAGCTTTTGAGCGAGCATGATCTTCAAGCTCGGGCAGCTGAGTTAAAATATTGCATAATTTACACTCATTCTCCAGGTATGTATTTCTGATCCCAAAACGTAAGTGGAGGGATACCTATGGCATCGTAAAATTTGTCCGTCTGTCCGTCTGTGCACACTATAACTCTCGAAGGGAATGAGATATTTTGATGAAACTTGGTGTGAGGACTCTTTCGGTCAAGAGTAAGGTCGAGTTTGCAGATGGCCTCTGTAGCTCTACATTTAGGGGGGGAGGGGGTTTAAATTAAGGGGCAAATGAAATATTTTTAAACAGATGATGTGGTAGTCGATTATGGGGTAAGAAGACATGCTGAACACGGTGGTGAAAACCATTTTGTCATCGGACAAGTAGTTCGCTCGGAATCCGGCGGAAACCGGAAAATTTGTTAAAAGTAAAAGTTTTATTTGAAGCTGATTAGATATTCAATATAGACGTAAGAAGACATGCTGAACACGATGGTGAAACCATTTTTTCGCATGACAAGTAGTTAGCCCAGAATCTGGCCAAAACCGGACAGTCTTTTAAAAGTAAGTTTTATTTGAAGTTGATTAGATGTTCGATTTATGGGTAAGAAGACATGCTGTCACTTATTTGAAAAGTATTTTCTACCCGGACAACTTGTTCGTACGGAATCAGGCCGAAACCGAGGGGTTACCAACTCCTAAAATTGGGATACAGGTGTGCCCGACAATTGAGTGTGCCCGATGTGTACCCGACTGTGCCCGACTCCCCGGTACAGAGTGTGCCCGACAGTTGGTAACCCTTCGGCCGAAACCGGAAAATTTGTTAAAATCAAAAGTTTTATTTGAAGTTGATTAGATGACATATTTGGGGGTAAGAAGACACACTGAATCTGGATATGACAATCTTTTCTTTTTACCGGGACATATAGCTTGTTCGGAATCCGGTTGTAACCGGATTTTTTGTATAAGAAGTTTTACTTGAAGTTGATTAGATGTTCTTTATGCGGATAAGGAGATACGCTGAATTCGCTTCTGAACTTTTTTCTGGACAAGTATGGTAGTTCGTTCGCAATTGTCTGGATCAAGCATTAGATTTTTGGGATCCCATCGAAACCTTTGGTCTTGTTTATGTTAGTTCCATATGTTACACCAAGATACTTCAGAGATAGACTTGGACGTACAACATGGCTGTCTACGATTACAACAGCGCTACTATGTAACCCGCGCATACGAGACGGATCGTAAATGAGGAACTCCGTCTTTAAAGCATTGATCGACAACCCAACAGATTTGTACCCTTCTACAAGTAACTCAAGATTCATTTGAATAAAGAAAGGGTTGTTTGATGGATACAATTATTGGAAAGTTATTTATATGGATTGATATGAATAGACTTATATGAAGTTAGTTATTTTTATCATTGTATTAACCGTGTGTCAGCATAACATTGTACGAGTTTCAAAGATTTGAGCAGTCGGGAGAAAGGATCGAGCAATTAGGAAGGAAGAGCGATCCATAGTATTACGATTTCTCCTGAAGCATGTTCAGTTGGACGAAGTTTCGAATTTCTGGGCGTTCAGGGATTGCGTACCTTTCTATTTTACGAAATCGAAAAAGATTCTGCTGGTACATTAGCCGATCTTCAGCTAACGATGAAGATTCTTCCGTTCATGACTGTGTACTCAGCAAAATCTGTTTGACTCCTTGTTTCCGCTTCATACGATATCCCAGGGTTTTTGGATCCCAAAACGTTAGTGGAAGGATACCTATGATTCGTAAAAGTTGTCAGTCTGTCCATCCGTCAGTGAGTACCATAACTCTCGAAGGGAATGAGATAGTTTGATGAAACTTGGTGTGAGGGCTCTTCGGGTCAAGGGTGAGGTCGAGTTCCTGGATGGGCTCTGTAGATCAACATTTAGGGGTGGGGGTTCAAATTAAGGGGAGGGGGGCACATTTTCTTTAATAGCTAATGCAGTAGTCGGTTTAAGGGTTATAGGACCTGCTGAACACGAATATGAAAACCATTTTCTCGCCGGACAAGTGGTTCGCCCTGAAACCGGCCAAAACCGGAAAGTTTGCTAAAAGTAAGGTTTTGTTTAAAGTTGATTAGATGTCCGATTTAGGGGTACGAAGACATGGTGAACATTTATATGAAAATCATTTTCTCGCCAGACAAGAAGTTCGCCCGGAATTCGGCCGAAACCTGAAAATTTGTTAAAAGTAAAAGTTTTATCTAAAGTTGATCAGATGTTCGATTTAAGGGTAAGAAAGAAGACATGCTGAATCCGATTTTGACAATCATTTTCTACCCGGACTTATAGCCCGGAATTCGGCTGAAACCGGAAAACTTGTTGAAAGTTAAAGTTTTATCTGAAGTTGATTAGATGTTCGATATAATGGTAAGGAGATAGGCTGAATTCGTTTTTGAGCTTTAGTTTTTTCGGACAAGCAGTTCGCCTGAAATCAGGTCGAAACCGAAGATCTGAGAGAAGTAAGCCAGGCAGACTTGATAAATTTCCTTAAAGTAGATATGACATATAAGTATAGCCTAGGGGTAAATAAACACATGCTGAATCCATACCTGAACTTCGTTTTCTCAGATGATTAGACATTGGCCTCCTTCTGTTCCTAAATCTTAATAGTAAACATGTTCAAAGAGGCTGGCGAACACCGGATATCTACAAGACCAAATCGTCTGGATCAAATTGAGTTTTCGGATCCCATCGAAACCTTTGGTCTTGTTTCCTCCGCAAGTTCAGCATTCAAGAAAAAAAGGAGAAAAGAATGTTGGCATACAATGTACAGCCTTAGAGTCTCATATTTTTGCCAAACTGACAATCATCTTTATCGTTCTTTTTGGACCTCTCGTGTTTTCGAAAAAAGAGAATGGAAAGAATGCTATCATCCGCACGAGACAAGATAAGAATGGCCGGTACGTAAGTCTAAATTTAGCTTATCAAGAACGAAGGCGAAACAAGGGCTCTCTCTCAGTAGTAAATCCGAAATATCGGGCCGTAATATCGCTGACAAACAATCTAGCTGACTTTTCCGTTTTAAATAATTTTTTTAATATGTGATTCCCAGTCAGATTCGGCTGACTGTTATCTTAATTTCTCGGAAAGCTCGACTGGTTTGATTAATAGCCGTGAAACAAATTTACAGCACAGAACATTCCTCTTCCGTGTCCTGAAGTCGTTTCCTTCCAGTACCCTCGCTCTGACCCCCCCCCCCCCCCGCCTCCCACCGAGCTTGGATCCGATTCGGACGCGGATGTCGTTTGCTCCTACCACCATTAAGTTGCACTCGCATTTGAGAACTGCAGGGAAATTTGAGCGACCCATCATAAACACATGCTGTTTGACCATAGAAACCGCCATCTACCAAGTTTTACTCTAATCGGAGCATGTCCAGGAAATTTCGTGTACCCACCTCCAACTTCCACCACCGAGGTTGGATCATATTTGGATACATAACATCACACCTAGGGTATTTGCTCCTACCAACCATTAACTTTCACTCGAATCGGGGCACTTACGGAAAATTTCTTGGACCACCTTCTGAGAGGCGTTACAAGCCAAAATATTTTTTTTTTTTGGGGGGGCAAGGTATTTACCGACTGGCTGGTCATTTTTACCGACTGTTCGTTGCAGGAAAGCCGAACTGTTTTATAGAAAAAACACTGTTTTGACGAAATATCTACAGATTTTCAGAAAAACCGAATGTTTTTAAGAAAAAAATGACTAATTTTACGAAAAACTGACTGTTTTTAAGAAGAATCGACTGTTTCCAAGAAAAAAAACGACTGCTTTTTACGAAAAATCGCGTGACGCCCCTGGGTCCTTCTAACTCTCCCCACCGAGCTGGGATCCGATTCTTTTTTTGGGATCCCAAAACGTAAGTGGAGGGATACCTATGACTTCGTAAAAGTTGTCCGTCTGTCCGTCTGACTGTCTGTCTGTCCGTCTATCAATCTTAGAAGTAAAAAGTTTTATTTGAAGTTAATTAGATGTTCGATTTAGGGGTAAGAAGACATGCTGAACATTTATATGAAAATCATTTTCTCGTCGGACAATTGGTTCGCGCGATCCAGAAAATTTGTTAAAAGTAAAAGTTTTACCTGAAGTTGGTAAGAAGACCTGAAGTTGGTAAGAAGACATGAAGTTTGGTAAGAAGACATGCTGAATCTGCTTTTGACAATCATTTTCTACCCGGACATATAGTTCGCACGGAATCGAGCTGAAACCGGAACACTTGTTAAGAGTTCAAGTTTTATCTGAAGTTGATTAGATGTTCGATATAGGGGTAAGGAGATACGCTAAATTTGTTTTTTAGCTTTAGTTTTTGCAAGACAATTACTTAGCCCGGAATCCAGTCGAAACCGGTGATTTGGCAGTATTAAGGCAGGAAAACATGTTCTTTATCTGACTAGACATACACTTTATCAGTTCGATCGGAGGAATTGTTTCTTTCCAAAATTTCCGGTTTACATGAGAACGCGTCCGTAACATTAACAGAGTTATAGCAGATTCCACTGTTACCGCGCTAGCAGATTCCAGTGTTACCCGCGCTAGCAGATTCCACTGTTATCTGCCAAACAACAAATAGCTTCAAACAACATTTGGACAAGGAGTGGTCAGGCAAACAGTGGAGATTCAACAGGAAACCTGAACAAGACAGCACCCATGAAGGCGTATATTAGGAGAAATCCTATTCGCCTGCAATTGCAAATTTGCAGGTGATTTGCAGGTAAAGCATATCTTCTTACCTTTTGGCGTATATTCTTGTCACCTAGAGTAGTATATTTGTTGTTTGAAAATGTGTGCTTTTCTTTCCTTCTCTTACACTCCGTTTAAAACAATGTTTTCTTAAAAGAAATTACCAACATTTCGGACGAAGCGTTACATAAAGGCGATCTGTCACGCTATTATTTTAAAGATTTATTTCTGCGGGACGACATTGTTTGTTTATGGAAGTCTGAGGAAGAAAAGGAAAAGTGCCGAGAGCGCGGTAATTCCAGACAGAATTGGTGCCGGACAGAGGAGATGAGGAAAACAAAACATGTACATAGCATACACCTGGACCACACGTGAAAAAAATGGATGAATAAATTTCATAGGTGAATGAGCCTGACGGGACTTCAGAGGCAACAAACGAACGATACAGAAAATCTAAAGTAAACCATTTACCTTAATATTTTGTTCAAAGAATCTAATAATAAAAAAAGTCTTCCGTCTAAAAATTCCATAGACAGCTTAGATTTTGTTAAGACTCCAAATTTGTCTCTAAACTTTTTATTGTGAAGTAAGAGGCGAAACGCGCAGCTTAAATTTTTGTGTTTATTTTGTAATAGTAATCGTAAAATCCACAAAATAGGCCATTTACCTCTACAAAGTCCGTCTACAACACTAGTTGCGTTTTTGATCGAAGTTTGAAGTTACCTTCAACCTCAAAAGTCTCTTGTTTATTATCGTTTTTGGTCGCCGGTCACAGTTCCTTCGTCCTTCAAACTCTGACCGTCGAACTTCGTGCGCTAGCAAGTTCGAAGTTTGCTTGAATTTCTGAACCGACTTACGCAACGAGACATTCAAATTTTCTCAAGCCGTTTCCAGCATCAAGTACCGCACGTCGGCTCCACTCATTCTCCCCCTTGTTACTAATTATTTTAATAACCAATAAAATTTCACGTTTGTTGTTATTTGTGCCTGTTCGGTTCTCGATTTGTTTCTGTATTTTGTCTTAAGTTTTATTGTTGATGGTATATTGTTTAGATGTGTTAGTTATTAATGTGTGTTTATTTATTTTCTTTTTCTTGCCTATTATTTAGCTTTTGCTATTGTGGCAATTTTTCCATTAAACCTTAAACCTTAAACCTTAAGAAACGTCGACCTGGCAAGGATCGCCGGAGTCGTAAAAACACTAATTAAGCAAACGGTGAACTTCGAGGGCGTTCAAATAAAAACGGAAATTAAGCAACCGGCTAAGCGAACGGCGAACAAAACTTCGATCAAAAACGCAACTACTGTTGTTTGTAAAGTCTTTGGCGTACCTACAGACTGTCCATGGAATTGTCGAAAACACTGACAGAATCGCTCATTTCTAATGCAGAAGGAACGGCAGCTCATTAGCCTACTCTGCTTCGCAAAGAACATCTGCCAATGAAATGTATGACCTTCTCGCATTTGTATTTTAAGGCTCGGTTCGACCAAAGGTCTGCATTCTGCTCGTTTACCCTCGTTTTTGGGCGCGTTCCAACCTCCTAGCAACTGTTGCTAAGAAGCTACCACCTGTGTCTCCCTTCATACAGGTTATGTTATCTCATCTTATTATACAGGTTATAAAGACGACAGAAGCTATTAGAAACTATTGGTAACATGTTTCAACACAACGTTCACCACACTACTAGACGGGAAAATCCAGAAATTTCATATTTCATAATTTTGGGACAAAGGCCTCCCTAAAGAACAAGACCAAAGGTTTCGATGGGATCCCAAAAATTCAATATCTGATCCAGACAACTGGGTCTTGTCTTAGCCAGATCCAATCTTCGCCAGACTCCTTGAACATTTTTACAATTAAAATTCAGAAACAGATTAAGGCCAAATAGCTAATCACCTTAGAAAACCAAGTTCAGATTTGGATTCAGCATGTGTGTTTACCATAAGTCATATCTGTTTTGACGAAAACTTCCTGCCACTTCTGCCAATTTCCCGATTCCGGCCGAACTCCAGAACTACTTGTCCGGCGAAAAAAGAAAGCTCAAAGACGAAATCAGGGTATCTTCTTTCCCCAGTAATGAACATCTAATCAACTTCAAATAGAAATTTAGCTTATAACAAATTTTCCGATTCCAGCCGGATTCCGGTCGAACTATATGTCCGGGTAAAATACGATTGTCACACAGGGACTCAGCATCTCTTCTTACCCCTAAATCGCTTATCTAATCAACTAGAAATAAAACTTTGACTTCCAACAGTTTTCCGGTTTTGGCCGGATTCCGGACGAACTACATGTCCGGGTAGAAACTTGTTTCCACATAAGTGTTCAGCATGTCTTCTTGCCCTAAATCGAACATCTAATCAACTCCAAATAAAACTTTTAATTTTGACAAACTTTCCGGTTTGGGCCGGATTCCGGTCGAAATACTTGTCCGTCGAGAAAATAGTTTTCACCATCGTCTTCAGCATGTCTCCCTACCTCTAAATCGAACATTTAATCAACTTCAAATATAACTTTTACTTTCAATAAACTTTCCGGTTTGGGCCGGATTCCGGGCGAAATACTTGTCCATCGAGAAAATGGTTTTCACCATCGTCTTCAGCATGTCTTCCTACCCCTAAATCGAACATCTAATCAATTTCAAATAAAACTTTTACTTTCAACAAACTTTCCGGTCTGGGCCGGATTCCGGGCGAAATACTTGTCTGTCGAGAAAATAATTTTCACCATCGTCTTCAGCATGTCTTCCTACCCCTAAATCGAACATATAATCAACTTCAAATAAAACTTTTACTTTCAACAAACTTTCCGGTTTTGGCCGGATTCCGGGCGAACTACTTGTCCAATGACAAAATGGTTTTCACCATCGTGTTCAGCATGTCTTCTTACCCCATAATCGACTATCACATTAGCTGTTTCAAATTATTTTGTTTGTCCCTTAATTTGAATCCCCTCCCCCACCCCTAAATGTAGAGCTACAAAGCCCATCTACGAACTTGACTGGTCCGACGACCCAACGAACCCTCACACCAAGTTTCATCAAAATATCTCATTCCCTTCGAGAGTTATCGTGCTTACAGACGGACGGACAGACGGACGGACGGACAGACGGACAACTTTTGCGATGTCATAGGTATCCCTCCACTTACGTTTTGGGATCCCAAAAAGGAGAAAAATATATGGGCTACAACTGCTCACTGGTAAATGCCAAATTTCGAAACTATCCGATAAAATTGCCCCTTCTTCCCCTGAGATACTAACGAGAGTACTGAGAGTACTGAGAAACTGACAGAGTGAACATATGATCAGGATCTCGCGTCCGGATCAGGATCTCCTCTGCACTTTCACCATCAAACTGAAAAATCTCAACTTTTCTATTTAGAGCTGATGGTCGGGACGGAATTCCAGTCCAGGAGCATCCAACCCTGATTTTCTGTTTAAAGGACGAACAATGAAACCATACTTGAACAGACCATGGAGAATGCATTTAAAGACATGGCCATGGAGAGCATTCTTCTCCTGAGCGTGACGTTTTCAAAATAGGGATGTTCGTTTATTGAGGTGTGCACATGCAGACTCCAAGACAAAAAGCGCAATTCATTCAAATCTTGTACAGCGCTGGCCGGATAGTATTGGAATTTCTTCTAGATATACAGTTGGGCTTAATTGGTTAAAAAACTATTCCAGAAGAAGGGTTGATTGGAGACATTTGTTCATTTGTAAAATTGTTCGGTACTGAAATAAGGACAGATGCAAAATGGAGCAAAAATCATAGCTTGGAAACACTATTTCGTATCTGGATTGGGTTTTCTGCAGGCAATGTTAACGGAAGTCATAGAGATAGGGATGATACTTGGTACTCTTCATTCAGGTGTCCTTTAAGGCATGTGTCAGAAAGGAAGAAAATACCAACGATCTTGCTGATTAACGAAAGCTTGAACGAGGACAGAAAGGCATCTTGAAACAGGTAGTGCGTTGGTAAAGAGTTTTGACTTTAGTTTTCACAACATCTAGTTCGAAAAGAGTGCAAAATATTGCTATGCGGGAATAAACAATAAAAAAACGAGGACATCTATAAACGCTTTTCCTCCTACTTACTATTTTCGAGAATAGTTAGTAAAAACGTTATAATTTTAACTGTTTCTTAACTATTCAAAAAATTATTCAATTCAAGCAATGCATAAAACGAAATATATGTTTTCACAGTCAGCTTGGGTTCAAGGAGTATATATATATTAAACTATTTAAATTTTGAATACTATTTTCGGTCCCGTGTTGGGCGAAATTCTGCCGGTCCAGAACCAAAAATCTTGTTTTCCGGTCCGGTTCCGTGCTGCTTACCCTCCCAAGTCTGGCCTACTTACCGGGTCCAAGTACTTCGGGATGAGCTCTGCAAGCAGCTTGGCGGTATTCGCTGACACTTCTGACGGCTTGATGATTACGCAGTTTCCAGCAGCTATTGCAGCTGCAACTGGCATTAGCCCCAATTGGATTGGGTAATTCCAGCTTCCAATTACCAAAACGACACCGTAAGGGTCGTTGTAGATGATGGGTTCTTCCAGCATAGTGACTATGGTTTTGGTGACCTAGAAACAGTCGATATTCTTAAAAAACAGTCCGTTCTTCTAAAAACAGTCGGTAAAAATAACTTGGCACTCAAGCGATTTACGATCGACTGTTTTCGAATATTCAGAATGAAAACGAACATGGACCTCACAAAAAAAAGAAGCAAAAACAAACAAAATCACATAACCGGGCAAGAAACTCAAGATGATTAAGTCATAACTATGTACTCAGGCATTTATTCAATAAACATTGTATTCGCAGCATGTAATATGTGCTTCTTTCAAGAAGGAGCCTCACGTTCGATAAATTCGCCGTACGCTAAAGCGTGACTAGGTTCTTGGAACGGTTGGAATAGCTGTGTGAGAAAAAAAAATAATAGCGGGAGAAAAATGGGCCTACAATCAAACTGGTTCGCCTCAGCTGATATTTATCCATTCCTATTCCAACTGTCACAACCAGACTTGTCGTGTAATAGCATACTTCTAAGTCTACTCGATTCTGAGCGAGCCCTGTATAAACTGCTCAACACAACACAAGACTTCGGCGCATAATCTCTGAAGACAGCGAACGTAAAAGATTCACCAACAGAGCTTTCTTTCGTTGGTTACTGAATAAATGGGCTTATTCCAACAAGAAGAACAAGACCAAAGGTTTCGATGGGATCCCAAAAATTCAATATCTGATCCAGACAACTGGGTCTTGTCTTAGCCAGATCCACTCTTCGCCAGACTCCTTGAACATTTTTACAATTAAAATTCAGAAACAGATTAAGGCCAAATAGCTAATCACCTGAGAAAACCAAGTTCAGATTGGATTCAGCATGTGTGTTTACCCCTATAAGTCATATCTGTTTTGACGAAAACTTCCTGCCACTTCTGCCAATTTCCCGGTTCCGGCCGAACTCCAGAACTACTTGTCCGGCGAAAAAAGAAAGCTCAAAGAAGAAATCAGGGTATTTTCTTTCTCCAGTAATGAACATCTAATCAACTTCAAATAGAAATTTAGCTTATGCAAATTTTCCGATTCCAGCCGGATTCCGGTCGAACTATATGTCCGGGTAAAATACGATTGTCATACAGGGACCCAGCATCTCTTCTTACCCCTAAATCACTTATCTAATCAACTAGAAATAAAACTTTGACTTCCAACAGTTTTTCGGTTTTGGCCGGATTCCGGACAAAATACATGTCCGGGTAGAAACTTGTTTTCACATAAGTGTTCAGCATGTCTTCTTGCCCTAAATCGAACATCTAATCAACTCCAAATAAAACTTTTAGTTTTGACAAACTTTCCGGTTTGGGCCGGATTCCGGTCGAAATACTTGTCCGTCGAGAAAATAGGTTTCACCATCGTCTTCAGCATGTCTTCCTACCCCTAAATCGAGTATCTAATCAATTTCAAATAAAACTTTTACTTTCAACAAACTTTCCGGTTTGGGCCGGATTCCGGGCGAAATACTTGTCCGTCGAGAAAATAATTTTCACCATCGTCTTCAGCATGTCTTCATACCCCTAAATCGAACATCTGATCAACTTCAAATAAAACTTTTACTTTCAACAAACTTTCCGGTTTTGGCCGGATTCCGGGCGAACTACTTGTCCGATGACAAAATGGTTTTCACCATCGTGTTCAGCATGTCTTCTTACCCCATAATCGACTATCACATTAGCTGTTTCAAAATATTTTGTTTGTCCCTTAATTTGAATCCCCTCCCCCACCCCTAAATGTAGAGCTACAAAGCCCATCTACGAACTTGACTGGTCCGACGACTCAACGAACCCTCACACCAAGTTTCACCAAAATATCTCATTCCCTTCGAGAGTTATCGTGCTTACAGACGGACGGACAGACGGACAGACGGACGGACGGACAGACGGACGGACGGACGGACGGACAGACGGACGGGCGGACGGACGGACAGACGGACAACTTTTGCGATGTCATAGGTATCCCTCCACTTACGTTTTGGGATCCCAAAAACCCCCAAAAAGACAACTTTTCAATGCCACGTGCACGTTCACGTGCACGTAGAAATGTACGAGTCGAATTACATATACTGCCCAAGACAGGACAACGTAGAAATGTACATGTCCAACTGATTTGCGTCAGAATTCTAGTCTATGTTTGTTGACGCATCACCGGCTGATTAGACTTTTTCAGTTGATAATTAATATTGTATGTTTTGTAAATTATTTCTCTGTTGTCGTTTTTCTTTTCTTTTCTCTATTATTTTACTCCACTTTTCGTCTGCTGTAAAACATTTCGTGTGTTAAAAATATACGTACTTATTTACTATAATGTCAGCCGTTGCTTCATCAAGCAATTTTTCATGACAAGGCAGTAGATGCAGTAGATGCATCTGATCGACGAAGGTCTAATGTTTAGATCGAAGATTCGAAGCGCGGAAAAAAATAACTAGAATCAGAGCATCAATCACCCCTTAGTTAAAATGACACCTCTGAACTATTTCCATTGTAATCCTATCTTAATCAGCTACGAAGGTACAAAATGAAGGTTGATATCCGCCTTATTCAATTTGAAAGAATGGCCTCTGATTATATTGATCGCGGTTCGACAAAAGCATGAATCGCATAATTTCAAAATCAATACTCTAAATTAATGCAACCATCAGTAGGTAACGTAAAACCGATGTGGCTTCCTACGGTTCCAACCTGAATGGAGACTGACAGTGCAAGGAATTTGTCTGATAACTTTCTTATTTCTCCTTGACCCTCAGATAGACTACTGGGAGAGCAGGGGCTTAATTTTAGGGGGAGGGGCTGTTTTCTTTCAAACATAAGCTGTGTCACTAGCACCCCCCCCCCCCCCTTCACCCACAAAGGAGTGGTATGATTTGTGAGGTGTGTCTCAACCTAACATTGTACTTACATCATTCAGTACTAGGCGGACTGGTCAAACTCTGTGTGACGAAAACTATATTATCGCCACTGTCTAGCGGGCGCGACCCCCGTTACCACTCTCTGCAACGCTCAGGGTTTCAATGGGATAACCATTAATCAATTAGTGATATGTTTAGCAGTATTATGGGCATTGGGCAGTTATCTAGCAGTGCTGAGCTGGTCAAGATCTTATATAGTTGGAAGAATATATACTTTTTCTTTGTGACTTGTCTTGTTTGAATCAGGGCGTCACATCTGGTGTTCGCCGTGGGTTTATTTGAGGTAACCTTATCTGTGTTACTTTGATACTTACCGACTTTGCAATAAGAAACTCCAGTAGACGACTTAAAAATATAACTTTTCGAGTCTACCTAATTTCCGCATTTTGGCAAATTTAGATGACACGAAATTAAGTTCAGAGATTCATCGCGTGTTGTTACCCCCGATGCTCTATTTGACCTAAGAGGAACTTTTTTTTTTTTTACCAAGTTTCCAGCTTTGGCCACATTCCGGGCGAACTACTTGTCCGGCTGGAAACTAAAGATCAACAACGATTCATCATATCTCATTATCCCTACATTAAACCTCTGATCAACTTCAGATAAAACTTTTACTTTTAACAAACTTTCCAGGTTTGACCGGAGTCCTGGCGAAATATTTGTCAGGCGACAAAATTTTTTTTATGTACGTGTTCAGGATATTTTTTTACCCGTAAACTGACTATCTCATTAGCTTTTTAAGAATATTTTGTTCGCCCTTTAGTCTGACCCCCCCCCCCCCCGCCCCTAAATGTAGGGCTACGAACTACGGTCCATCTACAAACTCTACCTGTCCTTTGACCCAAGAAATCCTCACACGAAGTTTCATCAATATCTCATTCCCTTCCGGAGATATTGTGCTGACAGACGGACAACTTTTACGAAGTCACAGGTATCCCTCCACATACGTCTTGGGATCCCAAAAACAGAAACTTCTCTTCAGACGCGGGGCTGTTTAATGTACAAACTTAAACTCTGTCGCTGTTTACGCCTCCCCTAAAGGAGAGATCAGATTGTATGTAAATTCTATCTCAGTCTTTTAAATGGAAGTCATTTAAAAAACTTAGGACGACAAACTTAGCATGCTTATGTCCAGAACATTTTCTTTTGGCAATTCGCTAGCATTTCCTTGACTTTCAGAGCTACTCCGGACTTCACTCCAGGGAGGGGGGGGGGCTGTTTCATGTAAAATCATGAATTATGTCTCTGTTCTCATAAATGATGGTCATTTAGATAAACTTGGAAGAGAAGATTGGCAATGAAGAACTTTTTTTTCTAGCAATTTTCTAGATTTTCCTTGACAGTCAGAGCTACTGCAAAGCAGGACTCCATTTCACTTCAAGGGGCGCTGTTTAATGTAACAACATAAACTCCGGCACTGTTCTCACAAATGAACGCCATTTGAATAAATTTGACTGGCAGACTGGCAGTGCAGTAACTTTCTAGATTTTCCTTGACTGTCAGAGACACTGCGAAAAGCAGTGACTTCATTTAGGGGGGGGGGGGGGGGCTCTTTAGGTTCCAAACATAAAATCTGTCACTGTCTACTCTTACAGGAAAAGGAGAGACATACGTCTCAATGTTAGGCGTCAGTCAGTGTAGAGAACACTTGTAGAGGCTTACGGCCTGCCATCCAATTTACGAATATGTTTAGCTTTGATACTGGGAGGATCAGAGGCTTCACACAAGGGGGGGGGGGGGGATATTGTAAAAACATAACGCCTTTCACCGTCTATCCCTCGCTCCTTCAAGGGTCTTATTCATTTTGATCAATAACGGTTACGAGAAACTTCTAACGGTGGAAAGAAAGAGTCAAGACAATTTTTTTTTTCAATTTTCTCGCACTCTCAGACTACTGAGAAGAGCAGGTACTTCATTTAATAGACGGGGATGGGACAAAACCTGTCCTTCCTCCAAGGTGATTTCAGGAAGTCTTATCTCAATCTCGCGTTGTTATCATAGCATTTATAGTAATGGTCAAACCTTATCTCTTCATGACAAAATTTGACGGTCAGGGGCTCATTAGAATATACCTCGTGCACAAAATTTAGCTGAATAATTTATTTACACGAGCCAGAACCACGGATAAAGAAAATAACCCCGAAGGCTACCACAAACTGGATTTGATTTCGCAAAAAATCTACACGCAAGTAGCAAACAACCCGTAATATTGCATTAAAAGACACGATATGCAATGTTGCGTAGCTGACTCCAGCCTCAAGAAAAAGGCTCCATTTTATAATGTGGAGGGATGATCAGGCATTCCCAGCCCAGTATTCTTCACTTTCATCGTAAGTTTTCCGAAGGAAATATCATGGTCCCGAACACTATCTCGATTGCCTGTCTGAAATCCAGAGAAATTCGGCCCCGGGAAAACCTGACATTTCCTGCGTTTTTTACCGTCATCCAGTCAACCAACCTGCGCGACTTCCCACTATAAGCCCTTTATAAGCTGTGTTTCTTCGCCGCCGTTTTCTGGGCAGTTAACTAACCTCTGGGCCTACCGACCTACACTCGTTCTGAAGCAGAAAGTTCGGATATTTCATGTAAGGCTGGAGAATGCGAAATAAGCCGTTTTTGTATCGCTGGGCGAACGGATGGGATGCCGAAAAAATGGCATATAGTGATAAATAGGCCGGTTAACTGGATGATGGAGAATTGGCAAAAGCCGCAGAGCTAGAGCTAGCCAAACCTCAAACGGTTATTTGAAAGAGAAATTCCGTCTGCTCCCAGGAGACGCAGTGCACTAGCCATGGTATCATTTCCGGTTGGTAGAGTTGAAAAATCTCAGTTCTTAAAGGAGTGGGGAAATGAGGAGTAAGGAACTAGATCACAATAAACAAACACCGTAGATTATACTAAATTCGATATAGTGATTTCTTGAAGATTCTGAAACTGAGCTAAATAATATTCAGCTTCCGAGAACCAAGAATGTCGAACTGGCCGAAGATTTCTTCTTCCTTAAGTGTTTTGGTGAGATCCGAAGGCTGGGTAGATTCCCAAAGCTAGCAATGGCCCACCGTGAACTATTTTTATAGAAGTTGATTTTTTGGTTTGTTGTTGGAGTGTATGATATTTTGTTTTTGTTATTGTCCGCCATGGCCCTTGGGCTTTATTGGGAATAAATTCATTCATTCATCCATATCTAAACGTCCAAATGGTGATATACTTAGTTGTTTTAATCGTCTTACACGCCACTCAATCTTCTCGAAGGTTTTAGTGACTCTTTTGCCCAGCGCCGGGAGATCAATGAATAGTTAATTAGCAACGGAGGACTTGCGTTCAAGTAACTGGAACTGGAAGCGGAATTGTGTTCAAGTAATTTGTGGATAACGTTGGCTACCGTAACGATTTTGAGGAAAACAAAGGTAACAGTGTGTTCGTGAAAATCCCACCCATCGAAAAATGATGGTGTCTCCCACCTTCTCGGCCCACACAAGTCGAAGACTTTAACATGGCAAGAAAATAGCGGAGAAGAACCTGAGCAAAAAACAGTGAAAGGTTCACAAGAAGAACAAGTTAAGCTTTAGGCTATTCTACTTAAATTACTGTTTGCGCCAAGTACTCTTTCAACTTCAGGTAACACGTTGAAAAGATCTCCCCATGAAGCGTAATTTGTAGAGTATGATAGTGCCTAGCCCGGCGGGTAGAGAAGTTAACGTATTATGTTTAGCATATCATAGTGTTTACTTGATTCAATCAAAAGTATGTGTTTGTTTTTATAATGTTGTATATGGCCCAAAAAGGTCTCACCAAGAATAAACCACATAAACAGCGAGTAGCACAGATCCATTGGACCTTAATCGCTCCGGAGTGCAAATTAAGGTAATTAATTAATTAACATAATTAAATTAAATTTATTTGTAACCCACCTAGGTAAAGACGGATTATGATAAAAGATGAAAAAAAAAGAGAAACAACACAACAACGACAACAACCAAAATAGTTATTCAGTAAATCGGAACATCATGGAGCTCCACGGGTGGTTACAATTTTCCTTCATCCTGTTGATAGACCTCAGGACAGCCGCAGACGGATCAGCTATACGGAACTTTTCGATGGCATGGCTGTTCCTTCTCCGGGGGGGGGGGGAGAGGAGGCGTATCAAATATTTGCAATAAAGCAATATGTGTAATTAACGTAATAATGGCTGGCTTCGATTCGGGTCATATTCTTCGGCACCCGTCAACCATATGCGACGTCCAAAGTAACATACATCCTCGTACTGCAAAACCAAGATGCCCAGTGCGAATCCCCTCGGATGTACAGCAGTGTGCCATACTAGAGGAAAACACAGTATGGCAAGACTAACAACTCAAACGAAATCAATATTTACCTTTTCTGGTTTCGCCCATTTTTCTACGTTGTTGATGAGTGCCTGACAATCTTGCTTGGTGACCTCCAACTCGACAAACTTTGCTTCGAGACGCGGCTGTCAAACAAGTAAAGTTAGTTTCTTTGTTTACACTGCACCTGACGATTTAGGCGGTGAAAAAACTGTATTATTAGTTGTCCCGATGATTGTCTCCTATATTTATTCATCAGACAAGAGCTACGAGCTCATATGGCACTTGTTACGAGTAGGTGGTACAAGAAAGTAGATGAGAATCCCCCTTCAACTCCCCTAGGGCCGCATCATGTTTTTAGCGTTAATACCAGAGTAATAAAAATAATTCAAAGTTTTTTAACAGGTAAATCCCAGGTTTTAAAGTATCGGAACGTTTACTCTGAACCAGAAGCGGTACTTTGTGGTGTGCCCCAGGGTACCATCTTAGGCCCAATTTTATTTTTAGTTATGATTAGTGATATAGCCGATGATTTCGAAAATCGTTCTAAGTATGTCGATGATATTACAATTGTTGAAGTTTATTGTAGAGAGGATTCGAGTCAAGTTCAAAATATTGTGAGTAAAGTAAAAATGCAAGCTTTGAAATCTAATATGACTGTGAACGATAGTAAATCGAGCACCATGACAATTTCTTTTTTTAAATCTTTTAACCCTACTTTTCTACCTGAAATTTCAGATTCTTTGAGAGTAGAAAAAATTAAACTCCTAGGGATAATCTTGACTCATGATTTAAAATGGGATGCACAGACGACCAGCATGATAAAGCGAGGGAATGCCGGACTTCAGATGCTTGAGCTCATGTCCAGGCATGGGGCCCCCACCAAACAGTTGTTCCGGATATACATTTCATTTATCCGATTTTGGCCTCACGGTCGAACAGACCGCCAGAATTGAGAAGATTCAGAAAAGAGCTCTACTCATAGCGTCAAAGGTGGCCGAGAGGTCCTATGAAGAGTTACTACATAAATTCGAAATCACCTCCTTACATGAACGAAGGCTGAAACTCTGCATGGATTTTGGTATCACAGGTTCAACTTCGGGGAAGGAAACAAACCTGGAATAATCTGATTATTACAGGTTTGTTTCCTTCCCCGAAGTTGAACCAGAGGATTGACAGCCTGACGAGGACCCTTGCCAAGAAGGGCCGAAATATCGCTGATGAAGAATCATAGCTGACGTATCCGTTGTAAACATTGTTTGAATAAATATTGTGTCAGGTCTATAAGTCTATTTATCCGGGTCACTAATATGCTTGCCTAGTTTCATCGTCCTTAGCACATCTAGAAGCACCCTAGCTCGCGATCACCGGAATTCCCGGAAACCCCCTCCGACTCCCCCTAAAATGCCCCGATATGATGTGGTTCTGTCAAGAATCCAGAGATGTAGTCTTGAATCTTGGTCTTGGTCTTAAGACCAGTCTCAAGACCGATGGCGACAATCTTGGTCTTGGTCTTAAGACCACTTGCAAATTCTTGGTCGTGGTGTTGTTCTTGCGCTTCCGGTCGTCAATTCCTAGCCTGGTCTTCAAGACCCTAATTACAGCCGGATTAATTTCGAAACTTTTCAAAACGTTGCAAAGCAGGAAAAGGTTGATAACGGATTGCATCATCAGGACCACATTTTGGACGTCAAGAGATTAACGGATCAAATTATTATTTGTAGGGGCTATTCATATCGATCATTGGTATATAAGCAAAGGCTTGAGGTGAATTTCTTCAGGAACAAAATAATGGCTACCAAGGAACCTTCAGTAGTGAAGTCTGCGTTTACCAACTTTCAGCTTTGTGAAAAAACTTGGGGGTCCGCTGTTTGTAAGTTCTGCAACCAAAAGAGCACTGACAGTAAAGGGGTTTCTTCTACTTTTGTAAGGTAAGCATGCAGTTAGTACAGTTATTGCTGACTACACATTCGACCACCGCTCAGACGCAGTCTACGCGGTCATCAGTTCTTGCATCCCTAGAGGTTCTCCCGTCATTCTTGTCATCTGACGACCCCTGGAAGAGACTGAAAGAGCATGCTGTCTTTTCGCGCCTAAATCCCCAATACGAGAAGGTTTTCTGCGTTCGAGCAAGTTCAGCACCAGTGGAGCGAGTGTTCACCCATAGTGGACTTTTTATACGACCGCATAGATCAAGGATGTCCCAGAAATTATTGGCAGCATTGGTTTATTAAGATGCAACAGAGATATTGGCATATAATTATTTATATTTTATGCGCATAGTTATTGACATAAATATAATCAGCTTACTTTTCATTAATTTTCCGTAGTTAGGCTAGAAAAGTAATTCCTCACTCAATCTAGTAAAACAGACTTTCTTGGTATCGGTCTTGGTCTTAAGACCAGAGCTGAATTCTTGGTCTTGGTATCAATACCAGGGCTAAAATCTTGGTGTTGGTCTTAATTCCGGTGCGAAAATCTTGGTCTTGGCCTTGGTCTTGACGTTTTGGTCTTGTCAATATCACTGCAAGAATCTAATTACGGCTTGAGCTTGTTCTTCCTACTAAATTCCATCCCGATCCCTCGGCACTAGGCGACTCACGAATATTCTGGTGTCCCCTTTACCCCCCCCCCCCCCCCCCCACAAGTATCGGATCCGGTCAGGGCTTGACATGGAACATCTGTGATGACACCTCCTTCCACTTGCCAAGATGCCCATATGCATCGTCGTAGTACGTCAGGAAGTACCGAACTCACGGATGATCAGAAATCCGGACCCCGTCTGACACACGAGGTCTTTCCAAATACAAAGTTTCATTAAGATCCGACCACCCGTTCAAGAGTCATAAATACCTCAGGATTCCGAATTCCCGCTCCCTCCACTCCCCCCCATGATGATCGGATCACGCAAACGACTAATGCCAAGTCAGTTTATTCAATTCCCTGATATGCCAGCCCAGTTGCCAGCCCCCGCCCCCCCCCATAGTGCCCGAATCCGGTCCGGTTATGTCAATAATGTATCTAGGACATGTGCTTGCTCTACCCAGCAAGTTTCATTCTGATACCTCCACTCTAACCGTTTCCCAAGACTTCGTGTTCCCCTCTTCAACTCCCCCCGAAGTCACCGGGTCCGGTCCAGATTTTATGTGGATCGTCTGAGACACGAAGTCTTTCCAGATACCAAGTTTCGTTAAGATCCGATCAGTCGTCCATGAGTTATAAATAGGCTACATAAAGATTCCGGATTCCCCCTCCCTCCATTCCCCCCACGATGCTCGGATCGGGAAAATTACTATTTCCAACATTATCGTTTGGGCTCCCTGCCAAGTTTCATCGTCCTAGCTTATGTGGAAGTGCCCGAACTAGCAAAACCCGGAAGGACAGACCGACAGACAGACTGACCGACAGACCGTAATTGCGATCGCTATATGGCACTTGGCCGAAGGCCGTAAGTCAACGGGCCTAGAAAACGCTTATAACAGCCGAAGCCGTGGGCATTTTGTTAAAAGCACAGCCAAGTGTTAACGCAATCAACTTTTTTAGAATACTGGAAAATAAACAGTAAATCATTCGAGATGTCCTTTAAAACAAGGCCAAAGGTGTCGACGGGATCCCAAAAATCTAATATTTCATTCAGACAATTGGGTCTTGTCTTCGCCAGATCCAGTCTTCGCCAAGCTAATCATCAGAGAAAACCAAGTTCAGATATGTAAGCCATATCTATTATGACGGTACTGACCAAGACTTCCTGCTTTACTTCTGCCAAGTTTCCGGTTTCGCCCGAATTCCGAGCGAACTACTAGTACAGCAAAAAAAAAAATTCAGAAACGAATCCAGCGTAACTCCTTATCTCTATAAAGAACATCTAATCAACTTTAAATAAAACTTTGACTTCCGGTTACAACCGAATTCCGGACTAATTATATGTCCGGGTAAAAAACGACTGTCATATACAGACTCAGCCTCTCTTCTTACCCCTTAATCTATCATCGAATCAAACTTTTGCTTTAACAAATTTTCCGGTTTTGACCGGATTCCGGGCGAACTAGTTGTTCGGCTAGAAAATGGTTTTCACCATCGTGTTCAGCATGTCCTTTTACTCCTAAATCGAACATTTAATCAACTTCAAATGAAACTTTTACTTTTAACCAACTTTCCGGTTTTCGCCGGATTCCGGACGAACTACTTGTTCGGCGAGAAAATGGTTTTCACCACAGTGTTCAGCATGCCTTCTTACTCCTAAACCGAACATTGAATCAACTTCAAATAAAACTTTTACTTTTAACCAACTTTCCGTTTTTTGCCGGATTCCGGACGAACTACTTGTCCGGCGAGAAAATAGTTTCACTATCGTGCTCAGAACGCCTTCTTACGCCGTAATCGACTATCCCATTAGCTGTTTAAAAATATTTTGTTTGTCCCTTAATCTGAACCCTCTCCCCCACCCCTAAATGTACGGCTAAAGAGCCCATCTACGAACTTGAACTTACCATTGACCCAATGAATCCTCACACCAAGTTTCATCAAAATTTCTCATTCCCTTCGAGAGTTATCGTGCTTACAGACAGACGGACATTTTTGCGATGTCATAGGTATCCCTCCACTTACGTTTTAGGATCCCAAAGAAATCCTTCTACAGTCCTAAAAGGTTGGGTATTTTGCTTCTTGGCAGTTAGGTGTGCTAAAAAAATATCCTTTCAATATTTCCAGAGGCCAATTCCGAGGTTACGTAATACGAGGTTAGGTAGGCTACCTCTCCTGTAGCTGCTGAGTTCGGAAGTCGAGTTGAACAGAGAGCTTACAAAGAAATTCCAGTTTACGTACAGAAAGAAGACTACAAAAATGCTGAGTCGCGAAAAGAAACGTCTACAAAGGAAATGCGATCGGCATGTGGCCATGTCGCTGTCCGTACGATCTTGACATGAAAGAGTGAGCCATGACAGCGAGTGTGATAGTTTAAAGCATTGTTCAAATAGGTATAATAAGCTGTATATAGCGCTGTGTCACGATGTTTATGTCTTAATACACACCCTTGTTCAAATAGGAATTGAAAACGTCTTTTTATGTTTTAAGCTGGTTTTAAGCCTTTCTTAAGCAGAAACACAAACAAAAGAAAAATCAGATTAGGCCTTCCGTCTTTTCTGAGGAGCGTGCCTCTCGCAAACAATCCTTCGGGAACATGGAATGTATCGAAAATAGTGACAAACAGCAAGTGTTAAAACTGTTCCTTCGTCAGTCCAAAATGCCATACAGGGCAGCAGTACTCGAGTGTCGAACGAATAAAAGAAAAATAAATGTGTAGGAGGTGTGGGGCAGGGGTTCCATGGCGAGCCAGCAACTTTAGAGATCTGATGGCCAAATTGGTTTTCTTTAACATGCCATCGACGTGCTTGTTCCACTTCAGATCTGAAGTTATATGGACACCAAGTAGTTTGATTTCGGTCACGTGACTAGCGCTGGGAATAATTGGGTTAAAAACTGGCGTGGATTTTAAAAAAGAAATGGTTAAAATTACAGATTTGTCGCAGTTGACAGTCATTCTGTCCACCTTTGCCTCTTGACATATATCATTCATTAGTGAACCTGCACTGCTTGGGAGGTTTTTCCGACAGCATTCAATGAGTGACAAGTCATCGACATACTTCCAACGGTTGTCCAGTGTTGTTGCCAAATCATTTATCATGACAAGGAACAAAAGTGGTCCCAAAAGGGTACCTTGAGGAACACCACAAAAGATGGGCAGTGGATCAGAGTAGGTGGACTTATATTTTGTCCGTTGACATCTGCCTGAAAGAAAACTAGCGATTAAACGAACAAGGAATGAGTGTACACCTAGGCCAAGAAGTTTTTTTATAAGAATATTGTGGCAAATTAAATCAAAAGCTTTTCTTAGATCTATTGCAATAAGATTAATCCAAGAATCTGGTTCATCAAGGTTTTGTAAGATTTTGTCAATTATACTTACTAGGTAATGAGATGTAGACGTGTTCGGCATATTTCCAAACTGCCTCGGATCAATTTTCTCCAAAATACGGTCTTTCAGCCATGCTGCGACAAAACTCTCATACACTTTGCTAAAAATGGGTGTCATGGTGATCGGTCGGACGCCCGAAAAATCATTAGGCGCATCTTTTTTTGGTATTGGTGTAATGAAACCATTTTTCCAGATTGATGGATACTCACCTGTTTTTGTGACCTGATTAAAAAGGAGTGTTAGTGGGCCACTGAGATAATCGGGAAATGCTTTAATAAGATCAACGGGAATATCTACAGGGGTAATGCTTGTTCTTTTAAGTCTTTTTAATTTAAAAAACACCTGGGACTCTGATATTAGAGGGAAATCAATAAACTCAGGGGGCGGGGTGGGCACTTCTTCGCCCAGCAAAGGCGGGAGGGACTGCACAATGTTAGCCAAATGTTTATTAAGGGAGTTGGCAGTAACGTCGTCTTCTTCGTCGTTAAGGGAGGTTAAAACGTAGGCTACAGTATGAAATTCGGTTCAACGGATTAAAGAATGGATGGAGAAATTACGGAAACAGATACAATGGCGTCAATACGACGGATCATTTAAGACTTTGATAAACCAACCGGTCTAGACTAGCATCAGCTCACTTCCGAGAAGCTGAGATATCGTCAAGTTTCGCACAATGATTCTGACGACGACAGAGTTAAAAAAAGATCAGAGACTCGGCCCGTACCGTGGGCGCATCTCCAGCATAAGGTAGAACACACTTACGATGACAAGGATCAAGGACAAGGAAACAAGGATCTCTTACCTTCTTCAAGTCTTTGTAGATAGCATCAAGAATTACATCTTCATTCTCAATGTAAAAACGCAGAAGAGCCTGCAACTGCTTAACTCTGAACTTCACATCCTTCGTTTTGCCTGACCTAAATGCAGTGCGAGCTCGTTCCATGACCTAGAAAAGCGGATGTAATGCAAAACGGTGCAAGGCTTTCAAATGCAAATGTCTTACAGAAGGTCTAGAATACGCTGTTTCTACTTAAAACCAACTGTACTGACACTTTTAGTTCCCCTTTCTTCAAAGTGTCATGATCTCTAATCCACTCCTCATCACATGTCTGTCTTTTTCGCCGAGATCGGCGATGCCGGGATTTCTAAGTTCCTCCCGTGAGCAGATATGGATCATCTGCGAATGATTAGCAATGGTGTCTTTACGAGTTCTGGGCACGAGCTTGTAACAGTTAATCCTTGTGAAAAAATTGGATAACTTATTACATTTGTTTTCTGCCTTGATCGAAAAGCGTTGCTGTTGATGACAGGAACGTCTGATGTCTGAAATCTTGTGTCGCCTTGACGGCGACCCACAACAGAGGGTGGATTTGTATGAATCAAAAGCTGAAGATTAGATTGGGATTAAGAAGTCCGTGTTTGGATAAACTTTGAAAAGTTCACCTTTTTAGAAACTTTCTAAACAGTTCTGGTGCGGAAACTATTCTGAAAAGTTCCCGATTAAAATAATCCTTTCAGTAAATTCACACACAGCATTTAAACTCAGGGTTGCCTTGAATATTAAAAGATGATTAAATTAACAAAACTTTTTGGAAGCGAACTTATAAAACTTGAACTTGTCCTTAGTGCACAGTAAAAAAAAACAACCATACGCTGCTTGTCGGAAAATGTCCGAGTCTAAAGTAATGTTCAAATAGATGATATAAGGAGCGTGTCCGAAAGCTCGAAATGCAGCATTTTTCGTAGCGTTTTCAGTTCGGACTAGAATTTCTTCTGTCATTAATGCAGAGTTAGTGACTTCAAAAATGCTACGAAAATGCTACGAAGTTGCAGCATTTATGTGGCATTTTTTAGAAGAAGTTTGAAAAACGGCGGCGATCCGTTTTGATCCAACTCTTTGCGGTCGACGGGAGAATTAAAAAAAAAAAAAAAAACTAATTTTGTACATTCTTTTTGTGTTTAATAAAATATGTAAAAATAAAACAAAACAGCTCGTGAGTGTGTCAGAGCCCAATTTGTAATCTTGTAGTCTTTAGACTTCAAAAATGGCACAAATTCCTAAATAAATAGTTCCAAATTCCAGTTAACTCGGCTATTTGAAGTAAAAACAACAAATAGAACTTACTATAAATATTTGTAATGGTATCGAAAATACGAAAGTAGACTGCAATCATTCTAAAGTAATACAATAAGGTGTTCTTTTCAGTGTGTGGTAACTGGAAAAATAGCTTAATTATTATTTTTCCAAGAAAAAAAAAAATATCAGACACAAATTATAACAGACACTGTGGAAATTAGGAAATTACTGAAACAATTCTACCTTTTTTCCAAAATTATAAAGTAATCCTGGGAAGCTTGATAAAAATCTTTTGTCTGACAGAATTTAAACTGGATTGGTGGAAACTGCTCAAGTTTGACCTAATTCCCGGAGCTACAATATGTTTCCTGTCCCCAGAGCCATCGAAAGTCACACTCGAAAGAATTTATTTATCCCAATTGGTGACCGCGTTGAAAATACGGGCCTATTTGGACGATCAGCGGCTGATTTTGTAATGCTAATGAAGAGGTAACGAAATAGCAACTCCACTTGAAGTTCAAAGAAGAAACGACGAGAGCATCTTTCGGACTTGAAATGCAGCATTAATGCATTAATGCTGCATTTCTGGCAGCATTTTTCGTAAAAGAAGCTTTCGGACACGCTCAAGGTGTATTACAGCGCATAAGGTTTGTTACAGATTCCTCTTTTCCCTGGGGCGCGCTGGAATCAGGAGAATAGACCCGCGTTATGCAGAGCCAATCAGATCGCTTGGTTGGTTCTGCAAGCGGGCCGAGAAAAGGAGCAGCGTTGTCAGGGTTGCCACGGGAAGCACTCAAGCTTTACTGTGTTGGAAGCTGAAGAAACAACTTTTCTTCAAAAGAACGCGTTTTGTTCTATTACGACTGCTTATTGTTAGTTCGAGGACAAATGCTGTTCGTCCGTTAATTTAGTAGCTTTTTACAATATAATAGGCGTCAAATTGTACTTGTGTACTTCAAGCCCAGTAGAGGTATAAATTATTTAACGTTTGTTGGCTTTGGACTTTGCCATTTTCATGCACTTGCTGTGATTAAGTCAACGATGAGTTAGCCAAAGTAGGTAATTAATGGCCTCCTAAAACACCTGAATAGGTATTTTGGATCTTCATTCTACCATTTATCCCAAAACTGCGCTGTTCCCATTTAAGTAACTGTTCAAATAAACATGCCTCTACAGTAGTACTAAGAACATTTTTTCTGATCTTTAGAAGCTCGAAAAATTATATCAGCGTGGCAACACCGAACGCGGCATTGATAAGAACCTTTTCACTTTGTATTTAAACAAGGGTGTGTATTAAGACGTAAACATCATGTATATCGTATATCTATAGCCGTCCTAATCTGAATTTAATGACGTGAATCTTGCTGTTAAAGTGCATTTGTTTAGGACGTAGGCCTGCTGTTACTCATTTTTCGCGTTACCCCTGCTGTATAACCATACGAAAAGATCACGTATGAACCTTGAAGCGTGCTATAAGCGTGTTTTCTGTCGGTTAGCAAAGCTACAATTCCGAGCTAGCATCAGCCAAGCGTTTGTGTCGAACCATTGTTGCACTTTATCGAAATTGAAAGGAAGTTGAAAACATCGTTTTTTTGTCGTCTAAACGAGTAGCGGAACGATTTAGTGAAGTTTGCTGCAAACCAACTATTCTTCAATCTTCCGATATTGAGTCATTTGCTCGACCCCGAGCCACCATGATGTAGATAGTTTGTACTCGCTTGTTATATTTTACATTTTTTGTGGTGTTTATATGGCTTACGCTGAAATAAAAGTGTTATTGTTATTATCATAGCGCTATTCACCTTTTTATGTCTATTTGGACAATGCTTAGCCCCAGCTTAGCACACACTTGAAAAATCACACTTTCGGTGAAAGATGGTTATGGTGATGAAATGTTTTGGTCCCCGAACGCGTCCAGAAAGCTTTGTCAGCTCCGTTTTGCCCGAAGTTGGAGGTTACCTAGAAATTCGAAGGTTTCTTCTTAAAAAAAAAAGTTTTCGTCGCCGGTCAACGTTCTGTCGCTGTAGCGGCTGTAACACTCAAAATGCGCACGATCATAATGCCCGCGACTCAAAATGCCCACGGCTCAAAATGCCCATGACTCAAAATGCCCACGATTGGATAAATTTGATGTGTTCAGTCCGTAATTAGGCGTGATTGAGTGACGGGAGGAGTAGACCGAGTATCAGAATGACGATAATCGTTTGAGGAACTTATAATCTCAATTATAAATATAACACTGGTTTGTTATTATTTACAAGAAACCTTTGTAGCCTATTGCGTCGTGGTTAGATGCCGCAAAAGCGCTGTGCTTTCTTGATGAAGCCTCTGACTGATTCTGAGCCCCCTTGGAACTTCTCTTTAAGTGCTTGAATTTGCTGGTTTTTCCGGACCATTCTTCGGTTCCCGAGGGGTCGACGACTCTCCCGGAATGGTGTACATGTCCCGAAGGAATAATCCGGAATGGTCAGGAATAATCCGGAATAATCCGGAATGGTCAAGAATAATCCGGAATGGTTAGGAATAATCCGGAATGGTTAGGAATAATCCGGAATAGTTAGGAATAATCTGGAATGGTTAGGAATAATCCGGAATGGTCAGGAATAATCCGGAATGGTCAGGAATAATCCGGAATGGTCAGGAATAATCCGGAACGATTAGGAATAATCCGGAATGGTTAGGAATAATAAGGAATGGTCTGTAATTTTTCGGACTTTCCTCATCCAAAATATCATTTCACAACAGCGGTCTTCGGTATTCGTGACTTTCAAGAAAGACGAAGGTGTTGAAAGGCATGCGGCCTAAAAAGATAAAGGACGTGCACGAATAGTGTCATATTACAGTGGAGACCAAACCTCTTTTGCGGTTGTCTCTGCAATAAGCAATGGTTATTTATCTCAATAAGCAATGGTGATTTGTCATGCAAATGGTTCCCCTATCTTGTAATGTTAAACAGCACTATAGAGCCGGCAGATGACACAAAATGCCGTTGTTGGAAGGCAGTTATGTCGCACCAGAAACCTATTACAAATTCAGCATGTCTCCTTACCCCTACATCCAACCTCTAATCAACTTCAGATTAAACTTTTACTTTTAACAAATTTTCCGGTTTCAGCCTGATTCCGAGCGATCTATACGTCCGGTGAAAATGATTATCATATGCGAATTCAGCATGTGTACTTACCCGCAAATAGAATATCTTATCAAATTTAGATAAAACTTTTACTTTAAACAAATTCTCCGGTTTTGGCCGGATTCCGGCCGAACTAATTGTCCGGAGAGAAAATAATTTTAATATTCGGACTCAGCACGTTTCCTTGTCCCTAAATCCAACCTACAATCAACTGCATATTAAACTTTTACTTTTCACAGATTTTCCGGTTTTCGCCGGATTCCGGGTGATCTCTTGTCCAGCGAGAAAATAAATTTCATGTCCAGATTCCGCATGTCCCTAATTCGACTATTTCATTAGCTTTAAAACAATATTTTTTTCCCTTAATTTCAAATCCCCCACCCCTAAATATAGAGCTGCATAGCCTATCTTCGAACTTGATATGTACGTCGACTTTAGCTTTTTGGGATCCCAAAACGTAAGTGGAGGGATACCTATGACATCGCAAAAGTTGACTGTCTGTCCGTCCGTCCGTCTGTAAGCACGATAACTCTCGAAGGGAATGAGATATTTTGATGAAACTTAGTGTAAGGATTCGTTGGGTCGTCGGACCAGTCAAGTTCGTAGATGGGCTTTGTAGCCCTACATTTAGGGGTGGGGGAGGGGGTTCAAATTAAGGGGCAAACAAAACATTTTAAAACAGCAAATTTGATAATCGATTATGGGGTAAGAAGACATACTGAACACGATGGTGAAAACCATTTTTTCATCGGACAAGTAGTTCGCCCGAATCCGGCCAAAACCGGAAAGTTTGTTAAAAGTAAATGTTTTATTTGAAGTTGATTAAATGTTCGATTTAGGGGTAGGAAGACATGCTGAGGACGATGGTGAAAACCATTTTCTCGACGGACAAGTAGTTCGCCCGGAATCTGGCCCAAACCAGAAAGTTTGTTAAAATTAAAAGTTTTATTTGGAGTTGATTAGATGTTCATTTAGGGCAAGAAGACATGCTGAACACTTATGTGAAAAAATTTTCTACCTGGACATGTAGTTCCCCCCGAATCCGGCCAAAACGAGAAAACTGTTAGAAGCTTAAGTTTATTTCTAGTTGATTAGATAACCGATTTAAGGGTAAGAAGAGATGCTGAATCCGTGTTTGACAATCACATTTTACCCGGAAATTTAGTTCGACCGGAATCCGGCTGGAGTTGGAAAATTTGTTATAAGTTAAATTTTTATTTGAAGTTGATTAGATGTTCATTATTGGGGAAAGATGATACCCTGAGTTCGTTTTTTAGCTTTCTTTTTTCGCCGGACAAGTAGTTTGGAGTTCGGCCGAAACCAAGAAATTGGCAGAAGTGGCAGGAAGTTTTCGTCAAAACAGATATGACTTATAGGGGTAAACACACATGCTGAATCCATATCTGAACTTGGTTTTTCTCAGATGACTAGCTATTTGGCCTTAATCTGTTTCTGAATTTTAATTGTAAAAATGTTCAAGGAGTCTGGCGATGACTGGATCTGGCTAAGACAACACACAGTTGTCTGGATCAGATACTGAATTTTTGGGATCCCATCGAAACCTTTGGTCTTGTTTATTGAGTTGGGGCGACGCTGTAAAGAGTCCTCGTGCCAAGTTTGATCAAAATATCTCAACCCCTTCGAGATTTATCGTGCTAACAGACGGTCGACGGACAACTTTTGCGATGTCATAGGTATGGGATCCCAAAAACTGATATTGACAGAGACGTCTTCAGCTTTTGGTAAAGATGAAATGTCCGTAATGACCATTTAAAATATCCCTGTGCCTGGTATCGCATGTTCTGGCTAATTCCTTGTCTTAGTCTACTGGTGGGTGGTAATAGTTTTCAGTGAGCGGTAATTGCCCGCCTACCGTAGATATTGACAGAGAAGTCTTGTGGTCCTGGAAACTAGGAAATGTCTGAAGTGACAAGCAAACCTGCTAGATGACCTGGTATTCCAGGTTCTGGCTAATTCCCAGTCTTATTGGCAGGGGCGCCCCGAAGGGAACAAATGCCCGCCTCCTACGTTTTGGGCATTCGAAGGCGAAAAATTCGGTCAAACGGGCATCGCGGCGAAGCCGTGATGCCCTTTTCATAAAATCTTTTGTCCCGGCATTTCGAAATAGGGTGATTTAACGTGTTCATTGGTTCCACTTTCTTTATCTAATTAACTAAGTCATCCAACTTTTGTTCGCTCTGCATCGATTTCACCGTGTCGGTCTGCCCCTTCGTAGATTTGGTGGTTTAACCTGTTTATTTCGTCTCGTTCGTTAGCGAATTCGGTAATTCACCGGACTTCTCTCAAGTCCATATCCGTTTTATCGCACTCGGTAAGTCCATTTCATAATTCGGTCATTAATCAGATTCATTTGGTTCTGATTCGTGACCGAATTCGATAATTTATCCAGCTTTTGTTCAGTCCGCATCGATTTCGCCTCATTCGGTCCGTCCTTGCGTGAATTCGGTGATTTTAACCTGTTTATTTTGTCTCATTCTTCACCAAATTCGGTAATTCGATCGCATTCTGTCAGTCCATTTCATAATTCGGTCATTAATCAGATTCGTTTGGTTCTGATTCGTGACCGAATACGACAATTCATCCAACTTTTGTTCAATCCGCATCGATTTCGCTCCATTCGGTCAGTCCCTGCGTAAATTCGTCGATTTAACTTGCTTATTTGGTCTCATTCTCTACCGAATATGGTAATTCACCGGATTTTTCTTTAGTCTGTTTCTATTACTAGACTTGCAGAATTCGGTTGTTTTAGGTGGTTCTAACAAGAGTTTTATTCCATTACGAAATTCGGTTGTAATACCGCTCTCGATCTGTTCCTTATTTTTTTAGTTAGTTAGTTTTTCGGTATACTACGGATCCATTATTTGCTTCAACCCAGTACTGAGTTCGGTAATTTAAGTGGCATTTACATAGCTCTTGTTCTTTGCCATTTACGGTAGCTTCAACTGGTTGCTGTTCATTTTTTTACTTCTTAGGATTGCAATACTTCAGTTAGTAAGTACTTCCGGTAAGCATGTCTCTTGACGTGAAAACTAGCCTACTTTTGTTTCCTGTAAATTCCAAACAAATGTATCGCCCCTTTCGTTGCCAGACTACTCTGGGTTGAATAGCTAATCTTGGGATCGCAGAGAGGCACTTTATCATCTGTGTTTCCACAAAATTTCGCCTGCGGCGCATTTTGCAGCTTTGACTAGTTAGACAAAGGTTTCCTTATTTAGTTGGCGTTTGAGGCTTGGAATTTTGGGGGCTTGTTAAAGCTAGGTTGTTATGTTGAAAGCTAGGATTTGCACGGGAAGTTAAGTAGCTAAATGTTGCAAGAAAAAAAAAAGGCGGATTCAAAAAATTTCGCATGCGACGCCTTAACTAATCATGGCCACGGCCATTAGCGACGTTGTCGCTATGCAGCAACACCGCTTTTAGCCATTATTTCAAGTCCTGTTAGCAAAACTAAAAGGCTAGTGACGGCGTATCCAGGAAAAAAAAAACAGAAGCGGAAAAGCTTGGAAAAGCTCCAGTTTTTTGGGATCCCAAAACGTAAGTGGAGGGATATCTATGACATCGCAAAAGTTGTCCGTCTGTCCGTCCGTCCGTCTGTCCGTCTGTAAGCACGATAACTCTCGAAGGGAACGAGATATTTTGATGAAACTTGGTGTGAGGATTCGTTGGGTAATCGGACCAGTCAAGTTTGTAGATGGGCTTTGTAGCCCTACATTTAGGGGTGGGGGAGGGGGTTTAAATTAAGGGGCAAACAAAATATTTTGAAACAGCTAGTTTGATAGTCGATTTAGGGCAAGGAGACATGCTGAACACTTATGTGAAAAAAATGTCTACCTGGACATGTAGTTCCACACGAATCCTGCCTAAACCGGAAAATTGTTAGAAGCTTAAGTTTTATTTCTAGTTGATTAGATAACCGATTTAAGGGCAAGAATAGATACTAGCTAGTTTCAATTGGTTTCAGTGAGCAATATTTGTGTGCTAACTGTAGCGCATTACATCTTTGTAGGTGCCATGTTGAGATTTTGTCTCGCAAGTACTTGCATTGCAGTTAACAGATATGTGCAGGGCCATACTTCTAGCATCTACCATTTTCCCAGTCGATCCCATGAACTACTGAAAACCATCGAATTTCTAAGAAAAGAACATGGTCAAATCTCGAGCGCCATAGAAAGTTGTGCATGGTCGATAACTGAAGGGCACTTAAATAATATTTGGTCCCTCTCGATCCGTATTGCAGTGTAATGTCGCTGTAGTTCTGATAAGAAACCGAAGACCACGCAGTCTGCGGTAAAGTCTCTGAATCGTCGAGAATATACCCGAATGGTTGAGAATATTTGGGAATGGTTGGGGATACTCCTCAATGGTTTACAACTGGTCAGGAGTATACCAGAAGAATTGTCAGTAATATTTCGGAATGGTTAGGAATAATCCGGAATGGCTAGGAATAATACGGAATGGTTAGGAATAATCCGAAATGGTTAGGAATAATCCGGAATGGTTAGGAATAATCCAGAATGGTCAGGAATAATCCGGAATGGTTAGGAATAATCCGGAATAGTTAGGAATATTCCGAAATGGTCAGGAATAATCCGGAATGGTCAGGAATAATCCGGAATGGTTAGGAATAATCCGGAATGGTTAGGAATAATCCGGAATGGTTAGGAATAATCCGGAATGGCCAGGAATAATCCGGAATGGTCAGGATTATTCCGTTATTCCGGAATGGTGTACATAAAAAATCAGAGTCGTCGACCCCTCGTCGGTTCCTTCGTCTGAAGTCGGCTCCAGCACCGATCTGGAGGAGGTCTGCTTCCATCTCATCTTGGATGGTCTGAACTTATCGCAGAAGTCGAAATAAAGGTGGTCGGGCTGTAATTCGTCTTTTGAGGACTCCGAATGAATGAATATAACGCGCAGCCCAGTAATGATGCAGTTTGAATGAGTGTGTATGCTTAAACTAGAATGACATGTTGTAACCTTGAACCATAGCCAGGGGCGTCGCTAGCTAAACTCGAGGGGGGGGGGGGGGGGGGGTAATCTCGTAGTCCGCTGTCCCAGGATGATTCTAGCCTCCCCTGTTGACAGTTTCGGCCGTCGGCATTGTAAACTAGGACAATATTAGCCTCCCCTGTGACCACTTTGAACTGTCGGCATTTTAGGCCGCCGGCATTCCGTGGTCGTTGGCATTTTGAGTCGTGGGCATTTTAATCGTGGGCATTTTGGTCGTGGGCATTTTGAACCGTGGACATTCTGAGCGTGGGCATTGCGAGAGTGGGTAAAAAGACCGAGGTGATTTTGGGAACCACCCGCTGTGGCTGGTCAACATTAACTGTCAGCGAAAATGCTTTTCCTTCAAACTTTGAACGCCGAATTTAGTGAGCTAGCAAGTTCAAAGTTCCCCACAAGGTGGATAACGGCGTTCGGGCAAGGGTCGACGGAGTGTAAACGCTAATTAAGTAAACAGTGAACTTCGGCGACGTTTGAAAACGGAAATTAAGCAATCAGCTCTGCCAACGGCCAACAAACTTCAATAAAAAACGCAACTAAGTGCGGCCTACTCATGTTCAGACTTAAATACGCCAATTTTGATATAAACGGTCAAACTGCTCTCAAACTGCAAAGATAAAAGAGAAACATTCTTAATGTATGGCTGATTCTAGACACCCTTCAAAGTCTTACTGCAGCTATGTCATAATATGTTTCTCTATTTGAGTTTGAAACTTAATATTTCTACATTTTCTTTTGTTTTATGTCTAAGAATCTACATTCAAAGAGGAAGACTGTTTATCTTATCAAAATGTCCCACGGCCATAGCTAACTTTCAAGCTCACTCGTGGGACTTTCGGGAATGTAGACTAGTTTTGGTGCACATCCTGACATAGGCTACTCCAGACCTGATTGATACCAGCCTGCCACAAAGTGAAAAAATGTTTGACATTATGTTCCGTTCCACACCTTTTTCTGATGTTTACAATTTTATTATTATTTCCGTTCCGACGTCCTACATAAGAAAATTAGCTCCTCGCTCTTATCTTTCGTCCCACAAGAGTACGATCGTTACAATTTACTTACTATCTATTATCTATTAGCAGGTACTGATATCAGGATGGCTAGACGTATCGTCTGTCCGTGATAGTAGGGAAGATGTGGGTACCCTGGGACGTGTTCAAGTGCATGTCAGACATCAGTGGAACTCTTTGGCCAAATTGATTGATTTTGGTATTCAATTAAGCGGAATTCATTGAGCTTTCTTCCAGATTTTTTGCAGATTATTTACTTGATCAGTCTTTTTGGTACTAACGATTTTCCTAAGGCTCCGCTTCTGTCCCAGAGTACCCTGACCCCCGGGGTACTCTGGGACATGCTTAAGGGTACTTGGGACAAAGTGTCCTTTTTGACTAAATTTCTTTTTTAACAAACCGGTTGTCAACTTTACAAAAATATGAAAACATAAGCTTCGGACTCTGTCAAATTTCGGCAGAGTCCAGTTTTCGCAGCTAATTCAAGCCTGTAAAAGTGCCTGTAGCACTTTTATCCAACAAGGTATAGCAAAAGGTCGACACCGTAAGTCACGACTTTCACATGACGTTCTACGGCCCCACTAAGTTTTGGTCTTGGTAGACTTAAGGCGATTTCTTCTGTTGTCACGAAGGCTTCGTCCTATGGCTCTGGAAATATGAATTTCCAACTAGGGAGTTTCCGTTTAAGGAAGTTTGCACAATCCCTTGAAGGCACCCTGGGACTCAAGCACAAAAGGTGTTCCAGGGTACCCAGGAACACGTGTCCCAGAGTACCCAGGCGGACAACTTTCCAGAAAGATTCATGTTTGTATCACTAGGTGTCAATATAGGTAAACCACTGAGCACTGTTTTGTAGCCAAGAAAAACTGCTTCAGACAAAAATACATTCGTTACCTTCCAATGAACTGGTCAAAAGATATTTCATAAAAACCGGAACCTCTTTCTTACTCAAACACCCATACAAAATTTCTCACCTAAAATCTCTGATAAAAATATTTGTGGATTTTGTCGGGAAAACATATGTATCCTTACTGATAGATGACGCATCGTCCGTCATTCAGGCGGAATTTTTCAACAAAGTTTTCTTCACAGAAAGACTACCATGTCCCATCTCCCCCTTTTCCCATCTCCCCTATTATTTCCGGTCCATAAAGTAAAGTAACTATCAAAATTAACGTTCCCACTCCCTTTCGTCATCACAACACATAAGAACTTCTGTGGAACACAACCTCAGCCTGTTAACCTGAGACATAGAACCTGAATCAGACAAAACAGCAAATAAAAGCAAGAGCTACTACAGACCAAGACCAACAAGCGGCATATACAGGTGAAAATGCGACCCTGAGAGCACCAGAAGGAGTTCTGGAAAAGATGGGAGGCTACCACCAACAAAAAGGCTAAAACGAAAGCATTGCAATTAAGGGAAAGACCATGAAGAAAGGGAAAGACCATGAAGCCATGACAAAAAAATTGTTATAAACAACCCAAACAGAATTTTCACATTTTGGAGACAAAGATTTCACAAAAGCTAGACCCTGCAATGGAGAGCAGTTAGCTCTGAAAAGAAGACTCATAACTGCAGAGCTGGATTTTCCGTACTTATGGATGAGTATGTTAGTCCAGAAGCACAGAGAATAAAAACGAAATTGCTTTAACATGGAGAAAAGATTAACCCAGGGTATTTGTAGGATTCAACCGATGACAGCGACCTTCCAGAAAGATGTGTTTCAAGGGTCTCCCTTGCGGAAAGAATGTCAAACACATAGTCTTGGACGGATTAAAGGTTTACAGCAAGGGTTAAAGGACCTTACTGCAAACCATTCAAAACAGGAAGGACTTGATCAGTGGAGACTGGACACCAAACAAATGTTCCCAGAGTTCCAATAACACAATAATAAAATCTCTTTGCATTCATTTTGTCCAGGAGCTTCTCAAGGTTCACTCTGCTGAAAGCTGCTTGCGTCACTGAAACATGTGAACATAGGACTGGAGAAAAGTCAGAAATACTGCATGAAAGATTTGAAGACGAAATCACACAATTCCATCAAAGACCCTTCTTTGAAACCAAGCTGATATTTCTGCACACTGTCAGAAGTTTCATAACAGACAACAGAAGGATGCGCGGTTCCAACAGACAACACCAACACTCAACAGACAAGACTGTGATGTTATTTGTTAAAACTGCCAAAAAGCATCTGTTGAATTTTCTGTTATCATGACGGCAAACAAAAAAAGTAAGCAGATGCTTTTTTGGCGTTTTTTCGGCTCTTCCTGGCAATGCTTGTTATGCATAACATTTCATGGATAACTTTTGTCCCAACAACATATCATATCCCAAGTGTTGTCTGTTGAAACCGCGCATCCTTGTGTTGCCTGTTATGAAACTTCTGTGCAGTCATACACAACTCCTAAATTTTTTGGGCATGGTGCTCCGACGTCAGGGCATGCCCCAACGTCTGGGCATGGTGCTCATAGTTGGGGCACCATCCCCTGCAACATGGGCATGGTACCCCCATAAAAATCTGTTTGAAAAGCAAATTTCCATTTCAGAATCTCAATACACCATATTTGTGTTGGGTACCATGCCCTTGTTACACATCATGGTGGCCCAACCTATAAGCACCATGCCCATACGTTGGACCATGTCTAGACTTTGGGGCACCATGCTCCAAACTTGAGGATTTGTGTAAGACAGTATTACTGATATTGATTTACCCGTAGGCCGGTTGTAGTTACCAGAAGATTGAGGTTTAGCATTAGACATGTTGGGCCTTTTTTTTTATAGTTAGCAGTGATTCTGGTTAAAAAAACGGCATCCCAGACCTGGTAAGTCAAGCTCTTTCTTTCCTTCTTTATTTATGTTGAAGTTTTTGTTGCTGCTGAGGTTTTCTTTTGAAGTCTTTGTTGTGGTTGATGTTTTCTTTTGAGGGTAATTTGTCGCAAAGATAATTAGTAAACCACACTGGCCTGACATATCACAAAAAATCAACGAAGAAACCAACGAAAATAAAGCGAATATTTCGGAAGGACAACCGCCTCCCTTCTTCAGCGCAGACATAAAATATTGAGGAAAAATGCCAAAACAAGGATGAAGATCAACAACCAATAAAACCAAAACAAAGCAGAAAGCCAACAAGAAACCGAAAAGTAAAACAAAATTGGAAGAATTGAAAGCCTAAAATAAAGACAGCGAGCCACTCACCAATTCCTGCAAATAACAATTACGAATGTTATCGCTCAGTACTGGTGAATGACTTATTTGCAATTTATTTATTTCAGTATTCGTTGGCCTTTACAAACCCCATTTTGGTTGGTTTCTTCGTTGTTTTTTGTGGTAATTTGTCCCCTTACAGATTTGCCACTGGGTATTCCTTGCCTTAAATTGCACTTCGGAACAATCTAAGATCTAATCTTGATGCGATAAAAAGAAGATTATATTTTTTTTTTTTAATAAACCCTTCATTCTCTCTCTAGAAAATCTGTTTGAGAAGCAGATTTCCATTTCAGATTCTATTAATATATATTAACAGAATTAATTAAAATCAATTTCATCCACTTACTTCCATTTCTTCTTTAAAGAATTACCTGGTGCAAAACAAGATGAAAAGGCATAAAATACATGCTACAGAAAAATGCTGGAACAAACAGTCACGCTCAAGTACCTATTTGTGCTAACCTGGTAGCTTAAATAAATCTGCAAAAGGCACAAATAAAGTTTAAAATGGAAGGTGGTGCAAACAAAAATTTGACCACGGTCACCAGGTGTTTAAAGCTAGGCCTTCTGCAACCCTACAACCTCATTCACCGAAAATAGAAAATTTGAGGTTGCAGGAGAATAATTAGACCTTCAAGGCCCTATTTTACATATTTGGAGGCTGGAAAGAAACAGTGGGAAGTGCGTGCATTCATTTCATTCACAAGGGCTGTATCCTGTACTGTAAAGATCAAACGATCATTTACACTGTGGTAATTCTCCCCGGAGACAAGAGGCGAAAGTGTTCACACTGTATATACCGGGTATTTTTCAAGGGAGAGTACTGTACTGTGGCAATAGATTGCAAGGTTTTAAAAGCTCAGGATATATCTCTACAGTAGACACCAACATGTGTCTATTTGGATCACTGGATCCGATTTTGTTGTTGCTGATGTCGAAGAATACCCTTGTACAAACAAATCCCCGGGTAAAAAGATAACGAAATTGAAGTCCAAAAACCTAGGGATTTGTTGCTGTTGCGGAAAAAATACCCACGGAATACGGGTAGATACCCTCCATATAAATGTAGCTCCAAATCATTTGACAAATGTATATAAATAAGCTTACTACGTTCGTCAACAATATATATTTAATTGTATTTCCCAGCTTTCATTACATCACAAGTATAGGATGTTCAGCTAGTGTTGGGCGATATTCGATATCGATAACAATATATCGACATATCGGACCAAATATTGATATCGAATATCGAAAAGTAAATATCGATATCGAAAACGATATTTTTTCATTTATAATTATTGTATATAATCCAACATATTCTACATTTATATATCCGAAATTGGAGAAATCTGTTTTCGTAATTCAATTCTTATTTATTTTGAGTTTGAGAGTTTGATGATGCAAGATGCTATTTACCAACAATTTTGTTAGTAAATTTTGCCGAAACGAGACGTATCCTATAGAGAAACATACTAAGGAAATACCGATATCGATAGATTGATTATCGAATATCGAAACTGAAAATATCGATATATCAATTTATCGAAAAAACCAAATATCGCCAAACACTATTTTCAGTAGAGATGTAGTCTAGTACTGTAGACCAACATTTTGAGAACAGTTCAGATGGACAAACGTCCAAACGAGCATAATTTAAGGGTAATAGGCATACCTCTGGCTCTACTGCAGTCTATTTTATCTCACTTCATGTTCATAACTTCAAATATCAAAACAAAATTCAAATTTTACCTTCGAATACTCTGACATCTCCTAGTATTTCGTCCAATTAAGAGGCTGAAACAATTAACTTCACCTGTCAATGCCCGTGAACTAATTTAAAAATTCAGCCTTTTTGTTACATAGAGGTAATGGGAGTTTCTCAGGCTTCAGCGTACTTTTGGCAGAAATTTTTAAATCGACAATTTGCAGAGGATCCTTAATTCGACCACGACAACGACGTCAAACAAAAGTTCTAAGTGTCATAAAGTAGATCCAGAGTGCTCTGTCTAGACATTCTTGTCCGCTCCCTCTAAACAGGAGCGCTGTTCTGATTAAAAGGAGGAGCCTGACCCAAAAGTATACTTGGAAAATTGCCTAACAACACAACAGTGAGTGGTTGACAAAGAAAACAGTAGGCCTAACATTCATACAGGGGCATCCCGACCAGTCAACTACATACCCCTGATTTTTGGATAACGTATGCCAAATGCTGGATACCTGTTGTCAATCTAACCCTGACCCATCTAACTACAGATGAATTCTTATTGGTTGATTTCTGATCTTCAGTCAAATCATCAATAGATGCATTTTTGCCAATACCATAGTCTGAACTCGTGTTTGCAGTTATTGTGGTACCTGATACTACGGTCAAAAGGCAATTTTGCAGTTATCGTGGTATCTGGCCAGTTCAGGGCCAGTTATCAGGGTATCTGATATTCAGATACCACGGTCCGACCATGGTAACTGATTGTGAATTCTGAAAAAGTCATCTCATTTTCATCAATTTTTATCAAATTTGTGGGAAAGCAGTTTGGCACCTAGGGATGTAACTCTCTAGTATCAGTTTTTGGGATCCCAAAACATAAGTGGAGGGATACCTATGACATGGCAAAAGTTGTCCGTCTGTCCGTCCGTCCGTCCGTCTGTCCGTCCGTCTGTAAGCACGATAACTCTCGAAGGGAATGAGATATTTTGATGAAACTTGGTGTGAGGATTCGTTGGGTCGTCGGACCAGTCAAGTTCGTAGATGGGCTTTGTAGCCCTACATTTAGGGGTGGGGGAGGGGTTTCAAATTAAGGGGCAAACAAAATATTTTGAAACAGCTAATATGATAGTCGATTATGGGGTAAGAAGACATGCTGAACACGACGGTGAAACCCATTTTGTCATCGGACAAGTAGTTCGCCCGGAATCCGGCCCAAACCGGAAAGTTTGTTGAAAGTAAAAGTTTTATTTGAAGTTGATTAGATGTTCGATTTAGGGGTAGGAAGACATGCTGAAGACGATGGTGAAAACTATTTTCTCGACGGACAAGTATCTCGCCCGGAATCCGGCCCAAACCGGAAAGTTTGTTGAAAGTAAAAGTTTTATTTGAAGTTGATTAGATGTTCGATTTAGAGGTAGGAAGACATGCTGAAAACGATGGTGAAAACTATTTTCTCGACGGACAAGTATTTCGACCGTAATCCGGCCCAAACCGGAAAGTTTGTCAAAATTAAAAGTTTTATTTGGAGTTGATTAGATGTTCGATTTAGGGCAAGAAGACATGCTGAACACTTATGTGAAAACAATTTTCTACCAGGACATGTAGTTCGCCCGGAATCCGGCCAAAACCGGAAAACTGTTGGAAGTTAAAGTTTTATTTCTAGTTGATTAGAAAAGCGATTTAGGGGTAAGAAGAGATGCTGAGTCCCTGTATGACAATCATATTTTACGCGGACATATAGTTCGACCGGAATCCGGCTGGAATCGGAAAATTTGGTATAACCTAAATTTTTATTTGAAGTTGATTAGATGTTCATTACTGGGGAAAGATGATACCCTGATTTCGTCTTTGAGCTTTCTTTTTTTGCCGGACAAGTAGTTCTGGAGTTCGGCCGAAACCGGGAAATTGGCAGAAGTGGCAGGAAGTTTTCGTCAAAACAGATATGACTTATAGGGGTAAACATACATGCTGAATTCTTATCTGAACTTGGTTTTCTCAGGTGATTAGGTATTTGGCCTTAATCTGTTTCTGAATTTTAATTGTAAAAATGTTCAAGGAGTCTGGCGATGACTGGATCTGGCTAAGACAAGACCCAGTTCTCTGGATCAGATATTTTTGGGATCCCATCGAAACCTTTGGTCTTGTTCTTTTGGGAAGACTTCGAAAAGTGCAATTTTGGCAATTGTCGTTTTTGTAGAGCAACCATATATCAGATACCACAATAACTGCAAAAACGACTAATTTCAGATCCAGTTACTGTGAAACAGATAACATGGTATCTGCAAAAATGCAACTAATATCTTACTGGGTTAGAGTATCCAGCATTAGGCATAGTGTAACCAGACAGAGGCGTCACTAGCCAAAATGCTTTGGGGAGGTGACGAGGCATTTACAAACTGGCTGGTAATTTTTACCGACTGTTTCTGCAGAAAAAACAACTATTTTCAACAACAAAAAATGACAGTTTAAAAAAAAATCTACTAATTTCAAAAAAAGTCACTGATTTTTAGAAAAATCGACTATTATTTACTAAAAATCGGCCTTTTATGAACTTTTCATGATAAAAAAAAACTGTTTTGACGAAAAATCGCGGCGATTCGCCGGCTCGGTTATTTTTTACTGACTAGCCGACAGCATTGTGGGGGGGGCCTCCCCCCCAGTCGTGACGCCCCTGAATCCAGTTTTATACGAAGCGTTTGGCATAGGGTATCCAAAAATCAGGGATTTGTGGTAGACTGGTCCCGACACCTTCCTGGGGGGGGGGGGGGGGTGCGTCTTCAGAATTTTACTGGAATTTTCCAAAGTTTTACTGGAAGTTTTTGAGGTCGTACCGACGATTATCCGTAGTCACCATCTCTGCAGAAACTCTAGAATACCGTACTGTTGTTTCTGACTTTGATTTAATAACATTGAAAAAGGCTTGTTAAAGTTCAACTGAAAAGGCAGCTTATTTTTAAAGCTGATATCTGAACACTGAAATATTTCGACACAGCTCAGGGATTTTGTAATTTTCCACCCGGGATTCTGGTAATAACGTTCAATGTTCGCCGTTTGCATGACAAACCAAAATTCATCCAGATGCGGAAAATCTGAATTTGAGAAAAAAAACTGCATTTTCAGGGCTAAAGGCGCGACGATTTTCGGATACTTCTTGCAATGAATCTGACATTTTTATTTTATTTTTCGGCAATGGCTTACATTTCTAGTTGGTAAGTATTTCAAGCATAGAGGGACAAGTACATAGAGGCACTACAAATCCGAAGGAGTAATTATGGGATCGATTATCTCTGGATAATGGAGAAACGAAGTAATGCATTTTTGACAGGTTTTCGGTAAAAATTTAAGTGAATAAGTGATATATTACTAGACTGTTGGATCTCAGCCCTTTTCAGTTATTCAGTATTCAGTTAAACTATAAGTTTATCAGTTAAAACTAAAAACTCTTCGACCTTCACCCCACCCTACACATTTATTCATAGCATTTCTAGCGTTTTCCATTGTTCACAACACATCCAATTTCACATTCGTCAACTAGATCGATATGATGTAACAGACGCTGGCTGGTCAGCCATTGTTGAACGCATAGTGGTCTTAACCAGCTTCATCTTGCTAAAAAGTCTTTCCCTTTTTCTGAAGTAAGGGGATTGTCTTAGCGAGCTTTAATGCTTTCCTTACCACTGCTAAAACCACTGCTAAAACATCATTCAGTTCACGAAAGACTTCGAATGTATCTTCAGACTTTTTGGTTGTTTCGAGGCTCTCCTGGCGGTCGCAACAAGTCTTACTCGTGTTTATGGCACTTACAACCTTTGGCTCAAGTGCAATATACCGATCTCAATTCCGTCTGTCGGTCGGTTCGTTCCTTTTGCCACAGTTTTTCGAGTTAGGGTACTTCCAGATGTGCTTGGACGATGAAACTTGGCAGGCGTATGAGTAACCGACCAAACTAACATGGAAGTAATTAGTTTCCCTATCCGAGCATCTGCGGGGAAGTGGAGGGCGGTGGAATTTGGAGAATTGAGGGCAGTTTGTCACACTTTTCGAGTTAGGGTACTTCAAGGTGTGCTAGGACAATGAAACTTGGCAGGCGTATCAGGGACCCGACCAAACTAACTTGGAAATAATCAGTTTCCCGATCCGACCATCTGGGGAGGAATTGGAGGGCGGGAGAATCCGTAAAATTTAGTACGATAGTGTGTAACTTTCGAACGGGTGATCGGATTGGAATGAAACTTAATAACCGAATAGATGCTATTCAGTTAGTAATACATTTATTTCTGATGTCCCATTTGAAGTCTGGACCGGATTCGACAGCTATGGGGGAGCTGGGTGGGGGGACACTGGAAATCTCGAGAAACGGTTAGAACGGAGCGATCGGATTGAAACTTGCTGGGAAGAACAAGCATCTGCTCTAGATAAATCGTTTCCACAATTGGACTGGATCCGGACACTTGGGGGGGGGGGGGGGGGTCTCAGAATTCCGGTGATGGCGGTTTTGGGGATTTTCACGACGAAACTTGGCAGGCATAGCAGAGACCGGATCAAAGTGACTTTGAAATAAAAGTTTCTCGAGCCGATTACCGTAAGGGGGGGAATCCGGAATATTGACTCGTGCGTAACTTTGGAACGGTTGATCGGATTCGAGTGAAATTTAGTAATTGAACAGAGGACATGTCTCTGGTGATCTTTTTCATTTCCGGACCGGATACGACAACTATTGGGGGGGGGGGTATACATTACAGGCTTAGACTGGAGAGCTCGGGATGGAACTTTGTGGGAATAATTAACAGATGCTCTGGATAAATCATTTACAGAATCGGATTTGTTCCAGGTAGGCTACTGTGGGGATAGTTGGAGGGGGGGGGGATTACGGTGATCGCGAATTAGGGTACTTCGAGATGTGCTAGGACGATGAAACTTGGCTGGAACATTAGAGATTCAACAAGATTGGCTCAGAAATAGTCATTTTACAAATCCGACTATTTAAGTACCAATCTTGACCGCAAAGTAAGACAAATACTTTTAAGCAAAATATGCATTTTCATGCTCTTCATGAGCCCATTATCGTTTTTGCCTCAAGGGTTTTGCTTATAAATGAAGTTATAGCTCCCTTAAAGTGCGCATCTTAACCGAAAAGTGAAAAAAATACTTTTGACCAAACTGTCTATGCCAACGATCCCCAAGGGCTTGTTACCGTTCTTGGCAAGGGTCCTCGTCATACAGGTTTGTTTCCTTCTCCGACGTTGACCCAGAAGATTGACAGCCTGACGAGGTCCCTTGCCAAGAAGGGCCGAAATATCGCTGATGAAGAATCGTAACTGACGTATATCCGTTGTAAACATTGTTTGAATATATATTCATGTTCTTAACCACCCTTGCACGTGCCATATCAGCTTCTAGCTCTTGTTGATCTTTTCGGCTTTATCACCGGAAAAGAGTAAAGAAAGCTGTCAAAACTGGAGTAAACGGTACCGTGATATTATTCATGGAACAGTATTTGTAGTTGGAAATTATGGAGATTTCAGTAGGTTGCCCAATTCTTGAAATCTGCAGAAACTTAGTAGATTACCGGGATCATTCAATGACTGTACCTGTAAGCTGTGTCGTCTGTCTGCAAGAATTACTGTGGTGATGTTGTGTGCCGGGGTCATCCTGGTAATCTGTGAGTCTATACTTATCCGGTAAGCAGTAAAATTCCGATAGATTCCCTGAGACAAATTTCTGGTAGATTCTGTGGAGCGAAGCTCGGTAGATTCCCTGGTCCAGCCTCGAGTAAATTCCCCAAGACAAGTTCCGGTAGATTCCTTGAGCAAGATTTTGGTAGATTCCCTGAGCAAAATTCCGGTAGATCCCCTGATCCAGCCTTCAGTAAATTCCTGAGACCAATTCCGGTAGATTCCTTGAGGAAGATTTCGGTAGAACCCCTCAGCAAAATTCTGGTAGGTTCCCTGAGCAATAATCTGGTAGATTCTCTAAAAATCATCAAGTTTAGGTGAATTTGACGGCAAACTTTACCGGATTTTTTCCCTCAGACCTTCTGCGGGAGGGGGTGCAACACCTCCCCCCCCGCCCACCCACCCCCTTGGGACGCCCCTGCATCCATACCAGGTAACTTTTACTGTAAAATCCTTGTCAAAAACGTTTATACTACATCCACTTTATAATAAATCTTCAGTTTTGGGGCATGCCCTGACTTTGGAGCACCATGCTCAACAATTTAAGATTTTCTTATGACTGATTTACTCTTAATTTACTTTTGCTGCTTCTTTCGCATAATGCAACTTTCGGTAAGTGGTACAAAGTTGACATTCACAATAAACAGCACACCATGTGAAAGAAGTTGCAGGTTTAAAAGTCAACCAAATCTATGAAGTTGATTAAGTATTGTAACATTTCTAACTTCCATCCTAGGGTTTAGGGGGGCGGGAGGCTGCCCGCGAATGTGCCAACAGATGTCTAGTGTGCCAACAGAATATTGCAGGCTAATGACGAGGGACGACAAATTTTTGGCCGGACATCTGATGTCAAGACAAATTTTTTTTACTATTTCCGTTCCAACCTCACCAAAAGTTACTACGCTGACCGTTCAAACCTTCTCGAAATAGTAACTAATAGTAACTATTTGCTTACCACGCTCGGGAGCGTAGTAAGCGTAGTAACTACGGATCTCTGTAACGTGATTGGCCGGTTTCGTCCGGGGCATGATATTCTGCTGGAAATTAGAAAAGTCGTTCCAGCCTTGACGGCAAAAAGCCAGAATTCTTGACGTCATGCGTAGTAACTACGGTAAGTAGGATGGAACACGCTCAGATTTTATAAATAGGAAGTAGGATAACAACTGGAAGAGTTAATTTGTGACTAAAGAGCCTTCACATTTTCAGACCTGATAAAGAATACGATATGAACGAACATTTCAACTTTGTGTGTTTCTTCCAGTCGTCTTGGATTGTCAGCAAGCATGTACGATTTTATTTAAAAAATGCAAACGATTCTAGTGCAGTCTCTAGTACTGAAACAGAATCGGTGTAGTAATTTCCCATCGCTTGGTTCTTCGCAAGAAGCTGTTTGCTTTACATGAATGGAATAATTGCATTTTTCTGTTGAAGCGCATTGTTTGAACATCAACTCTTTTCTTGGCATTTTATTCTCATCGCAATGGCTCGGACAGTATGCACAGTAAAGGCTGAGGATTTCTCAGATTTAAAGCGCGTTCTTTTTAGTCTTGTCCTGACCCGGTGTCAGTCCTGCCAGCAGAATTCCATTTTAATTATCCGGCTTTTCTCCCAAGTCCGTCTTATTTGCTCTGTCAGCTGACCATTGCCATTACCACGCTGGAGGAGACACGGTGACGGATGACTTGATTCTCGGTCCTGTCTCACCTAGGTTTTGTACCCCGTTTTTTATACGTATCCTAATACTTAAGGTGCGTGCAGACTCAGTCTGATTTTCGCAGTCGAATGCGAATTTCCTCTTTAACTCCGGAATTTTGAGTTTTCGCATGCAGGCTATCCTGGCATGCGTGACGGAAATTTCCCATGTGTTTTCGCGTTCGCGGCCTTCTGCTTGGATTCAGGCCGATTAAATATGTCAGTAAACAAATGGCACACCTCATCCAAACAGTTTCATCAACAGAAAATGATTCAAGTTGACGGAAGAATCTTGCTTTTTTTCCTAAAAGCTTGATTTCGGTGTGCGGCTAGTGTTAAAGTCTTTGAACATCTACATTTTAGTTTTACATTTCTTGTGGGTTTCGGCTCATATTATTTTTTGAAAAATATTTCACTCTCACTTTTCGTCCTTTTCCATATCGACTTTCTTTTTTTTCGCATAGTCTTTTGCAATTTTCATTAAACGGTACGATACATTTTCACCTGACTCAAGACGAGTCCACAAATCCTCCCAGTCGTGTTCCCATTCTAGTGGCGGTGGATTTTGTACTAGTTCTTCATTGTCATAGTCTTCAACATCAACACTGTGCAAAGAAATAAAACTTGGACTCAACTGTGGTCCAAGTAGAAGATGGGCGGGTATATCAAACAGTGAGTCGAGGTTTCCTGCCCCGTTGTCAGCCTGTACTTGGTCGATCATTCTTTGTACTTTCATCATGGCATTAATCAGATGAAGATCGACATTTCCGTCTCCATACATGACCTGATCACGGACTTGGCGAACGAGCATCCCCATCTGTGCGCTGAGATCTAGAAGATGACTGACAGACTGCTTGAGTTTGTTGAGGCTCTCGATGAAGCGAAGACGTATGATTTCTATGATTGTACTAGTAAGAGCAAGGCCAAAGAGGATGTATGCTGTGCACGCAATCATGTATGATGTTTGAGCTGAAAAGGAAAAATCAGATTAATGGGATTTCCGTAATTCATTGGATATTTCCCATGAAAGAGAAAAATATTCAAAAACAATCTCATCGGTTTATAACGAAGACAAAGTGTTCGCGATCAATTATCATTGGTAGCGTTCCAGTGAAATTATTACAAGTTACGCTGATAAGAGTAGGGGCGATCGCTGTATTGTGGTAGTTATCACCCTCTCTGGAACGAAAATAATAACAACGCGAACATACGTCATCACTCTTATGGGAGCTCCTGCAGAACCGATAGTTATTATCACTTAGATGCTCGCGACCGTCATAAGTAAATTGTAACGATCGTAACAGTCGTGGGACGAAAATAATAAGTGGGAGGAGCCAATTTACTTATTACGGCGGGCTCTGGAACGGTAATAATAACAAGAATAGTAACGATCATAACTAATAATAAGTTGCTGGAACGCTACCATTATCATAATTTAGATCGTTTTATTGTAATTTTTACCAGTTCAGAGCCTTATTCTCGGAACTCAGTTGCTCTCAGTGCGGAGCTTTGACTGTGGAAGGTTTATTTGTAGGCAAGGCAGGTTAAGCGGTTAAGGAGCTGGCAAGGAAATTTGTAAGCAGTAGAGATTGAGCTTTCAAACACTAGAATAACGTAGCTCATCGTGAAATCTTTGTTGTCGCAGCTGCAAAGAATATTAAGCACTTCCAACTCAAGGAATGAGATACGTGATACTGCCGAATCATTCGATACGTGGTCGTCTCTTTAGATGATAGAGAGCTGCCACACGTTATCGAGCTGCCAAAAGAAAAATTTATTAGCATATTTTTGCTCAGACTAATGAGGTACCTATCTTAAGACTCCGATGGTCGTAAACGCTTGGCAGAAAATGTTTCTTGCCAAAGTGAAATCGTCAGCCGGAAAGATTGTTTGTTTAAACCATGAGACAAGAGGAGAAGAGGTTAGCTTCGTAAAAAAGACCTGACGGATAAAGGAAGCCGCGGTGCGAAGCTGACACGTTTTAACAGCTATTTTCTGAACTTTCGAAACATTTGTCGTTTAGCCTTAATGTAGCTCAGCAGATGCTTTACTCAGTGTAAATTCTGACAGTGTGTGTGTTTTTGGATCCCAAAACGTAAGTGGCGGGATACCCATGACATCGCAAAAGTTGTCCGTCTTTCCGTCTGTGCGCACTATAACTCTCGAAGGGAATGAGATATTTTGATGAAACTTGGTGTGAGGATTCTTTGGGTCAAGAGTAAGGTCAAGTTCGTAGATGGGCGTAGATGGAGGGGGTTCAAATTAAGGGGCAAATGAAATATTTTTAAACTTATACTGTGACAGTCTATTATGGAGTAAGAAGTCATGCTGAACACGATGGCTAAAACCATTTTGTCATCGGCCAAGTAGTTCGCCCGGAATCCGGCCGAAACCGGAAAGTTTGTTAAAAGTTAAAGTTTTATTTGAAGTTGATTATATGTTCGATTTAGGGGTAAGAAGACATGCTGAAAACGATGGTGAAAACCATTTTCTTGCCGGACAATTAGTTCGCCCGGAATCCGGCCAAAACCGGAAAGTTTGTTGAAAGTAAAAGTTTTATTTCGAGTTGATTAGATGTTCGATTTAGGGGTAAGAAGACATGCTGAACACTTGTGTGACAAAAATTTCTACCCGGGCAAGTACTTCGCCCGGAATCCGGCCAAAACCTGAAAAAGTTAAATTTATATTTGTAGTTGATTAGATATCCGATTTAGGGGTAAGAAGAGATGCTGAATCCGTGTATGAAATTCATTTTTTACCCGGACATATAGTTCGATTTGTTATAAGTTAAATTTTTATTTGAAGTTGATTAGATGTTCAATATTGGGGATACGCTGAGTTCGTTTTTGAACTTTTTTTTTTCGCCGGACAAGTAGTTCCGGAATTTGGATGAAACCGGGAAATTGTCAGAAGTGGCAGGAAGTTTTCGTCAAAACAGATATGACTTATAGGGATAAACACACATGCTGAATCCATATCTGAACTTGGTTTTATGAGATGATTAGCTATTTGGCCGTATCTGTTGCAATATTAATACTGTTCAAGTAGTCTGGCGAATACAAGACCCAATTGTCTGGATCAAATATTGACTTTTTGGGATCCCATCGAAACCTTTGGTCTTGTTTTTTACGTTTCTTGCATTCGCTCCATTATTATTGTTGCCAGTACCATATGTTCTTTTTTCCTTTCTTTCTTTGTTCTTTTTCTTCTTCTATATTTAATTACTCCGTCTTTTTGTACAGTAGTACACTATGATGGGCAATCAGTCTACTAATATTATTATAACTATAACAAATAATAGCATAGTATAATACATTAAATAGTATTTTAATAAAATAAACAAAGTTAAAATCAAGGCTTTACTTTGTTTTTATAGAGCCTAATTTCGCCATTATTCTGATCATGCAGACGGCGCTTTAAACAAGGGACTTCTACTGTGACAAATAAACCAGATGCGATTTTTTAGAATTGAATCTAGAAGTCTAGGAGTGTGGGAGCCTCGTAGACAAACCAGGACCCACGTGATGGGGCGTCATGGTGAAAACGTTAATGTTCTGATCACCTGTGTTAAAACCCTTCACTTGGAACATCGATCTTTCGTGTGTACAAATAGGCCAGGAGCCTAATATTTTGATGAAAACAGACAGTTTTGCCCTTATCCTTATGGGAATTACTTCTTTTTAGGAAAATTTGAACTAATCTTAATGCGATACTTAAAGCACAGTAATTAGCACACAACTTGGGCCGAAGGCATAGGATTGAGATGCAGGGTTCAAGCGAGTGTTTACTAGCAGAATTCGTATGTCACTGATCGTCAACTACAATGTTCCCTATCATAATTCCATCTTAGCTTTGTGAGCTACTGGTATCCGCTCTCGTGGGTTATTTTACTCTTTCACACATTATTATGCTACATGAGCCCCCCCCCCCACTCCCACTCCCCCATAAATTCTACTAATATTTGCAACTTAACTTACTGGGTACAAAGTCGCCAAAACCAATGGTTGTCACGGTTATGAAGCAGAAGTAAAATGAATCTAAGAAGCTCCAGTTCTCAGAGAACATGAAAAGTATGCTTCCAACAGAGAGATAGCAGAATAGCACCAGTAACGCTATCGTAACAAAGAAGAATGTTCTTCCTTTCTCCATCAGCGTCCGAAATCGGGATACATTTTTCTCCCGTAAGCCAATGTAATTTCGTTTGTTCTGGAAGGAGTAAAAGAGTCACGAAACGGTAACACTAAATTGGGGCTTTCGCGAGCTGGAAAGTAAAGCCGGAATCCCTTTCATCACTTCTGAGGCTGCTATGGAGGTGGCGAAGCTTTCCGGAAACAAGATTTCCAGAAGGCTATTGGAAAGCTCCGCAGGAAGTTGGGGTTCTGGCAAACAAATAAACAGCAAAATTAAGAAATACGGTTAATATGTTGGAACGGAGTCTTTGTAGATTTTTAATATGGAGCAACTAGTTCAATTCGTTTTACAGAAACTTTTTGTTTCTACAATTTTAGCTCAAATAACTGAATTAATATGGTGGAAAATAGGGGGGAAATCAGCAACAAACAGTCATTTTTCTATACCACTAGCATTTCAGACGCTTTGTCATCGGAGTAATTACCATTTCATATTAGTAAATTTTACCTTACACTAGTCAGTCATTCCCTTCCCTCGTAAATTATTCAGTGGATCAGTGAATGTAAAATCTTACTGGGTGCATACTTTTTTTTTCTCAAACCTGGCTAATTGTTAGGCAGAAATGACATAAGATTTGAAACTATTTATTGAAAGAAATAGATAATGCCAAGTTTTTGCTGCATTTTTTGTTACTTTTTATTAATATACCAGGTAATTGTTATACTTTTTGTTTGATTTCCTTGCTAAGACTATGTTTAGCTTGCCCACACGGGTACTTCCGAATCGCGCCACTGGATGATCCTACTGTCGTACCTAAACTTGGTGCTTCTAAGTTTGATACGTTTTTGGCAACAAAATTTGGGAAATGGTTGACCTATGATCAGTCGATTATTTTCTATTGCTACAGTTTTTGTCGTATGTGGAATGAATTCTTTGGAACTTTGGTGTATTTTTCCCGTTTCTTCACAAGTAACTTTCAAGATCTTTCCGTGTGTGCGTGGCCAAAGAAGTCGCTGTTCGCTCTTACATGAGTGCTGACAGTCGTTGAAGAAAGTCGTATACATTTGACTTTTACCATAGGTCTCTGTGATTCTGTCAGTTCTTTCGTGACACAATTGGTCTCGCAATTGGCTTCTTACAACATTTTCCTGGCATATTTCTCGTGATGGAGAGCCTGCAAATTCGCAGTTTCTTTTTGTTCGCACTGCACCATTTTTCAGCAATTTCCCCTGATTTATGTAGAAGTATGCTACAGCATGGAGACAGCCCCTCCCCCCAAGCTCACAGGTGGATAAAATAAGAAGAAATATTGCAAGATGGACTATGTACCCTTACCTGTAGCTTCTTTTCGATGTACGATACCGTTTTTGCTATACCCTCTCCAATGTCGGACAGGACGACCAGAGTAAACGGAATGCCTATGAGGGCGAAAATGATGCAGAATACTTTGCCATGGCTTGTGGCTGGCGCGATATGTCCATACCCTGAAATTTGTAAGTGGTGTAACAGCATGGATTACCCGCTTATTACGCAACAAGACGACCAGGGCCTGGTGGTCGCGGTTTGGAGGGTTTTTCTCAACATCATTCATTCCTTACGGAAAAGCTGATATTCTTCAACTTCATGGTTAAAGTGCAAAAAATTTGGCCAGAAACCTATTCGACTGTCCGCACGATGGGTTAAGAAACAAGATCAAAAGTTTCGGTGGGATCCAAAAATTTAATATTTATTGGACTTCTTGATCCAGACAATCGGGTCTTGTAGATAGTTGTAGATTTCCCGTTTTCGCCATATCCCGTAAACATGTTGTATTATCCAGACTGGGGTCAGATTACGACCGCAATACGAATGTAGTCGAAAGTCGTAAACAATTCCGATCCAACATGTTCTTTTGCCGGTATATACACCACCTTGTACATTTTATCGGAGGAGTTTGTTTACTCTGACCGATTCTGATTCTGACCGTCCCATTTACGCGGTAGTAAGACGAAGCAAGTAGATACCGAAATATAGGGATTTAATGTCCAGAACTGGATTCAACATGTCTCTTTACCCCAATACCAAATATTTAATCAACTTCAGAAACAACTTTTAACTTCTACCAAATTTCCGGTTTCTGCCGGACTCCAGGTGAACTAAATGTCCATCAGGAAGAAAAGTTCAGATAAGGATTCAGCATGTCACCTTACCCCTAAAACGACCATCTCATCACCTTCAAAACATTATTGAATCCATTAATTTGAAACCCCCACCCCTAAATATAGGGTTACGGGGCTCATCTACGAACTTGACCAAGTTTGGCAAGTTATGGGCCTGCGCGTGGTTCAGAATGGAGTTTGAACTTCATATTGTATGCATTTGACAGGGAAGAATTGACGGACGATATAGTTGCTATTGGATGTGACTTTTACAGAAAACAACAGATTGTTAACGCGAGAAAATGTTTAGCCGATTTCGATGTTGCATTCAAACTGAGGGATGGAACCAAAGAGGAACTATTAACTGATCTAACTCAGGCCTTTGGGTCTTTTTGGAAAGATGATCATACCAAAAGCATCATCTTTTGCATATACGATATAAGTGAAGTGCCAGAAACTACTTTCCAATCGCGCGCGGACCTTTCTAGGCGCCTTCAAAAGTTGGAGCGCAAACTCGAGAAGTATTTCACGTATCATTCGAAACCCCTCAGAACTCCCCAATCAAGACCACTGCTAGTGCAGCTGAAATTAGTCCAAAAAAGTTATATTCAGTGGATGTTGCAAACCCACCACAGGTTTCTGGTCCAAAAGAACAAGACCAAAGGTTTCGATGGGATCCCAAAAATCAAATATTTGATCTAGACAATTGCGAACTAACTACCATACTTGTCGAGAAAAAAAAAGTTCAGAAACGAATTCAGCGTATCTCCTTATCCGTATAAAGAACATCTAATCTTACTTCAAGTAAAACTTTAACTTATACAAAAAAAAATCCGGTTTCAACCGGATCCAAACGAACTATATGTCCAGGTTACCCCTAATAAATACCCCTAAATCTGTCATCTAATCAACTTCAAATAAAACTTTTGCTTTTAACAAATTTTCCGGTATGGTCTGATTCCGGCCGCACATGTTGTCCTGGTAGAAAATACTGTTCACATAAGGGTTCAGCATGTCTTCGTACCCCTTAATCAAACATCTCATCAACTTCAAATAAAACTTTTACTTTGAACAAACTTTCCGGTTTTGGCCGAATTCCGGGCTAACTACTTGTCCGGCGAACAAATGTGTATCAGCATCATGTTCAGCATGTCTTCTTATCCCTAAATCGAACATCTAATCAACTTCAGATATAACTTTTACTTCTATAACAAACTTTCTGGTTTTGGCCGGATTCCTGGCGAACTACTTGTCCGATGACAAACTGGTTTTCACCATCTTGTTCAACATGTCTTCTTACCCCATAATCTACTATCACATTATATGTTTGAAAATATTTCATTTGCCCCTTAAATTAAACCCCTTCACCCACCCCTAAATGTAGGGCTACAGAGCCCATCTACGAACTTGACCTTACTCTTGACTCAAACAATCCTCACACCAAGTTTCATCAAAATATTTCATTCCCTTCGAGAGTTACAGTGCGTACAGACGGACAACTTTTGTGATGTCATAGGTATCCCTCCACTTACGTTTTGGGATCCCAAAAACGTAGACTAATTGACAGCTGCGACGCGACTGATTCTGTGTTCCGTGTAAAATCGTCAAATAGCAAATGGATCATGAAAGTCAAAGACAAACAATCAGACAAATCATCGCAAAGCATTTCCATGGAGAAATAAAAGAAGACAAATTTATCGGTGTTGGTAAAGAAATTCCTTTATCCGTTTCGGAACTTGAAGTGCAACAGGCCTTGGTTCGCTGTACCCGCGTAACAAGGATAGGCAAGTTCTTTGCCGTCAAAATTTATTTCGTAACACAAGACGATCTCGAGAGAGATTTGAAAGAGGGCTTTCATATTGACTACGACCACTTCCGAATATTCAAGTACATCTATGCCAACAAGCGCCAAGAGTTCGGTCACTTAGCCTGTGACTGCAAGAACAATTTCAAATGCACTAAGTGTGGTGGGAGCCACGAACTCAGCCGTGAGAGCCCGTACACCTCAACCTCTGTGAAGTGCGCAAATCGTGGGAGTGCAAAATACCCTGCTTACAGCCTACTGTGTCCGCAAGTGATTGAGTTTACGAGGCCTGCGAACTACTAATGCAGAGTCCCTTGAAACGGATTTGACTCAAGCTTATTTGGATTTTGTTGTTCTTTTGTATTTCAATTTACTCTGTTCACCTGTTCATTTAGTTTTTGTATTTTTTCCATACTCAGTCTTTTTGGCCCCGGCCAGTTGATGGGTTATAAATAAATAATAATAATATACCTCTATAAGCCATATGTGTTGACGATATTAATCTAAACTTCCTGCTTTACGTCTGCCAATTTTCCGGTTTCGGCCGAATTCCAAGTGAACTTCTTGTCCAGCAAAAAAAGAAAGTTCAGAAACGAAATTAGCTTATCTTCTTATCCCTATAAAGAATAATACCTAATCAACTTTAAATAAAACTTTAATTTTCAACAAGTTTTTCGGTTTCAGACGGATTCCGGACGAAGTAAATGTCCTTGTAAAAAAGGATTGTCATATGGATTTAGCGTCTCTCTTACACCTAAATCTGACATCTAATCAACTTAAAATAAAACTTTTGCTTAACAGATTTTCCGGTTTGTCCAGATTCCTGGCGAACTAGTTGTCGGAGTAGAAAATAATTTTCGCATAAGTGTTCAGCATGTCTTCTTATCCCTAAATTGAACACCTAACGAACTTCAAATAAAACTTTTGCTTTATTTACAAACTTTCCGGTTGTCGCCGGATCCCGGACGAATTACTTGTCCGGCGAGACAATGGTTTTCATTATCGTGTTCAGCATGTCTTCTTACCTCATAACCGACTATTACATTAGCTGTTTACGAATATTTTGTTTGCCTCTTGATTTTAACCCCCACCCATAAATGTAAGGCTACAGAGCCCATCTACGAACTCAGCCTAACCCTTGATACAAAGAATCTACACACCAAGTTTCATCAAAATATCTCTTCTCTTCGAGAGTTATCGCGCTGACGGACAGATGGACACTTTTGCGATGTCATAGTTATCCCTCCACTTACGTTTTGGGATCCCAAAAATGGCACCCTACCCAATCCCGGCCCACCAAGTTTTGGCAGAAGTCCAACCGGAAGACTCTTCGCCAGACTCCTTGAACATATTACTATTCAAATTTAGAAACAGATTAAGGCCAATGGCTAATCATCTGAGAAAATCAAGTTCAGATATGTATTCAGCATGCGTGTTTATCCCTACACGTCGTATCTACTTTAATGAATTAAATCAAAACTTCCTGCCTTACTTCTGCCAAATTTTGGTCGGATTTCTGACGAACTACTTGCCCGGCAAAAACCTAAAGCTCAAAAGCGAATTCGCCATATCCCCTTACCCCTAAATCAGACCTCTAATCAACTTCAGATAAAACTTTAACTTTTAACACATTTTCAGGTTTTGGCCGGATTCCGGGCGAACTTTTTGTCCGGCGAGAAAATAATTTTCATATACGGATCCAGCATACCTCTTTACTCCAACATCGAACCTCTAATCAACTTCAGTTAAAACTTTTACTTCTTGCAGATTTTCCGATTTCAACCGGATTCCTGGCGAACTATATGTAGAAATGATTGTCGTATACGGATTCAGCATGTCTTCTTACCCCTAAATTGAGCATCAGATCAACTTCAAATAAAACTTTTACTTTTAACAGATTTTCCGGTTTGACCGGATTCCGGGTGAGCTACCTGTCCGGTGAGAAAATGATTTTCATATAGGTATTCAGCATGTGTTCCTATCCCTAAATCGAGAATCTCATTAGTTATTTTTATTATTTCATTCGCTTTGAGAGCCATCGTACTGACAGACGGACAACCTTTATGAAGTCATTGGTATCCCTCCACTTACGTTTTGCGACCCGAATCTACTTGGATTTAAAATGGCGGCTCGGATTTTCCTACTAGCGACGCCGAATTCAGCTAGGCTAACGCGAATCCACGTTCTGCGGGCACCATGTTTTGTTGGGAAGGCATCTGGCACCTCCAGAGCTATCCCACTCAGCTTAGTAAGTGGATAACGTTTGAATTTTGACGTTTGAAACACTGATGTCTGTTGTAGAAATAGAGGCGTAATCTCGCCGTTCCCCGAGGAGTCCCCGCGTTTTTGTTTGTCCCGGGCACTCACTCCCCGTATTCTCGCGAGTCCCCACGAATGGGGAATGCTCCGATTATCATCACCATCATCAAAAAGGACTCCCTTTCAGATTCAGAAGAGAATTAATTTTTGCTGGTGTTGGTGCAACGTAAAATTAATTAAAAACAATCAGAATAAACAAAACAAAAAATAGTGACTGCCTCTATTCTCGCCATTTCCCTTCGATTGACCGAGGAGTCCTTGGGGAAAGGGAGAATACGCCTTAGGATACTTAAGGCTGGATGTAAAGTGTATTCGTTTTGTATTTTATGGCGATAGACGGAACAAGACCAAAGGTTTCGATGGGATCCCAAAAATTCAGTATCTGATCCAGACAACTGGGTCTTGTCTTAGCCAGATCCAATCATCGCCAGACTCCATGAACATTTTTACAATTAAAATTCAGAAACAGATTAAGGCCAAATAGCTAGTCGTCTGAGAAGACCAAGTTCAAATATGGATTCAGCATGTGTGTTTACCCCTATAAGTCATATCTGTTTTGACGAAAACTTCCTGCCACTTCTGCCAATTTCCTGGTTTCGGCCGAACTCCAGAACTACTTGTCCGGCGAAAAAAGAAAGCTCAAAAACGAACTCAGGGTATCTTCTTTCCCCAATAATGAACATCTAATCAACTTCAAATAAAAATTTAACTTATAACAAATTTTCCGACTCCAGCCGGATTCCGGTCGAACTATATTTCCGGGTAAAATATGATTGTCAAACACGTATTCAGCATCACTTCTTACCCTTAAATCGGTTATCTAATCAACTAGATATAAAACTTAAGCTTCTAACAATATTCCGGTTTTGGCCGGATTTGGGGGGGAACTACATGTCCAGGTAGAGAATTGTTTCACATAAGTGTTCAGCATGTCTTCTTGCCCTAAATCGAACATCTAATCAACTCCAAATAAAACTTTTATTTTAAAAAACTTTCCGGTTTTGGCCTGATTCCGGGCGAACTACTTTTCCGATGACTTAATGGTTTTCACCATCGTGTTCAGCATGTCTTCTTACCCCATAATCGACTATCAAATTAGCTGTTTAAAAATATTTTGTTTGCCCCTTGATCCCCCACCCCTAAATGTAGGGCTACAAAGCCCATCTACAAACTTGACTGGTCCGACGACCCAACGAATCCTCACACCAAGTTTCATCAAAATATCTCATTCCCTTCGAGAGTTATCGTGCTTACAGACGGACAACTTTTGCTATGTCATAGGTATCCCTCCACTTACGTTTTGGGATCCCAAAAACCAGTTGAGATTTATTCTAGCGATACATAGGTCCTTCCCGACAAGGGTCTTATTCAGGTTCAAATTAGAGAAACTAACCTGCGATCATGGGATAGCATACGATATGTTAAAACCTTCACCTACGTCGACCTGTCACAAGATCAGAGGTGCGACTTTCACGATTGAGCATGAAGAGGACCCTTGCCAAGGAGTGATGGGATATCGCTAAAATAAATCTCAGATAGGATTCGCAGTCTGATTGGGCTGAAGTAACAGTTTTGTACAACGTGATTTATCAGAGGACAGATCACCTCCAAACTATTTTAATCGCATGCCAAAATGCGAAAAAAGTTCTGGAAATGTCTTTACGAATGTCATCTCTCCGTGACTGAGCTCAGCGCCGTGGCAAAAACCTGGCATAATACCGAGTAGGCTGTGTCAGTTTTTGGGGTCCCAAAATATTAGTGACGTGATACCTGTGACTTCGTTAAATTTATCCACACGATCTCCTTACCACGACTGCTCTCGAAGGGGATCGATATATTTTGTTCGAGCTTTTTATGGGTGAAGTACAATTCAGGTTCGTAGATCGGCTCAGTAGCCTTTTATTTAGGAATGGGGGTTCCAACTTAAAGGGTGGACAAATTGTACTGAATGCCAATGACATGCTGAATTCGTACCTGAAACTTATTTTCTCTTCAGAAAAGGAGTTCGATCGGAATCCCGCAGAAAATGGAAACCTGGTTAAAGTAAAGGTTTTATCTGATGTTGAGGTTTATCCGTTTTTACCTTTATTATCACTGGCCGTAATCCGGGAATAACCGGGAATCTGGTAGAAGCAGAAGACATAGGGGTAAGAAGACATGTCGAATCCGTGTTATGGCACTCTCAGGTTTTGGCTCAAGTGCCATATAGCGATCGTAAGCTCTGTCTGTCGGTCGGTCTTTCCCAGGTTTACTAGTTCAGTAACTTCTACCATATCAAGGATCCTACCTATATGTTCAGCGAAACCGTGTTTTCAGGGATCCGATCATCTGTGTGGGGATAGAAGGTCGGGAAGTGGTAGGAGCAGATAACTGAGATGTTTCAGTTATGTGTCCGAACAGGGAGAGAGAAGTTTGGGGGGAGGCGGAAATATGGTAACATGCGTAGAGACCAAACAGATGGAGGGCCTATGGAGGGTGTTGCCCAGATCATGGGTCCTAGTTATGTTATTTTGAGGTCCTGGCAACATCAGGCCTCAGTGGGAGCGGGGGATAGAGAGGTTGCACCGGACATTCTGTGGAAATACTCTGAACCGAGTGAAACGTAGTAATGTGGTAGGAGCAAATACGATCTCTGTTGTGGAGATGAAGCCCCCCCCCCCCGGAAATTTTCCGGAAGTTCCCAGATTCGCCTGTAACTTGATGGGAGGCAGTAAGTAGTGGCAACAAACGCTGTAGACGTAAATGTGAGTGCGAACCCTATCTGATCTCTGTGAAACTGGTGGGAAATACTGTGGCACGCATACCCTCAGACGAATAATTCCATCTGAGCGACACGGGCTGCGCCGTAAAAGTGCCGCACCCTAAATACTTGCTTCTCGAATGAGCTGATTTAGCTGATGGTGGATTACAATTTGGTTTTATGACGTGGAACGATTTTGGCTCAAGGAAGACGATTGTTTCTGCCGAGCTTCGAACTATTTTCTTGGCGGTTTATTTTCGGCAAATTAGATTCCGACGAGAGGCAAGTGTTTCGTAGGTTGGAAAGATTTTTTTCGCCGGTTAGGTATGGCCTAGTAATTTGTCGCTGTAATCTTCTATGGATCCCATCATTAGAATAGACTGTTTCGTTTAACATAAGAGTATTTAGGGGGGGGACCTAAGCTGTTGAGCTCTCTAAACGAACTTGAAGGAGTTAATTGATATGGCGGAAAATGGGGAGAAACCACTCGATAGGAAGGAACACTAATTGGAGAACTGATGTATAACTATACCAAAATCCTAACACCAGCCAACATTATTTACAGCTAAGTGGAAAACAAATTTCCCCTTTTATTACAGCGAGTCCGATGGCCTCAACCGTTCATTTAATTAATCAGTGGGTCAGTGGGCTGGAATTATTAAAATGATTTAATTAGTTCTTGAAAATTTACTAGTCAGGAATAATATAGAAACCCAAAACGAGCTAATGGAATAAAATAGATGCCACATATTTAGCTTTTTTTGTTAGGCCTTATAACTTTTGCTAAATGTTGTAGCCTACTTTCCGTCTCATTTTTTTTTTAAGGTTTATTTTCATCTTGTTCAAGAGCGTGGTTCCGAACCGCGCTTCACTGCATGATCCACGGTCGTGCCGAGGTCCGGTTTGAACACGTGACAAGGATCCCCCATCTAGAATGAGATAGCCCATTTCCCCCTTATAATCTAGACTTCGTAAATGCTAGAATGCTTTCAGTTTAACTAACTAACTTGTATGAATTGGTGTAGAAAGTCTTTGCTAATGGTTGGGACAGACGATTAGTTCTTCACAGCCTCGTTTTCTGCACTTAATCATGAAGTGGAAAAAATATCTTTAATTTTTTTTTTTTTTAGAACTGAATATAGTGCTGAGAATCGTGGCCATGAATTCTGGATCGCGACCGCCAGACCCTGAGCGTCTGCCCCGCACCATAGCATTGCGACTGGTATGTTTATCTGAACGTTTGTTGATTATGATTTCGTGCACTTGCTGTGACAAAAGTCAACTACCAGTTAGCCAAAGTAGCAATTAAGGACCCTGCGAACACCTGAATAGGTAATTTGGCTCTTCATTCTATCATCTAGTCATAAATTGCACTGCTCAAATTCAAGTAACCTTTCAAATAAACGCACCTATAGTACAGCTAAGCCGCAAAGCTTTTGACGTGTTGACTTATACTGTCCCGATACACTGCGAGTAGCACTAGAAACCGTGATAACAATCCTACCTACTGTGGTTAGAATGGTGGATGCGAAGAATATGGACTGTAAGAGATTCCATCGAGCTTCGTTCGCTTTGCCTAGGTCCATCTCAAGGCCGCTATCGACTGAACTGGCTACTGTCTCGTCGTAGCTCTTCAACAGCTCTTCTATCTGTGTGAGAATTAGATTAGAATAGATCCAATTTCCTATCAACAGATACGATTCCGATGGAGCTGAATCCGTTCATAAATGTTGAAACGACAATGGTTGCCTTCAGTAACTAATGGCAGGAGATTGGAACGCACCCATTATATAGGCTATATGCAAAGTGCTCGTCAATCCGCATCACACCACTTTTTAACAAGACCAAAGGCGATAGGATCCCAAAGCGGGAGGTTTATCGGACTTCTTCATCCAGACTAACGGGTCTTACACGAGTCGTCCGTAGATCCCGTAGTCTTGTAATTTATCACCGATCAACCACTTAACCAAATCCATTTGGTAATTCCTTTCTGTCTTTAATTTCCTGTCTAGACTAGTACAGAGGAAACACCACTGCTTGTCGAAAACTTGAAGGATCTTTTGGATCCAACATGTTCTTTATCTATATGCACACCAAGGCCGTATACAGGGGGGGGTTAGGGGGTTGAGCCCCCCCCCCCCCCCCCTGAAACATACAAAATTAATGATTTGTATAGGCTTTTCCCTCATATCTATGTTTTGTTTGTACTTTTTTGTCCGACCAGCAGGCAAACCTACCCCCCCCCCCCAAATAAATTCCTGGATACGGGCCTGATGCACACCATTCTTTATGTTTCATCCGAGGAATTTGTTCTTTCCAAAATTTGCAATTTACATCAGTGCTCTGATCTTAGGCTACCAATTTACATGGTAGCCATGTACCCCCGCATCTTACGGTAGGCTATGAGGAATTAGATAGTAGTGACTTCGGAAGAAAACGAAGCATAACACGTTCCTACCCCCTTCATCGTCCTTGAACGTCTGGAAGTACCTTAACTTGCGATCACCGGAATTCGAGACCTCCCCCCCCCCTCTAACTCCCCACAATGGTCGAATCCGGTCCTGTTCTGTCACTGATGTACATAGGGCTTGTGCTTGTTCCTCCCACCAAGTTTCATTCCGATCGCTCAACACCAAGCGTGTCACAAGGTTTCCGGTTCCCCCTCGCCCCCCCCCCCCCACCTTCATCGGATCCGATCCGGACGTGAAACGTGAAATCTAAGACGTCTGACCTTTCGACATATCAAGTTTCATTATGATCCGATCAACCGTTCGGAAGTTTGTTATACATACCTCAAGATTCGGGATTCCGCCTCCCTCCACTCCCCGACGATGGTCGGGTCGGGAAGTTGAACTTGTCTAGGTTAATCTGGTCGGGTCCCTAATTTGCCTGCCTAGTTTCACTGTCCTAACCCACCTGGAACTAACTTAACTCCGTATCACCGGAATTCCGTACCCCCCCCCCCCCCATAGTGCACGAATCCGGTCCGGTTCTGTCAATCATCTACCTAGGGCTTGTGCTTGTTCCTCCCACCAAATTTCATCCCGATCCCTCCACTCTAAGCGTGTCACATGATTTCCGGTCCCCCTCCCCTCCCCACATTCATCGGATTCGGTCCGGACTTGATATGAGACATTTGAAACATAACGTCTTTCCAAATGTCAAATTTCATTAAGATCCGATCACCCATTCGAAAGTTATGCATGCCACTAAATTCCGGATTCCGGCTCCCCTACCTCCCCCCACGATGGTCGGATCGGGCAAGTTACTATTTCCAACTTAGTTTGGTCGGGTCCCTAATATGCCTGCCAAGTGTCATTGTCCTAGCGCGTCTGGAAGTACCATGACTCGCAAACACTGGACTAACCGACCGAACGACGGAAAAAGTGATCCGTATATGGCACTTGGCCAGAAGGCAAGTGCCATAAAAACAAAAAGATTAACTCAACATGTCAGCATACCCCACTGTGAACACTCTCAAGCGCTAGATCAGATGATTACAAGTTTCTGCACATTCATCAGTTCGGATTCCGGTTGAAACATACAACAGAACAAGCATTCTCGGAACTCCTCAGTTTTCTTCATACCGCTTTAGATATCGGAAAAATACCAGCCGCAATTTGTCATGACGTACGGAAAGCTTTTGATAATCTGACTCATAAGATCCTTCTTGAAAAACTATGCCAGATCGGATTACGAGGACTAGCCCTATCATGGTTCCATTCTTATCTATACGACAGAAGGATTTCCATGGACCCTGATTCACTTAACCCCATTGGCGTAAATTCTGTCGTCTCGTGCTCTTCGATGGTTTTCCAATATCTTCATGGTCATCTGCCTCGCTGCTTCAGTTCTTTCTTTCCCGATTTCGTCGAGTCAAATTGCTCTCAGTTTCAACTCAATTTATTTTTAAAAGCGATACAACGGTCAAGCCGAGTTGGTGGTTCTCGTCCGTATTATCTCATAATCTACGCAACAAGGACCACCTACAATTAGCTCAAACTAAGACTGTGAGATTAGATTTGAGTCCTCGTATTGCGTGTAACAAAGTATGGAACCGTCTCCCTGATAAAGTCTGTAGCATTCAGCCGTTTGGCACCTTGGAAGTCCCAGCTAAAGATATTTTTGGTTGATAAATAGAATGGAGAATTAACAAATTCGGGAATAAATAATTGTGTTTTGAATCTAAAACGTTAAAGTTTAACTGAACAGGCAACTTATTTTTACATCTTAGATTCAAATACATTGAATTATTACAACACCTATTGGGAATTTTCATTCTGTCCACAGTAGTCTTCAGTAGGGACGTTGGGAATGTGGACGCTTTCCCATGGTGAATCCGTCCACAATTCGCCCGCGAAAATCACTAAACTATCACTATCACTAGCTAGCACTAGTCTTTGGCACTGCAGACTGCAGACACTTCTTTGTTTATTTGATACACAATTTATTTACTCGTTTGCTGCTGGTATTGTTGCCAAATGTTCCAGGCACCATAGAGATATCACAAAAACGGGAAGAGCGGCAAGCACAATGGGATAATCGATTATTTGGAAATATCAGAAAAACAAACTAACGCTTTTTCATCGGGTTTTCAAGATTATATAAGCGAACAAGTGATGGGTAACCAGACTGTCGTATCCTAGCCCTTTTCGGTTAAACTTTAAGTATTATGTGTAAACGTAAGGTCAATAACGAGGGTAGGACGACATCCCTGGATGCTAGGCTTGAGATATTATTTATTTATTTAGTTGTTTTTTTTTATTTGTTAAAATTTGGGGATTGTGGGAGATCGGTGTACGGTGTTGACCTAGAGGTGAACTTTGAGGATTGAGCGGTAAGTAAAAATAAACGAAATTCTTCAGTTTTTCTTTCTTTGTTTGATTTTAATAATGAAGAGACTGGTTTATTTGTTGATTAATTTGGTATTAACCCCTATGTAACGGGCCATGGAGCATTGTAGGAGTCGAAAAGTGTTTTGTTCATTTATTTTTGAATCTAATAAAATTGAACTGAACGAAAACTGCCAAAGTTCCAGAATTTTCCGGAGTCCGGCCGAATACCGGGTCTGGCATAAGAAGCATCCTGATCCAGTGTGTGTTTTCTTACCCGTATTTCGATCGACCGATTTCGGACTAAACTTTTACTTCAGCGAATTTTCCCATTTTGGCCAGATTCCATACAAACCGTACCTGTCTGGCGTAAAAAAACAAAATTCAGGCATGGATTTAGCATGTGTTCCTATTTCGAATCACTAATTGTCTTCAGACAAAAATTACTTCTACCAAATTCTGGTTTAGAGCGGATTCCGGTCGAACTCATTGTCTGACAAGAAAGTGAAGTTCGAAAGCGAATTCAGCAAGTCTCATTACCTTTATATCGAACCTCTAAACAACTTCGGACAAAACTTTTACTTTCAACAGCTTTTCGGTTTTGGGCGATTCCGGGCGAACTCCTTGTCTCGCGGGAAAATAAGTTTCATATATGGATTCAGCATGTCTCCTTACCCATAAATCGACTATCTGATTAGCTTCTGAAAAATAATGTTTCGCCCCTTATTTTGAAATCCGCTCCCCCACTCCTAAATATACGGCTACGGAGCCCATCTATGAACTTGACCTGTTTTGGGATCCCAAAAACCATCTGAGCTTTACTCAAGTCTTGATTTTCTTCTCCAGCCTGTTTCTAATTTAATCTGAACCTGAAACTGCTCCGTGCCATAAATTTCGGTAGGCTTTTGACGGGACAACACATCTTGTCACCATTAACCAAGAGATTTGTTGTTGCGTCCAAATAAATTCTCTTAGTGCAGTATCTGAATAGCGAGACCTGGAATTAACATTCCTGAACCATGACCAGCTCAATGTATGGAGATCTCTAATGCTCAAAACAGATGGTCGTCAATCCTGGAAAAGTCGAAACATTTCAAGTTCATCGTGAAAGTGAAGAAAATCCGGCCGGGAAACCTGATCGCCTGTCCCCGGCATAAAGTGATTTGGTACATGATGGAGAGACTAGGTCAATATTACCTGCGAAACCGTTAAATTGTCTTTCGATTTCAGAAGACTTTCGGTGACCCTGATCTTTGCTTCCAGAAGGTTGACTTTCGCATCAGTGTAAGTTTGCAGTTCGGTCCCTCGCTCGAGCCAAACGAAAATCTTTAAAGGAAAATAGAGTCAAGATGGAGTTGAAAGAAGTAAAAGGATGCTTGTTAGGTTAGGTTTGTGTACGTTAGTTTGCCATGAGTGGTTGCAAAATCATTCCAATCTGTTAATAATACGAAGCACAAAATATTGAGTCGCGAGTACAACAAATTTACAAATGACCCCGGGGCCAGCGATCGGCATGCGGTCAGATCGAGGGGTTGCTCACTCCCAAAAACGATGTACACCAAGTGGCGCGTGCCGCGGTGCCGAGCCGGTGCCGCGGTGCCGTGCTGGTGCCGTGCCGGTGCCGAGCCGGTGCCGCGGTGCCGTGCCGGTGCCAAGCCGGTGCCAAGCCGGTGCCGAGGTTTTTTTTACTTCAAATTACAGTATTGTGATAAAGCACGATTTCTGATGTACATGTAAACAAATTTCATCAGATATTGGCCGAGAATGAAGTCGGCAATGTGTGTTGAATACAAGAGCTAGCAGCTCATATGGTACTTGCAAGGCTGGGTCAGAGGATGAAATTTAGGAATTTGTAAATTCTTGGGTTTCTTGTGTTTAATTATAAGCCATACCCTTGAAATAAGAATGATCTTGGGCCCTTGGAAATCAAGAGAATGATCTGGTGAAAAGTATTTTATTTTTGCACTTTAAGGGCACTAGAAATTCATGTGAAAGCAAAACCCTTTAGGCAAAAGTGACTATGGGCTCATGGGGATCACGTAGTTGTATATTTTGCTCAAACTAATGCAACCTATAATACTAATGCAACCTACTTCCGTAATCATTACATATATTTCTAAACCCGGAGACCCACGTTTCGTGCGGTACATTCTAACCCCTCTAACAAAACCTCGCTGATTTTCTCACTTGCCGTGTTTTGCTACCTTCGATGTGTATCACGCTGTCGACGGTTCGAGACGGTTGCGCGACGGTTGTCTGCGAGAATTTTTTCCATCAGGAAAATCGGTTATGCAAATTGTTTCCCTGTTTCGCTAGAAGTCAACGGGTCTCGGAAAAGGCTTAAAACAGCCAAAACAGTTAGTTATTTATTGAAAGCACAGCATAGTTAAAGTATTCAAATACTTTAAAATACTGTAAGTTGAAGAGTGATTAGTGCGAGGGGTCCTTTAAGGGAGCTGGAAATTCATTTTGAAGCAAAACCCTTGTTTCACAAATAATCATGGGCTCATGGGGATCATGAAAATATATGTTTTGCTCCAAAGTATTTTCTGTACTTTGTGGTTATGATGAGTACTTTAAGGAATGTGGTTGGCTCTATAAAAGAATTTATGAACCAATCTTTTCCTTCCTTGACTACCTACTTAGGCTAACTGGTACATATATTTAGCCACAGCAAGTGCATGAAAATGGCAAAGTTCGAAGCACGAACGTTCAAATAAGCATACCTCTATTGCACTCCCAGAGTGTCTGATGGGAAATTGACTTTTTCCAAGTTAAATATGCCTGCCAAGTATCATTCTTAGCACACTCTACAAATATAAAAAAAAAGATTGGTCGCCACTGAATTACCTTCACCAGAAGCAAAATATACTGAAGCTGACTCAAGTTTTGGGCGATATTCGATACCGATAACGATATATCCATGTATCGGACAAAATATCGATATCGAAAGTAAATATCGATATCGATAACGATATTTGTTCATTCGTAAAGATTGCAATTAATCCAACATAACCCACACTTATATATACGAAATTGGAGCAATGTGTATTCCGCAATTCCTTTCTTATTTATCCGGAGTTCCAGATGATCCAGTATGCGATATATCGGATATCGATCGATCGATATATCGCACCAAATATCGATATCGAAACGTAAATATCGCTATCGAAAACGATATTTGTTCATCGTAATTATTGTAAATAATCCGAACTAACCTAAACTTATATATCCGAAATTGGACAATATGTTTTCCCTAATTCATTTCTCATTTATTCTGAGTTTGAAATGATCCAAGATGCTATTTAATGAAAATTTGGTTCTTAGATTTTGGCGAAACGAAGCATGGTAAGCAAATATCAATATCGATATATCGATTATCGAATATCGAAAGTGAAAATATCGATATATCGATTGTTGAATATCGAAAGCGGAAATATCGATATATCGATTATCTAATATCGAAAGTGAAAATATCGATATATCGAAAAATCCAAGTATCGCCAAGCACCAGTACCAAACCATGGTTGACCACTTTGCGCATTTGGTCAACAGCATCTCCTCATATCTAGTTCAGCTTCTTCTTCGGTTGCATGTTTTCAATAATTCTTTCATTCAAGTACCTTCGTTATTGGGCGCCAGATACCAGATACCAGATGGCGAAGAGTAATCTGCAGAAAATTTGTCCGTGGCCGGAAAAATTGTCGCCGGTGCCGTGCGGTGCCGTGCGGTGCCGTGCCGGTGCCGTGTGGTGCCGAGCTGGTGCCGCGGTGTTGCGCCGTTGCCGTGCCTTTGCCGTGCCGGTGCCGCGGTGCCGTGCCGGTGCCGTGCCGGTGCCGTGCCGGTGCCGTGCCGGTGCCGTGCCGGTGCCGTGCCGGTGCCGTGCCGGTGCCGTGCCGGTGCCGCGGTGCCGTGCCGGTGCCGTGTCGGTGCCGTGTCGAGGTGTACACCGGTGGCGGAGAGTGAGCAACCCCTCGGGTCAGATCGCTTGCCGATAGTGTTGGGCGATATTCGATATCGATAACGATATATCGATATCGAAAACGATATTTGTTCATTTATAATAATTGTAAGCGATCCAACATAAGTTACATTTATATATCCGAAATTGGAGCAATATATTCTTCGTAATTCAGTTTTTCTTTATTCGAAATGCAAAATGCTTTTTTGTGACGATTTTGCTCTTAAATTTTGGGGAAACGAGACGTGTAATACAGTGAAACATTGTCCCAAAATATCGATATCGATATATCGAAAGAGAAAATATCGATATATCGAAAATTCCAAATATCGCCCAACACTACTTGCCGACCGCGACTAAAACAAACCGGAATGAATCACACTGACCAGTCAGTCGACAATAATGAGTCACGACGTCGAGCGCGAGGGGCTAGTACCTTCTGCAAATCGAAAGAAAGACAAAAGTTGTGCTAGGCACAACAATGCTCGCACAGCGGTTCGATACGAGAGACAAAATTCCGGGCGAACTACTTGTCCGGCAAGAAAATTATTTTCATATTCGTCTTCAGTATGTTTCCCTATCCTTAAATCGAACCTCTAATCAACTTCAGATTAAACTTTTATTTTTGACAAATTTTCCGGTTTTGGCCGAAATCTGGTGGATCTACTTTTCCGACAAGAAAATCATTTTCACATTTGGATTCAGCATGTCTCCTTACCCCAACATCGAACATCTAATCAACTTCAGATGAAACTTGTTTTTTTTACAAACTTTCCGGTCGCGGATATTCGTGTTCAGCATATCGTCTTACCCTGAATCAACTATCTCATTAGCTTTAAAAAAATATTTGTTTCGCCCCTTAATTTGAAACCCTTCCCCCTCCCCTAAATATGCATCTATCGGGCCCATCTATGAACGCGACCTCTCCCTTGACTCGAAGAATCTTCACACCAAGTTTCATCAAAATATCTCATTCCCTTCGAGAGTTATCGTGCTGACAGACGGACGGATAGACAGACGGACAGATGGACAGACGGACAACTTTTGCGATGTTATAGATATCCTTCCACTTACGTTTTGGAATCCCCAAAAGCTAATACTGACATGGGAATTTAGTTTAATTTCGCGAGAAAAAAGGCCAATATAAACAATTTCGCCTGCAAATTAACCTGAGCGGCGCTCAGGTTAATTTTCTTTTGGCGCAGTGGTTAATAACTGCTGTTGGGTGGGTGGAGACACCTCAAAATGTGCGGATTTATGTCCGTGTGTGCCGACTGAAAATCGGGATAATGAAGGACGAAGATTTTTTCTCTTGCCGTCAGTTATTGTACTTCTGGTAGAATGGTTGCTACATGATAACTTTAGTAAATAGCCTGCGACTTTTCACGTGTCAGATACAGTCTTTTGCAAGTAGACTTGAGTTCTGTTATAGACGACGGGTCCTTTGAGACTTAGCCGACCTTAAAACACATTTCGTAAGGTGCAAGTTTAAAATATCGGAAAAATAAGGCGTATTCTCGCCATTCCCCGAGGACTCTTCGGGGAATCGAAGGGAACGGCGAGAGTAGAGGGAGTAACTCCACGCGGACTCTGCGCAAGGAAACAGCGAGCACACGGGGAATGCTTCCAAAATTGCTTTTGTTCGAAAAACAATTAGGCAGTTGACAAAATTAGTCTGGATCCACTTTATGTTTGGTTTGGTTTATTCTAGTTGTTTTTAATTATTTTACATTGCACCAACACCAGCAAAAATTGATTCCCCTCCGAATCTGAAAGGGAGTCCTTTTTGATGATGGTGATGATAATCGGAGCATTCCCTGTCCCTGGGGACTCGCGAGAATACGGGGAGTGAGTCCCCGAGACAAACAAAAACGCGAGAATAAGCCCTCCAAAGTGGAGTCCTCGGGGAACGGCGAGAATACGCCTATAGAAGTTCAGATGAAAAAATCCTGGACAAATGGCTCGGCAAATGCCTGACATGGCTCAGGAATAGATTAAATGTAACAACAGCAGGCACGTCATTTCAGTTTTCGCGGAAGGCAGTGAAATTTTAGATTCTCCTTTTTTCTCCAAAATTCAACTACTTTCCGCAGGAATTTTAGTTTTTGGGATCCCAAAGCGTAAGTGGAGGGATACCTATGACATCGCAAAAATGTCCGTCTGTCCGCCTGTCTGTAAGCACGATAACTCTCGAAGGGAGTGAGATATTTTGATGAAACTTGGTGTGAGGATTCACTGGATCAAGTTTGTAGATGGGCTACTCAAGGGCTATTCAAGTTCGTAGATGGGCTCTGTATCCTTACATTTAGGGGTGGGGGTTCAAAATTAGGGACAAACAAAATATTTTTAAACAGCTAATGTGATAGTCGATTATGGGGTAAGAAGACATTCTGAGCACGGTAATGAAAACCATTCTCTCGCCAGACAAGTAGTTCGTCCGGAATCCGGCGAAAACCGGAAAGTCGGTTAAAAGTAAAAGTTTTATTTGAAGTTGATTGAATGTTCGGTTTAGAAGTAAGACGACATTCTGAACACCATGGTGAAAACCATTTTCTCGCCGAACAAGTAGTACGTCCGGAATCCGGCGAAAACCGGAAAGCTGGTTAAAAGTAAAAGTTTCATTTGACGTTGGTTAAATGTTGGATTTAGGGGTAAAAAGACGCGCTGAACATGATGGTGAAAACCATTTTCTGGCCGAACAACTAGTTTGCCCGGAATCCGGCCAAAACCGGAAAATGTGTTAAAAGCAAAAGTTTAATCTGATTAATGGGTAAGAAGAGAGGCTGTATATGACAATCATTTTTCATCCAGACATATAATTAGTCCGGAATCCGGTTGTAACCGGAATTTTGTTTGTGTCAAAGTTTTACTTTAAGTCGATTAGATGTTCTCTATAGGTATAAGGAGATACGCTGGATTCGTTTCTGAATTTTCTTTTTTTGCTGGACTAGTAGTTCGCTCGGAATTCGGGCGAAACCGGAAACTTGGCAGAAGTAAAGCAGGAAGTCTTGGTCAGTATCGTCAAGATAGATCTGACTTATATGGTATATCTGAACTTGGTTTTCTCTGATAAGTTTTCTTGGCGAAGACTGGATCTGGCGAAGACAAGACCCAATTGGCTGAATCAAATATTAGATTTTTGGGATCCCATCGACACCTTTGGTCTTGTTTTATTTGGCGCAAAACCCATGATTCCAAACCTCAACCCACGAGAATGACAGGCCTTTCCACTGAACAGAGAATTAGTAGAGAAGGCGCCGCAGGTGAAAATTCCTGGAAACGTTTATGTCAGAGTGTCTTTTTGGGAGTCTAAATTAAAACAAGGGCTGTGTGTGATATCATATATATACCTGGTTGTCTGTGACCACGATAACTTTCGAATGGAGTGAGGTCAGGTTTTTAGATAGCCAGCCAAAACTATATTTTGGTCTAATTTATGAAGAGGGATCTCCTCAGAAGTATTCCTGTCGGTCGGATTAGAAAGTTTAAATTTTAATCATTGTACGATATTACTTCAGTTTATTTTGCGGACAAGCTGAATTTCGAAAAACAATAAGCGAACTAAACAGAGTTGACATGAGAAGCTTTTGCCAGGAGTTGATTTTGTTTACAAATTTGTGCCGACAAAAAATATCGGTATACTGCTTTCGGCGCCTCTTGTTCGATAAAAGCTTATCTTGGGCAGAATTGTGTCGATGAATTTCCTCAAAAGCATTCCTGTCTGTTTGTTGAGAAGCTGAAATTGAAGTTGTCTGCATAGTGCGATATGACTTTACTCTTTGTTGAGCTGGATTTTAAAGCAATACAATAACTAGAACAGTTGCTTTAACGAGCTTTTGTCAGGAGTTGTCTTCTGAACAAAAAAGTCCTAACAAAAAATGTCGCTTATTTTCGTCAAAATTGCGCCGAAAGATTTTCTTCTCTGGCCAGCCTCCCCCCCCCTTCCGATCCTCACCCTTAGTTACGCCCCAGTTACCATTAACCAATAGTATTTCTTAAGCCCCCCCCCCCCCCCAAAAAAAAAAAAAAAAATAGTTGCAATTAGATAGATTTCGATAAAGTTGGAACGGTCAGCATAGTAACTTTTCACGAGATTGGAAGGAAAATAGTAACTATTCCGCAGCCTTTCTGTCTGTTATTATTTTTGAGATTCTGCATTTCTTGCTGGATTTCGCCCTACGCGACGAAAACGGATATTTCTTACTGTCTTCGGAAAAAGGGATAACGAAGAATTAAGGTTGGGAGACCACCGATCAAATCGTTTCGAAAACTGATTAAACAACTAAGAAATACAAAAATCGATAGTTCAGTCTCGAAGTGGAAAATCCTATACCAAGTAACATTAAATTCTTTGTTCGTGCTTTTCCCATTTTCGTCGGGTACGCTGAAATCTCTCTATTGGTGAAGGCTCCAGTTGGTAAGTGGAAAGTCGCAGCTATTATGCTTATGTTATATTGTAGTTTGAAAAAACGGTCTGACGTCAAGCGAAAAGTTCTGCGTTCCTTTGTATTCACCATACTCTATCTGCACAGTAGATATTTTCGGCTACCTCCTCCCTCAAACCTAGGATGGTAGTTACGTCTTGCCTACCCTAGGCTACTAATAAACTAAATAAAAATGAAAAAATCCCTTCGTTAAATAGCATCACATAAAACGATAAGAATTGATATATTTAATCTTTTTTTACTCCGTAAGTAAGGCACTTTGTTTGCACAGCAAAGAGCAAGCCGACTTACCTGGGCTCCAAGAACATTGTACGCTACTAGGAGCGCTGCGATCGCTATCCGTGAAAGTAGTGCGATGGTCCTGGGGTGGCTTTGGATAAACCTCCTTAAACACCTCTTTATGCGAAAGCAACGTCCTGATTCCACCGGAAGATCTTTTCCTTTCAGCCCCTCAGGTTGAGCTGGTCCTTTGTCTCCGCTATTGCATACTTCGCTTTTGGCGGATGTGGTGGAAGGCGATACATTTTTTGTCACTGAAGTTTCATTTTGTTGCATAACTAAACAAAAAAATCAGAGTTGGCTTGTTAGGAGGTAGGGGGACCGGAAGAAGGATTTGCGTCTCGGAAGAAGATATGCCGTGGAAATGGACCCTACAGGTTGGTCACCGGAAGGTAGGCCTATGTTCAACTTGCTCGGGATATTTACATCCATAGCAAGTTCGATTGCCTTCCCGATAGTCAACAGTTGGATTCTGATTTTTATGGCACTTGAGCTTACTCAAGTGCCATATAGCGATTGTAATTTATGTCCGTCAGTCGGTCTGTCGGTCCCGGTTTTGCTAGTTCGGGCACTTCCAGATAAGCTAGGACGATGAAACTTGGCAGGCATATCAGGAACTGGACCAGATTAAATTAGAAATTGTCGCTTCCTCGATCCGACCATCTGGAGGGGAGTGGAGGGAGGGGGAATCCGGAAAAAATAGGAAAAATGAGATATTTTTAGCTTACGAACGGGTGATCGGATCTTAATGAAACTTGATATATGGAAGGACTTCGTGTCTCAGACCCTCAATTTTAAATCCAGACCGGATCCGGTAACACTGGGGGGAGTTGGAGGGGGAAACCGGAAATCTTGGAAAACACTTAGAGTGGAGGGATCCGGATGAAACTTGGTGGAAAGTACAAGCAAAAGTCCTAGATACGTGACTGATATAATCGGAACGGATCCGCTCACTTTCGGGGAGTTGGGGGGGGGGAGAAGTCCGAATTTGTAGTGATCCCGCGAGTTCCGTGCTTCCTGATGTGCTGGGACGATGGAAATTGACAGGCATGTCTGGGACCCGACCAGATTAAATAGGAAATCGTCAATTCCCCGATTCGAGCATCTGAGGGGGGGGAGTGGAGGGAGGGTGAAGTCAAAATTTGAGGTATTTTTAGCTTGCGAACGGGTGATCGGATCTTGATGAAAATTGATATTTAGGATGACCTCGTGTCTCAGACATCTCACTTTAAATCCGGGCAGGATCCGATGACACTGGGGGGAGTTGGAGGAGGGAACCGGAAATTTTGAGAAACGCTTAAAGTGGAGGGATCGGGATGAAACTTGGTGGGAAAAACAAGCACAGGTCCTAGACACGTCATTGACATAACCGGACCGGATCAGGGCACTGTGGGGGAGTTTGGGTGGGGGTCCGGATTTCTAGCGATCCCGCGAGTTCGGCATACTTCCTGATGTCCTAGGGCGATGAAACTTGGCAGGTATGTCAGGGATCCGAACAGATTGACTTGAGAACAGCCGTTTCCCCGACCCAACCATCGTGGGGGGAGTGGGTGGATGGGGAGTCCGGAATCTAGTGGCGTGCATAACTTTTGAACGGGTGATCGGATTTGAATGAAACTTGTCTGGTGAGCTACCGCCTCGGACGTTCAGTGTCACGTCCGGGTCGGGTCCGATACCTGTGGGGATGGGGGGGGGGGTGGTGGAAAACTCAAGAAACTCTAAAAGCAGAGGGATTGGAACGAAACTTAATGGATGGAACAAGCATTAGGCCTAGATGAAATTGACGGAGCCAGATGGTTTCGGGGCTCTGTGGGGGGAGTTGGAGGGGGTTTCCTGGAATTCCGGTAGTCGTGAGTTAGAATAGTTCCAGATGTAAAACGACAACGAAACTTTGCAGGCATATTAGCGACCCGAATTATCTTGACTTAAGAACCTGACACAACATACCCCCGGAAACTTCCGTTCCTAGATCCGAGCATTTTTTGGGGAGCAAGAGAAGAGAAATATGGAAATTGACTTCTATAAATTGCGAACGAGTGGTCTGATTCGAGTGAAACTTCATGGGGGATACGAATCGATGGCCTCGACATGTAAAACATGCGTTCGAACCATATGTATGTATGTATGTATTGTACATGGAAAGCCCAACGGGCCATGGTACAAAAATATTATGCAAATCAAATACTAACTACAGATTCAACACACTTTCTGAATACAAAACAAAGAAAACTAACTACACAGTTAAACACTTTAAAAGAACAAAGACCTGTGTCTCAGCCCCACCTGAACAAACACTGCCAGGTTTTTAATAGTAGTAAATGATCGACCCCCCATCAGACCATTTAGCCACTCCTCATCGCCTGTCTGTCTCTGGAGCTGCTCCAACCTTAAATCATTGAGTTCCTGGCAATATGACATGAAGTGGTCCACGCTCTCTTCCGGCTCCCCACACATAGGGCACGAGTAAAGACCATCGACCGCACGCTCCCTCCCCAGGTATATGCGACCACGATTACGGTAATTGGGGGTGGGGGGACTTTTGACATGCACAAAAACCAAACGGATGGACCGAATGAGATGCAAATTCGACAGTGCCGAGTTTATGCGGCCTAGATTTGTTATTTGGCGTCCGGGCCGGATTCGGCCAAGGTAGGGGGGGGGGGGGGGTACTGGAAACTTGCAGATAGGCTATGCTCCAATTTCAGTAAAACTTGATGGACAGGAACAGGGAATTAAGAGATTGGGCCCGAACCGGCTCCGACAACGTTGGTGGGAGGGGTACCGGAACTTTCCAAAAATGCTCAGATTCGAGTGAAACTTGATAGATGGTATAAACGAAGATGCTTTAGGTGGTCGATTTTTTTTATTCCGAACCAGATTCGGCCACGGTAGGTGGAGATAGAGTGAGTACCGGAAATCGTGTAGCACGTCTAGGGATCAAACAAATGGATTTATTGGGATGAAAGTTTGAACAGTCATGTGCATTTGCTACAGACAATCGAGACGATGCCGGAACTGCTCAGAAATGAGTGAAACTAAATATCCTATTTCTATTTCCGAACCGCATTTTTGGATGGCGGGTGTATTTGTGACGCTCTCATCTACTTTCTTGTACGTGCCTACTCGTACAAGTGCCATATGAGCTCGTAGCTCTTGTTAATTCGAATCAAACCTGACACAGTGTCAGTTCACGCGTACTATAAATAATTATATTGCAACGATTTTAACCATTGTTACAATCTGTAAGTATTGTAGGGTGTATCGGATGGGTTCCGACAAAAAAAAAGGAAAACAATTTTTAACTTGCCGTTTACTTTCAAAGTCAGTTTATTTTATATTTTGGATTTGAGTACACTGAATTATGTTGACTTTCCTAAAGGGTTTCGCGGGGTATTTTTCATCTTCGGCTCTAGGAGTGACTTTCAGAATATGTACTGCTGCCCGACAAGAAAAAGTTCAAAATAACGGAGTAATGCATTTTCATTTCAACTATTGAAGGTAATACGTAACTAGCCTGTTGCATCTCAGCCGTGGTTAAAATTTAAAGACGGTCGGAAAAATATGCTGTTTCTGCTCAAGTCCTACTCTGCAGTCTTTTCTACATACCTACACCGTTTCGTTTCGCCAGGTGTCGTAGCAATATGACAAGACCGCCCATTTATTATTTACGGTTTCTCTAATTTTCTCCTTATCGGTAGCAGTGTTCTAACGCCACCGCGGTTTTCCGCCACTTTTTAATTCAGTTAGCGCAGGTAGCCTGTGCAGGTAGTTTCAGATTTAAATCTTCAAATGTGAAAAGCGTGTTTACCGCCACCCAGGAAATCTTACGTCCCCAAGAGGATTAGTTCCTCTCGAGGGTAGGGTCAAATCTTGTCAGACCTAATATTCTGATGACGTCGACGGCCAACCAGATTAAGTATCACAGCGATTAAGGGCTCTCGGCCAAACCTGCTCCAAAACGTCGCAAAGTCTATAGAGAACTGGAGGAGAGGCTACTGAAAGTTAAAATTACGCATCAAGAAGAAAAGTCATCAAGAGATGCACTTCTCCGGGCGATTTCTCACCTTTTGAAATTTGAATAGTTTGGGGGCCTTGAGTTGTTGAAGCTGTACAGTTTCTTTAGTTGGACTTAAATAAATAATTATTTGAAACGTTAAGCTCAGTCTTCGTATTAGCTAGGATTAACGCAGAGTTGGCGCTGGTGTCTGTAAACCCCTATTCGCATTACACGACTTAGATCTCGGATTACGTGAACCAGCTACCTGCGCTAGCTGCACTAATGAGTTGGCGGAAAACATAGGGTGGCGGTGGACCTACCAAAATATTTGACCCTTTCGTCTGACCCAACTAATCCTCTTGATGATGCAAGACGGTGGCGCTAGAGCACGGTGGCGTTAAGACACCCACTTCTGCTTATCGCCTGTCAAGGTTTCCGCCCGACTTGGCGATGCCGGGATTTCTAAATTCCTCCCATGAGCCGAATGAATCAATCGTCAAGAATTGACAATTAATAATAATTATCAGTGACATATTTGTGTGTTCCAGACTCCGCATTTTGGATGTCTTCTTTATTTTTAGTTTTCTGTCTTGATAGAAATGTGCAGCTACACAGAATGTTTGGCACTTGAAATTTTGTGCCGCCTTGACGCTGACCAGAACAGAGGGTGGATCTGTGTGAAGCAAAACGCCAAAACCTACAGATCAGATTGGGATTATAGCAGCCATGCCATTCACCATGCCGATTCAGTCTTTGCCTCCACTCCGGTGATGTATTTTCGGTCACTGAAGTCTAATTTTTAACATGATTCGTTTCCTATCCCGGATCGTGTCAGTTCTACCCATTGCTTTGCGCATTAGTGAGCAAAACGATTAGTCCTGGTAAAGGAAGGTAAGGTACAATTTTATTGACCACTGTTCAAAAACTGGAATTGCATAAAAGCGACAGACATGCAGTGAGATAAGAAAATGACACTTCGTTAATCCCGATAGGCTAGATTTGTAAATAAATTAATCATACCCTAGAATTTTTATTATAAAAGCCATTTGCGTAAATTAACAATCTGATTAACTTTATGGCATTTCAGACGTTGAAAACGAAGAGGAACAAAATGCAAAATAATACCGACAGTGCGATCCGCCGATCTTAGGACAAACGCCATCACAAACTTGTCGCAAATTTTTGTTTAGCCAGGTAAAAGCAACTTAAGCAACGGCCACACACGCTATCACAAACTTGACTAATAAATTAGTTAGCAAGGTATGAGACACAGACAATTTCGGGTTTGCAATCGTTTTGCAGTATAATTAGCAGGCCCGTATCCAGGAATTTATTTCAGGGGGGGGGTGCCTTTCCCGGGGGGGGGGGTGCCTGCGGGTCGGACAAGAAAGTACAAAAAAGACATAGATCAGAGGGAAAAGCCTATAAAAATGGTTATTTTTGTATGTTTCGGGGGGGGGGGTCAACCCCCTAACCTCCCCCCCCCCCCCTGGATACGGCCTTGATAATGAGTGTCATAAATCACGACTTAATCACACACAAATATTTGAGTTTCCAGCCGGCGATTCCCACAAAGTTTGCCAGAAATTGCCAGACCTATTTGGGATCGTGTCTAGAAACATGTAATAATCGTGAGACCAGGACGGGGTTGCCACCGACAGTACAATTGTACTATTTTTAGTACAGTTTTTTTTTTTCGAGGTAATGAGTTGGTGGTACATTTGAAAAAAGTAGTACTTCTGCAGTAGACTACATTTTAAGAAAGGTATTACTTTACGACAAAAGATCACCCTTTCCTTATAAGGTGATTCAGTTCGCTCATTTTATCTGATGACTTTAACCCTAATCTTTGTGGGCTACTTAAATCAAGCCAAATATAACAAAATTCTGAAACATTTTAGTGCTTTTTATAAAGCGGTAATACATGAAGGGTGAGGGAAAAAGAAAATAATAATATGAACTTGTCATTATGAATTTTATGTTTGCCTCCCCAGGGTTTTCATGAAATGACAAGCCTGGGTACCCCCCTCCCCCCCCCAAAAAAAAACAAAAAACAACTGAGTGATTAATATGGGAACTGGTTATCCAGTATCAGTTAAGTATCAGTTTTTTCAAGCCTCGTCTTCGGGTCTTAAACTGGCATGAAACTGCAACCGATAGATCTACAAGAACAGACAAAAAGTAGGCTGGAGGAAAGAGTACGATGTCGTTCTCTGTTGTCACAAACGATAAAATAGAAGAAATAGGTTCGTCACCATATGCCGAAAATGCAAAGGAGACGAGCGACCTAAACGCACAAACGTGTATAAATTGTATATATAGTATGTGGAATTTCCCCGTCGGGACTTAGTTCAAGCAAGAAAAACTGAATTTTTGATGAAGGCTTTATTCAGGCCATATTTGTAAGATCGTGTTAAAGTGGACGACAGTGCAGGCTGGAGCGACGTCCGACTTCGACCAGCAGCTACTGTAGGCTATAGTCAATACTACCCGTGATCACTTAAAGGAGCGCAGCAGGTGTTATTTTTCTAAGTTAGATTTTTCCTGCCAAATTGAACTATTTCCATGCAGATTTTAATGTTTCTCAGATCCCAGTCCTAAAACTGGCTTAAAGCCCCTCCCTCCACAACATAGAAAATATTACGAAAAGCGCCCCAGTAGGAATTTTTGAAACATTTATGATTAGAGCGTCTTTTTGGGATCCAAAATAAAAGTAACCACTAAATTATAGATCAGTCCTTTTGTCTGCGACTGCTGCTTCACTAGACCTCTTCAAGTTTCAATGTTTGTGGTAACTATCAAATCCTGGTAATTATACTGATAGGATTACCGAATCCCAGTTATTATAACGAATAAGTTTAGACTGATAGCCCATTCGGGATTAAGTATAACTACTGAATCCGGGTTATAATAACGAATTGTTTTGATATCGAACTACCGAATCCTGGTTATTATACTGAATTACGATCACTATACCACACAGGTTGTACCGATAGCCTATTTGGGATTCTGTATAACTACCGAATCCCCGTAAATATACCGAGTAGTTCTGGTATCGAAAAAATACCGAACAAATTTTGGAAAATATTGGACCTCCTGCACAAAATTTCACCGTATCTCAAAAAGCTGAGGGGTGAGGCTTCCCCACCCTTGCGACGCCCCTGCTTGAGGCATACGTAACGGAAACGTATATTGTGTCAATCAGTTGCCTTCACGTGAAGATAAGCTAAATGACAGTTATAAATAATTGTGTGCTTTAAGAAGTCCATGGTTGGATGTTGGAGACAGCCTTATACATGTTGAGATTGCGTCGTCATTTGCATTTACTTCAGTTCCATCCGGCCTTTGCGGCCGTCTGGGGTCCTTTCGCGTATGGATGTGCTGCCTGTATCCTGGGCCAGTTTGAGAAGGCTCGGGATGATAGTCGGTAAGGAATTCACCTTCCGACTCTTAGGGGGCGGGCGACCACGTGGACGAGAATCGTGTATGCGACCTTCGATTTCGAAGGCGATTTCTGACACTTCTGGCAGTTGGTCACTTTGTCGTGCGCTGGATGGTGGTCTTTTAACACAGGCGTTTGAGACTTGCTCTTCAGACATTATATTTTCTATGCATACGTTATTAGCACTAGACTCTTTCTTTAATTCAGTGCTGGTAGAAACACCGAAATACAAACAAACACACTTTCACATCAGCGTGGTATCGTGCGTTTACAGGTGTGTTCCCACGTTACCATTCTCGTGGGGCATTCATTTCTTTGCATGGTTTATTGGATGACCGAGCCTAATTATCGTGACAGAATACACTCGGTAGTTTGGTAGTCCGTCATTCAACTTACCCTCTTCCTTGGGCTTAAATCCTTTTCTTTGGAACCAACTCTGACACCTTCAAGCGCTGAACTGGAACCAGTGCGCGACAAAAGGGACAACTGAATCCGCCTAGTGCCCATAAGCAAGGCGTGGAACTTACCTGAGAATAGAGCCTGTGCAGAGGAGCACCTAATGAACGTGTCCGAAAGCTCCGAAACGAACGAAAATGCTGAATTAATTCAAGATTTTATGCAGCATTTTGCTTTCGGACTTAAATTTTCGCTCAGTTAATGCAGCATTAATTCAGCATAAAATTCATCGAAAAATTCAGCAAAGATGCTAAACTTTATGCTGAATTTTCAAAAAGAAACTGGGGAGCACAGCGATTCTCCTAGTATCTTCCTAGAATCTTTTTCTTTCTAGAACAAATTGCCACATAAAATTTTCGTAATGTTATCTAGGTCGAACTCCCGTCTGAGCGGCGAAAAACCTTACGAAGTCTGAGTCTTATATAGCTAATTCTTTTTTTCTTCTTCTTCTTCCCAACTTAAATTTCGGTATTCTAGAAGTGTCACGGAAGAAATAAAGGTAACAGCTTTCGGACAAAAATAAATAAATATGCAGCATTAAATGCATTAAAAAGCTTTCGGACACGTTCGATGATTATCTGTTATAGAATGTGGCCTCTTCTCTGAAGCACAGGAGTCTACTTATTCTGTCTCATCATCATTATTGTTATGCCAAATAAAGAAAGAGACCAAATACATGAGAGTTCTAGTAACTGTCGCGCACGCAAGGGAGGGGGTGCAGTACCATACTACTTTTTGAGATTCGGTAAAAAAAATTTGGTCCGGAAACCAAAAGTTTTACTAAAATTATTCTTTTTATTTCGATAACAGAAATACTCGGTATATTTACGGGGATTCGGTAGTTATAGAGAATTCCGAATAGGCTATCGGTACACGAACGTTCGGTTTAATGGTCGGGATTCGGTATAATTACCAGGATTCGGTAGCTATCACGGATTAGGTGGACGAATGTGCTGAAATTATTCGGTAATTTCTCGGTACCAGAAGTACTCCCTATATTTAAGGAGATTCGGTAGTTACGCAGAAGCCTAAGTAGGCTATCGGTATCATGACTGGGATTCCGTAATTTGTTCGATATAATTGCCAGGATTCGCAGGTACCCTGAATCGGAATATTATTCGGTAGTTTTTCGATACTAAAACTACTCGGTACAGTTACCGGGATCCGGTAGTTATACCGAATTCCGAATATACTATCGGGAATATCAGGGTTCGGTAATTTATTCGATATAGTACTCCTCAGTTTAGAGGTAAATAAATAAATTGCCAGTATTCGGTAGTTACAGCGAATCCTAAACTTCCATCCAGTTTCGACGAAATTATACATATTTATTCCAAATAATCTGGGTTCGGAAATCCCAGGTGGTTAGGAACCCCCCGCACTTCGGTCCGGTTTCGACTACATTTTACTGGATCCCCAAAATCAGTCCATATTCGGTATATATCCCGAGTTCTGGACTTCGGTCCGATTTCGACGTCAATCCTAAAATCCGGTACCCCCTTCCAGGGGCTTCGCAAGGGGGGAGGGGGGGTTGCAGCACCCCCACCTTTTTTAGATTCGGTAAAATTTTACTAAAAAAAATCAATTGTTTTAAGATGCCGGAACTATTCGGTATATTTACGGATTCCATAGTTATAGACAGAATATCAGATAGGCTACCGGCACAGATCTATTCGGTATAATGATCGGGATTTTACTCGGCGAATTTACTGAAATTATTAGATAATTTTTCGATGCCAGAATTATTCGGTAAGCGATTGGATATATTCAGTTCGGTAGGAGATTCAGCAGTTGGGCTATACAGAATCCTGAGTAGGCTATCGTTCCAAAATTATTCAGTTTCGTGATTGGAATTCGGCATAATTTTCAGAAGTCGGTAGTTTCCACGAATCCACGATTTGTTTCTAGTTCCGACGAAATTATACCGAATAAAATTTATTCGGTATAGTTTTTCTGTACCAAAACTATTCGGTATAATTACCGGGATTCGTCAGTTATACAGAATCCTTAATAAGCTATCGGTCTAAACTTATAACTGTGATTCGGTAATTTATTCGGTGATTCGTCTGTCACCATGATATTCAAAGAGGTCGAGTGAAGCACTGGTAGCAGACCAAAGGACTGATTTATGATTTAATCGATAGTCCTTTCTTTATTTTGGATACCAAAAAGATCTTCTAATCAACAATGTTTCGAAAATTCCGCCTGCGGGGATTTTAGTGATATTCTCTATTTTATGGAAGGGCTCGTCATTTATTTGGGGTTTTAAGCTAGTTTTAGGATTGGGATTTGAGAAACATTAAAAGCTAGAATCTGCATGGAAAAAGTTTAGTTTGGCAGAAAAAATGCGTGCCTGCGGCGCTCACTTTATTTTATCATGGGTAGTACTGACTAGCCTACAGTAGGAGTTGAACTGTAACCTGTAGGAACCCTTGTCTAACTTCGTTTTCAGGCAGCGGCCACCGCCTGATCAGCGAATCCGTTTGACTCGATTTAATTTTGTTTTGGGTATAATAAATAGAAGCTGCCATCGAAATCGTCTCAGGCAATATATTGTCCAGCGGGCTTCACAAAAACGGCGATTAGGAGCTGGCTAATCAGGGTTCGACTATAACCAGGAGGGGAAGGGAACGCGAGAAAAGCAGGAAGGCATACTAAAACGAGGAAGGCTGTCGCCAGAATTCGCCGCACCGTTCCCTTCCTCTTTTTAGTATTTTCGAGGGGTCCCCCACCATCCCTTCCTCGTTTTTAGTATCGTGATATGGGTAGGCATTAAGTTCAGTGAGGGGTCGGCAACCACACAAAAATTTCAATTTCTCGTTCTGACGGTAGGCGACTAACATCCTCCGAGGCCAGCGAGGGGTCGGCAACTAAGATATTTTAAGTCCACCCTTTCCTTCCGCGTTTTAGTACTTTAAAGTACTACCCGTGACAAGCGACTAAAACGATGAAAGAAATGGTGGATTTTAAAATTTGATAGTTGCCGACACTCCAAGGAAGAATAATTTAAAATTTCCAATTCCCTTTCTCGTTTTAGTACTTTCAAACTGAATGGAAATGGTGAATCAAAGGGAAATGGTGGACTTGAAATATCTTAGTTGCCAATTTTAGTCGCCTACCGTCAGAGCGAGAAATGAAAAGATGAATGACAATTTTTGTAGTTGCCGACCCCTCACTGAACTTAAAGCCTACCCATCTCAGAATACTAAAACGAGGAAGGGATGGTGAGCTTGAGTTTGAAAAGTTGCCGACCCCTTTAAAAAAATACTAAATAGAGGAAGTGAATAGTGCGGCGAATTCTGGCGACAGCCTTCCTCGTTTTAGTATGCCCTTCCTCGTTTTATGCCCTTCCTTTTCTCGCGTTCCCTTCCCTTCCTGGTTTTAGTCGAGCCCGGCTAATCATCTTTCATGCTGCCCTTAAAGGACTGAACGATGAAACCATACTTGAACACACCATGGAGAATACATTTACAGACATGGCCACGGAGAGCATTCTTCTCCTGAGCTTTAGGTTTTCAAAATAGGGATGTTCGTTTCTGGAGGTTTGCACATGCACACTCCAAGACAAAAGCGCAATTCATTCAAATCTTGTACAGGGCTGGCCGGATTGTATTGGAATTTCTTCTAGATATACGTTTGGGCTTAACTGGTTAAAAAATATTCCAGAAGAAGGGTTGATTGGAGACATTTGTTCATTTCTAAAAATCGTTCGGTACTGAAATAAGGACAGATGCAAAATGGAGCAAAAACCATAGCTTGGAAACACTATTTCGTATTTGGATTGAGTTTTATGCAGGCAATGTTAACGGAAGTCATGCAGATAGGGATGATACTTGGTAAGCTTCATTCAGGTGTCCTTTATGTGTTACTCTTTGTACATAATCTTTTCTGTTTAATAATGTAATACCTAGTCATGATAGGCTGTTGGAAAAGTTTTTTCGGTGATTTTTCGGATGTTCCTGGCTCTGCTTGTTGTGCTTAACGTTTGCATAATCACATCGGATAACCAAGTGTCACCTGTTGAAACTGCGCACCCTTGTGTTACCTCTTATGAAGTCTTTCGAAGCAATAAATGTGAAAATTAGTTTGCGTAAAAAAGTACAGTTTGTTTTCGTGTGTTTACATGTTAGGTATGTTAAAAAAAAAAAAAGTCTTCGTGTCTATTGTTGAGAAAACTTGGAGCATTTCGCGTCCGTGTAGTCTCGCGAGACTGCAGGGACTCCGCTCTGAGGATCCCTGGGGAAACGTGTTATAAGAATACTCCTTACATCATGTCGCTTTCCCGCATGACCGGGTGTGACCGGAGGTATGGTGGAAGGAAAAGGGAAATCCAGATCAGAACCCTAAAGCACAATCGTTCGTTTTGTTCTGGAATCCGAAGCAACTTTTTGCGAACCAACAAGAGAGCAAGCCTGCTTTTAGTAGCCTTGTCTCGCGCACCATGCCTTTCCGTTCGTTTTCTGCTTTTATATAGTCGATCGGGTTTACAAAGTGTTATGGAAAGTGTCAAGCTTTCCGCAGGTCTTTTATCGCTCCGGAAACCGAAACAATTTTCCCAGGAAGTGTTTCCCAAAAGGCTAGTGGAAGTTCCGTGAAGAGTGGAAAGCCCGAGCAATGACATCAGCAATAGGCTAAACATAATATGGGGAATTTTAGTGAGCGTAATTTTGTTCGAAACTGGACCAGAAGAATTTTTATGAAAGTTGATATATGTGGCGGGAAACCATGGAGATTTACTTTCTGCAGTTTTCCTGGCGCCAACCAGTATTATTCACAAAAGCAGAAAATCAAATCGCCAATCAAGTGCATTCAATCTGTTTTGCTCCTACTAATTCAGTAGGTCAAATGCAGTGACTAGCTCAGAACAAACCCATCCTTCTTGAGAATATGGTGATTTTCTTGCAGAAATTACATAAAACCCTCAAGCAAAATTACTGAAAGAAATAGATAATACCAATAAATATTCTTTGAGCCCAAGCTGACTTTGAAACATTTCTTCAAACAATGTTTACAACGGATACGTCAGATAAATTTGATTTATTACAGGTTTGATTCCTTCCCCACAGTTAATCTAGAGGATTGACAGCCTGACGAGGACCCTTGCCAAGAAGGGCCGAAATATCGCTGATGAAAAATCATAGCTGACGTATCCGTTGTAAACATTGTTTGAATAAAAGATAATACCAAATATTTAGTATGTTTTACTTTTTCTTCTAAAAAAACAGTTAAATATGTTTCGTCTGTATCAATTTCTTGTTGAAATCTGTTTGGGGCTTGCGGTGAGGTGCTTCCGGATCACGCCACTAAATGATCCCATTGTTGTACTGAGTCTTGGTTTGAACTGGCAACTCTAAACCTTGCTAATGATAGAATCTTTTCGATTTAACTCCTTTGAAATTTAACTGAAAAGCCCACGTTGTTCCGTAATCACGAATAATCGATTTTCAAATAGTGGAATTTCCGTGTAATTTGTGGTACGTCTATGCGCGCATCTGTGTTGTATGCCTTACGAGAAAGATTTATGATTTTATTTTTGTTCTGGCACTAAGCAGTCTTCACCAAGCTCACCACTGCCCGCTGAAAAGCCGCGTTTGTGTTGAGATTAAAATTTCCCGTGTCATAGTAGAATTTACGTTGCGGGGAAAGCCGCAGACACTTTGAACGTCATAACTAGAGCAGATAGTGAAAATAAGAAAATCCCTTAGCAGAATCCATATAATTCAGTGTGTTCAGTTAAATGGCACAAAAATAAGTTGGCTTTTCAGTTAAAGGGTAACCGAAAAGGGCTGGGATAGGACAATCTAGTTATTCACTTATATTGGCTTGAAGACCCGCTGAAAATGTGTTACTTCGTTTTTCCGCTATTCACGAATAATCGATTTTCGTATAGTGGAATTTCTGTGTGATTTGCGGTACCTCTATGCGGTTGTGTTTTATTGTATGCCTTATGAGAAAGATTTATGATCTTTTTTTTTTGTTCAGGCACTAAGCAATCTTCACCAGTCTCAACACTGCCCACTGAAAAGCCACGTTTGTGTTGAAATTAAAATTCCCCGTGTCATAGTAGAATTTCCGCTGTAGGGACGGCCGCAGATAATCTGAACGTCAGTACTAGAGCAGATAGTGGAAAATAAAAAGATCACTTTGCAGAATCCAAATAACTCAGTTTTTCAATTGAGTGATACAAAAACAAGCTTCTTTTTCAGTTAAACTTATAACTTAAAGGGATTTTCTTATTTTTCACTGTTTGCTCTAGTATGACGTTCAGAATATCTACGGGAAAATTCTACTTTGTCTCGGAAAATTTGAATCTTAAAACAAATGCGGCTTTTCAGTGGCCAAGAATCAGCTTGCGGAACGGTACGCACTGCATAAACACATATTTTTCGTAAACAGTTTTCGTCCAGCAAATTTAACTATATGAAAATCTATTATTAACGCATTTTCATCGGGTCTTCAAGCCTCTTTAAGTGAATAAGTGATGGCTAATTAGATTAAACTTTAAACATAAACAAACTGGTGCAATCCTGCTCAACTCATTGTTATATTAGGTGCTCCGTGTTCCTTTGGGTCTTGTTGTCATCTGCCATCTCAGTGTAGCGAGCCATTGGTACGTATTTGGATAACTCCGGTTCCTAGAAAACGCCTATTACATCCTCAAATTGCCGAAAGAAATGGCGTTAGGCCGGTGGCTACCAGTTATCAGGAATTTTGCGTCTAGCATGCGCGATCTTGGGTCAAACGTGTGAACAAAAAGCGAAAGTTAGCCAAGAAGCAATGTGATTAGATATACCTGCCATCTAGAATGTGAAAACGTACTACATATGACGAATTTTAGGATCCTCAGTTTCTTACATATATGCTTGATAAAGTAGATAATTTATTATTTAGATTTTAGTTTGCAGCTAAATTTGAATTTCCCGCCAAATTCCAGCCACAAAATTGAAAATCACATCGAAAGTTGTTTGGTTGATACGCCCTCGTAATAGCCAACGAAGAATTGCCGCCAGATAGCCTAGAGAAACAATAACTATCACACGTGAGATTTTGGTATAAATTATCTGAAGGGGGACTAAGAGATTAGGCTTTCGGTTCATACCGAGTCGCGCATTAGCCCAGTGAAATGAGCCAACCAAACCAGCAATCAGAACCTCGTTTTTGTTGTAATAGCGCTGCTGCAGCACTTCTTTGCTTTTGCACAATATGCGTTTCAGGATTCACTTTCTTCTTGGTTGAAGCGGCAGCGCTGCAGCAGGGGCGGATCCAGCCTTTCGTTCTATGGGGGGGGCGATTCTTACCGAAAAGAGTGGGGGTAGTGGCCTGGTCGGCCAGAAGGCTGATTAAAGTGTCCCTGTCGGTCTCTTATTTAACAAAAATGTGGTTTTCATATATTACAATAATGCTTACAAAAACTGTACTTGATCAACTGACAACTGTTAACAAGAAAAATTCAAGCTTCCTGGCTCCACTGTTTGCAAACCTGTCTGTCAAGCGTCTTTTGCCCGCGTTGTCCCGAAAAAGTCCTCGTGACGTTCAAATTTCACTATACACTTGAACGAAATGTTTGTTCTTACCAGGTCTGGTTGCGTTGCGTCTCGTTCTAGCTAAAATTTACCGGGTGAGCTGTTGCTATGCTATGAGCTAGCTATGAGGTGAGAAATAGTCGAGGCTAGCTTGACAGAGGAAAAGCTGTGGATTGAACGTAGTGTAAAAGGTTGTAGAGTCTAGTTACAGTAGTTAGAACATGCATTAATGCAGACTTCCGTAAGTGCAGTAAACAAACAAAAATTACAGCCCGTCTAGGGGGGGGCGATCGCCCCCCTCGCCCTCCCCCCCCCCCCCTGCGCAGTGCTTCCGTCTTCCTCGGAAGCACTGCAGTGCAAAAACGGATGTAGAAAGAATCAGTCCGGAATCGGACGAGAAGTGGACCTGCAGCATGCAACAAAAACGAGGCTCAGTACTCAAGTGGGAAGCCAGAATTGACAAACTTGTACGGAGATTTAAATGTAAAATATTCCAAGACTAAATGATAAATGTTGAAGTTTACTCTCCCTTGTTGCTCCTTCATACAATTGTTGAAGTTGACAGAACAGAACATCCTTAGAAGAATTTTCGAAGAAGAAAGATTCGTCAGAAAATTCGTTATTCCGTTGCTCCGCTATTCGCGAATAATCGATTGTCATATAGTGTAATTTCTGTGCTGAATCTGTGGTACCTCCATTCACTTGTTCCTGTGTTCTATGGCTGACGCAAAAGATTTACGAGAAATAAGTGTCCGTGCAGAGAGCAGCGATCCCCTAGTTCACCGCTGGCCACTGAAAACCCGCGTTTATGTTGAGACTGAAATTCTCCGCGTCATAAGGCGTTTTCTCGCCGTTCCCCGAGGACTCCACTTGAGGAGTCCCCGCGTTTTTGTTTTTCCCGGGGACTCACTCCCCGTATTCTCGCGGGTCACACGGACGGGGAATGCTCCGATTACCATCACCATCATCAAAAAGGAATCCCTTTCAGATTCGGAGGGGAATCAATTTTTGCAGGTGATGGTGCAATATAAAATTAAACAAAAACAATCAGAATAAACCAAACCAAAATAAAGTGGATCCAGACTAGTTTCGTCTTCTACATATTTTTTTTCGAACAAAATCCGTTTTGAAAGCATTCCCCGTGTCCACGTGGAATGACTCCATTCTCGCCGTTCCCCGAGGAGTCCTCGGGGAACGGCGAGAATACACCTGTATTAGAATTGTGCGTTGTGAGGACGGCTGTAGTCGTCATATTGAAGCAAATAGTCAAAACAAAACAAAGAACTTTACACAATCCATAATGCAGCGTATTCAATTAAACGACTCTACAGGAGCATTGGCACCTTTGTCGCTGGACAATGCGATTTAAGGTAATTTAAGGTAATTAAAAAATAACTTGGCTTTTCAGTTAAACTTTAAACATGTCTAGGTCTAAGAGGAACTGGAAATAGCCAACCAAACCTGGATAAACGTATACCAAGAAGTAACATGTCACTGTTTACTTTATGCTAGCGCATCTAGCGGCAAAAACGAACTAATCTGGACGGAATTTTGTGAAGGACGTATCCGAGCCACAAAGCGACCCACACAAATCTCGTTGTCGTGGAAACACAATTGTGGGCCACAGTAACGACCGAAGAAACACTCTTTCCGAGCCACAAACTATTTGTGGGATCGTGACAAAATGCATTAAGGCGTTTTTCCGTGAGACAATTGTGGGCCACACACTTCTGAATGTTTGTCGCGGATATATGATTCTATGCCACACAGTCGAACCACACGTTGTAACTCAACGCCGTTTCGTCTATTTTGGGGGCAGGAATTCAAATCTCTGAAAATAAAAATAGAATTGATTTAAAATCTCAATAAATAGAACTCCATGATTTTGTCCTTACGATTCTGTGCAAAAAGTATCCTCAGTTTTATGTCTGCATACTTGAGAAAGTAGTTAATTTTGTTGTTTTGACATTGTTTTGCTGCTAAATTTAAATTTCCCGCCAGAATCGAGCCACAACAGGCGTATTCTCGTCGTTCCCCGAGGACTCCACTTGTTCGTCTCGCGACCTCGCATACGTATTCCCGTATTCTCGCGAGGCCCCACGGACGGGAAATGCCCCGATTATCATCGCCATCCTCAAAATGGACTCCCTTTCAGATTCAGAGGGGAATCAATTTTTGCTGGTGTTGGTGCAATGGAAAATTAATTAAAAACAATTAGAATAAACAAAACCACAAATAAAGTGGATACAGACTAATTTGGTCAACTGCAGATTTTTTTTCAGAACAAAATCCATTTTGGAAGAATTCCCCGTGTTCTCCTTGTTTTCCGTACACGGAGTCGGGGTGAAGTAACTACATCTATCCTCACTGTTCCCTTCGATTCCCCGAGGAGTCCTCGGGAAACGGTGAGAATACGGCAGTTGTTTATTGAATCCAGGCGCCTTCTCGCCGTTCCCCGAGGACTCCTCGGGGAATCGAAGTGAACGGCGACTATAGAGGGAGTCACTCAACAGGGACTCCGAGTACAGAAACAGCGAGAACACGGGGAATGCTTCCAAAACGGATTTTGTTCTAAAAAAAATATGCTGTTGACAAAATAAGTCTGGACCCACTTTATTTTTGGTTTTATTTATTCTGATTGTTTTTATTTATTTTTACATTGCACCAACACCAGCAAAAATTGATTCCCCTCCGAATATGAAAGGGAGTCCTTTTTTATCACAATCGGAGCATTCTCCGTCCGTGGGGACTCGCGAGAATACGGGGAGTGAGTCCCCGGGACACACACAAACCCGGGGACTCCTCAAGTGGAGTCCTCGGGGAACGGCGAGAATACGCCTTTCGAGCCAAAAAGCGAGCCACAAAAGTCTGTTGGTCGCGGAAACCCGCACTTCTGGGCCGTACAAAAGACCGCGGAAACCTTTTTGAGGACACTGCCTAGGGAACCGGGAGCCGTAATTTATGCCCTATGGGCTACGGCATATATGAGCTGCGATTCCGGGATCTGGCGTCATTGACCCATTCCGGTAATAAGTAGAAATAGCTCACAGAAACCTCATCGCACCAGCTTCTCGTCCGGTAGTCTGACAGAATTGTGTACCCAGAAGCTAGGGAGCCGGTAGTTGATACCGGAAACTGTATAATTGGAGCTTGTGTTCCGGTAGTGTCTACGTAGAATATAGAACTCAAGGAATAGTTTAGATGAGAGCTAGGATGCCAGGATTTTCACTGACTTAGAGGAAATAACATCGGAAGAAAACCGCTACCGGAACCCATATATTGATAGCTAAGGTACCGGTAGCGACAACTATTTGTTTGAAAATTACCAACTCATGGACACAGATGGCTATTGCCTAGGGTTCCGGTAGTGCCAAAACTGAAAATTACGAACTCACCGACACTTGTCAATATGAACTTGGATTCGTGTGGCAAATATTAGTAACTCACGGAACCCATCTCCGATGGGCTAGGTTTCCGGTAGTGCTAAAATATTACTATTTTTTAACTCACAGACCCATGTTAGCGCAGATTGGAGTCCGAGGGTGAATATTTTTAACTCACGGCTAGGGTTCCGAAAGTGCAAAAAAAAAAAGAACTCACGGAGACATGTCAATATGGACTTACAAAGTCCGATAACAGATATTATCAACTCATAGAGTAAGGAATGTTCACGCACTACCGGGACCCTAGCCCGCAGGAGTATGGTTCCGTGAGTTAAAAATATTCACTTCCGGTTTCCTAGTGTGCGCGGGGCCCGTGATGTTATTTCCTCTAAGTCAATGAAAATCCCGGCATCCTAGCTCTCATCTAAACTATTCCGTGAGTTCTATATTCCACGTACACACTACTGGAACACAAGCTCCAATTATACTGTTTCCGGTATCAACTACCGGCTCCCTAGCTTCTGAGTACACAATTCCGTGAGACTACCGGACGAGAAGCTGGTGCGATGATATTTCCTGAGCTATTTCCACTTACTACCGAAACGGGAGCCAGCACATACAAGTTTCCGTTCAATAGTTACGTTTTTGATTGCCGTTCCTGATCTCAGTTCTTCTTATTTCTCGTTTTCGATCACCTTCCGAGTTCGCAGTTTGCTTAAGTGTCGTTTTTGCTGAAACGGAGACCGTGTCAGTTCTCGGTTCTACAACACCTGAGAATGAAACGGCGAACTGTGACGCAGACGCAGTTCCCGGTCCGAGTTCGCATGTCATGAATAAATTATGGTCCATCTACACCCTGCGTAAAATCCGAGCGTATTTTGAAATCCGAGCGTATTTTACGCACGTTTTGAGCTTGAAAAGATTTCTAGCAATATGGACGTATTTAAATATAAAACGGACCGATTTCTCTAATACGTCCGTAGCTAGAAATCTTTAAGCTCAAAACGTGCGTAAAATCCGCTCGGATTTCAAAATAAGCTAGGATTTTACGCAATGTGTAAACCCACCATTAACCGACAAAAATTGAAAGTGTTGGATAGTGTGTTTGGAAATGGATGATTACAACTTGTATGTTTTGAATACAAGACTGGCCTTTTCACGGTCAAATGTAACTACCCTTTCCTGACTTATTTAGACGATTTTATGAATAAGGTGCCGGGATGCTTATTTTCCGTTTTTATTCACATGCTTCCTGAAACGGCGAAGCCGTCAGGCGTCAGGCGAACTGAGTGTAAAAACGGAAATTAAGCTGCAACGGCGAACTCACAGGAGAACTTACACAGGCGATCAAAAACGCGACAGATGACGTCAGATCCCGGAACCGCAGCTCATATCGTTTAGTTCCGTGAGAACTACCGGTTCCGCAGCCCATAGGGCATAAAGTACGGGTCACGGTTCCCTAGACAGTGCCTTTTTTGAGCATTATGTGAGCAAGGAAAAAGTTAATTCAACAGGCAACTGTCGATGTGGTTTGTAGTGGAGTGTTCCTTGGAACAATCAACTATTTCGAGCGCTGTAGCAGCTTTCAGCTTTCGGTTTTCCGTTTTCACCATATTTTTTGGAGCTTATAACTCGTGAACGAGTGCAAGTATCAAGTTCAAACTTAGTACACTTGTGGGTACTGGGGTCTAGTTGTGCCTTTTGGGGGTCCCACTCCCCCCACACCCACCCGGTTCATGGGCAAGTGGGCCCAATTTGCCCATGAGTTACGTTCGTCTATGACATGTCTCGAGTTCAGGTCTTGCATACTTGCGGATATGTATGTATAGACGCAGAGGTGTAACAGGGTCGGGAACCAATAAGACCATGCGGCGTACTTCAAAGCTCATTGCCAAATGGGTCTCGATTTCCCATGAGTTTAGTTCGTCTATGACAGGTTTCAAGTCCTACTCTTATATTTGCGGAGATATATCTATGGATGAGGATCTTGGTGCAACAGCAACAAATAAGACGACGCATCCTACTTTAATATTTAATGAACAGTTGGAAACTGGACTGTTTTGTAATATGATCGATGATATGCCGTTCTTAATGAATTGTGACAAAGGGGATATTAGGCTGCTACGATTTGGTTACTTGCACTTGTTATTGCCTTGCTAAGGGAAAAAAGGTTCAAAGGGTCGGACTGGCTCAAGCTGTTTGTGCTAGATCTTGAAGATTTCTTTGGATTTATATTTGCGGCTTGTTTACATTTAAAGCTTTTAAAGTGGGATGATTAGAAAATTGGGATATTTCAATACTTGTTTGGTTATTGGCGACGTGGAATGTCTTAGTTCTAAAGCTGTTTGCATATAAAATGTGATAAACGTTTTACTTTTCGAATCCACGTCTGAGTAATTGCGCACTTGTCAGTTTTTGGCTCGACTTGGGTGGGAAATTTAAATTTATCGGTAAATTTTATTCACCTCTAAATAATACAGTTAGCTACTTTATGAAGTACAGAGATACACTTGTAACAAATATAAATCTTCTCTATACAACTCATGATAATTCCAGTACGGAATAGTCAGAACGTAAGCCTGAAGTTTTTTTTATGGTGATTGTACATGGATCTATTTCCGACATTCGAAATTACCCAAAAAAAAACGGACGAAACTGTGGTTTTCGAGGTTCAAATTCAACTTGTATTGTGGGCCCGTTCTGGAATCTGGACACAATAGTTTCGTTTTGAAGATACCATGGTATCTGTTAGTAACTGGATCTGCAATTAGTCGTTTGTGCAGCAACCATGGTATCTGATATACGGTTGCTCTGTAAAAACGACAATTGTCGAAATTGCGGCTTTTCGACCTCATCCCAAAAGAAAAACTGATATTCAGTCACATCACATCACAACTTCTTTCCCACCAATTTGACAAAAATTGACGAAAGCGAGAAGACTTTTCAGACACAACGATTAGTTACCACGGTCGGACCGTGGTATTTGAATATCAGATACCATGATAACTGGCCAGATACCTATTTGCTTACCACGCTCGGGAGTGTAGTAAGCGTAGTCAGAGGCAGGTCAGAGGCGTTACTAGCCAAAACGTTTGGGGGGGGGGGGGGACGAGGCCTTTACCGACTGGCTGGTAAGTTTTACCGACTTTTTCTGCAGAAAAACGACCGTCTTCAACAACAAAAATGACATTTATGATAAATATCGACTGATTTTCAGAAAAACAGACTATTTTGACGAAAAATCGATCAATTTTCAGAAAAATCGACTGTTTTCATGACAAAAATCAACTGTTTTGACGAAAAATCGCGGCGCCTCGCGCCGACTCGGTTATTTTTTTTTACCGACTGGTACCCCCCCCCCCCCCCCCCCCCGGTCGTGACACCCCTGAGCGTAGTAACTACGGATCTCTGTAACCTGATTGGTCGGATTCGCCCGTGGCATGATATCATGCGGAAAAATAAAAAAAATGTTCCTGCCTTGACGGCAAAAAGCCAGAATTCCTGACGCCATGCCTAGTAACTACGGTAAGTAAGATGGAACACGCTCGATAACTGCAAAAACGACTTTCGAGTTTAGACCGTGGTATCAGATACTATGATATGTGCAAAAACGCAACTACTGTTCTGTTTCCGAAACAAACACTCCAGAAAAACAAATATCCCGCAGATAACGTACTTTAGGCGTTATACTATGGGCCAAACAAACGACCGCGGAAACCCCTTTTTGAGCTACAACAGGCCAGGGGGCATCAGAGACTCAAATTTCTGACATCTAGCCTCGGAAATGGCACTTTTCGAGGAGGGGGGTACCCACCACCCAATTTAAATTTGGACAATCAAATTTTGTAAAAAGACCACCCAATTTAAATTTGGACATTTATTTTTCTGAATTTAACCACCCAATTAAAATTTGGCTATATTCGTAAGCAAACGGAGACCACCCCAAAATAAACAGAAAAATGATGTTTACATTTTTTATTGCAGAATTTTTTGCTCATATAGGATAAATAAAGATAGCAAAAGTCATTTACACGTTTTTTCAACATTTTTTTTTGAAGATTCTGCTGGTCTTAGTGTTGTTATTTTAGGGATTTCAGGAAAAGAAACGCGCCAGAATTCGAAATCCTCAAAAGATGTGCGATTCATTCACATATGATATTTACATGCAGATACAGATGTTAAAGAAGAGTGAAGGTACTGTATCACTTATGATTTCTGTTTGTAATGTGCATAGTGAAGGAACTTGATTAGTCTAAGGGTCCCCTAAGCTGAGCTAGGACTAGCCTACAGGAGTGGTACTCAACCTCGAATTTGTATAACCTCGAACCTGCCTCGAACTTGACCTGAAAATACTACAAGCTCTGCACAGTCCTAAATTTATCCTAGGTCATTCAGGGTGTCTTTCTTGACAGTTAAGACCTGGTTAAGACTACACTGATCTTTCCTCTTAACCTTTTTAGGCACAAGTTCGAGGTTGTGAAAATTCGAGGTTAGGTACCCCTCGTTTTGATTTACAACAAGGTAATCTGGAAAAGCATCAAGCATGCACAGTTTTTTGTAGTGAAGGCAGGATGCCAGGGAGTATGAGAGCAGTAATGGTTAAAAAAGTGCAGTTATGTATCACAGTAGTCTAAGGCCCAACTTCCATTTTCCCCTCCCCTAACTGATAGGCTGATTAGCTGTGAGTCAAGAGTTTCTAGAATGTCTCGAAAAGAAAAGTTAAGTAATAACAATGGAGAAATTTGAATATCAGTATGCCTTAATTCTTATAATTGCAGGCAATTGGCTGGCTGTGGCCCACTCATATATAAATATTGAATTCTTCAAAGTCTGAGTATGCCCCAATGTATTGGCATGGTGCTTGTATGTTTGGGCACCATGTCCTGCAGCAATGCCATGATACCCTCTTAAAATCTGTTTGAATAGCTAATTTCTACTTCAGATTTTCAATTCAACAGATTTTCATGGGGTATCATCCCATTCCTGCAGGGCATACCCCCAAAGTATGAGCATCATGCCCATACGTTGGGACATGCCTAGACGCTGGGACACCATGCGATAAAAATGAGGATTTGTGTGTGACTGCCCTGGCCCCTGCACTTGAAGTTCACTTGCTTCATTCGAGCGGCAAAACAAAGGAATTAAAGCTTGATTTCTGCTGTTTGTCATAATAAGCCTGTCTACTAGGCTAGACAAAATTGTCTGTAGTCGTAGCATACAAAAACAAACAAAAACAAAATGTATTGCTAAGGAAAGTGAACATTCAGCCAGTATAAAAGTAGATGCACTTAAGAGTCCATAAGCTAGCTTGATAGGTTTGCAGATCTTGAAGGATCTGCAAAGGTTAACATAGCTTTTGTCAGTTTGTCGAGTCCACAGTTGTGTGATAATTTTTATTTTAGTTAGGAATGTGTGAAATTGTTATGGCATCCACTCGGAATATTTCTTGTATTTGTCTGCCAAGTAGCCTACCTGAATCCCAAACCGGGGCTATCTGGCACTGTCTTATCTAGGTATGAATGAGACTCTTCAAATCTCTCAAACTACTCCTTCAGAATGATAAAACATTGTCTTACGCATTTAGGGCTTTCATAAAATCCTGAAAGAATTGCACTTTGTGTACCACAAAGATATTTATAGAAATATTTGAGCCACCACCTTCAAGTCAAGATATAAGCATCGTGAAAACAGGCAATGGAGATCAACAATGTCAGACAAACAGACAAGAGTTTGTGAACTTGGGGTTTCTTACTTCTTAGTTTAAGGAGAGGATGATGCTAATTTACTTCATAGTCAAGCTTGTATTTATTTGTCAGCATAAAAGTAGTTGTACCTTGAAGCTATTAAGAAAAAAGAGTCCATAATTAGCTTGATAGGTCAAGAGTAGGTTGTCACCATAAAAATACTTCTAAAACCATACAGCAGCATAAGTTTATTATCTTCTGAAGTTAGCTATTTGGGTCTAACTGGATGCTCTTTCCAGGGCATAGTCAGTGATGAAGAAACATTACCACCTGGACTAGCACCATCACTAATCAGCGATGGATGCAAAGTAGGCTATCAGATAGTGTGACTAAGAATGAAAGTCCAAGTCGAAACCAATGAAAATGATGAGGAATATATAGAAGCTCCAAATTGTCTGCAAGAAGGGATAGGTGACGCCCATTCAATCATCAGCCAATGCAGTTTGAAGTCCAAATGGAAAATTTTCCTCTAAAGGATCTACATATGGAAGCTCTAACTTGTCAGCAAGAAGGAGTAGGTGAACCCCATGCAGTAGTCATCATTCATTTGACCTTTAGGCCCAGAGCCAATAAGAGTACCTGACCAGGAGTCAAGTTCCAATACTTGAGAATATTTAGCACTTCCAGAAATGTCAAGTTCAAGTGTAGTATAAGAAAGGCAGAGGTTGAGTATTAATTTGCACTCGGTCGATGAAACAGGTGTGCAACGGATTTATACTCAGCTTCTAGATACCATCACCACTTTCCCGTTGTATCGTCTGGGAAGCCAGGAGTTCAAGGTTGGTCATGGAAGGCTGCGACACAAGAAAGTGTGTTGGAAATATTTCGTGTTCATTTCTTTCCAGCATACAGACTGCAAATGGCTATAATATGAAAGTGCTTTTCATAAAAGAGAGTCCGGTGTGCGACGCATATATGGTGACACAGTCTTTCAAGCTTCTAAGTAACAGCGAGGACAGGCCGTTGACGGAACATATAGTGCTGAGATCTTGTGTACTCCTACAGTCTTCAGATAATCACAGACCATACAACTGTATTTAAAGCCAGTCTTGTAGAGCAGGATGACCAAGAATAAAGAGGTAGTTTTGGCAATGTATGAAGCAAAATAGAAGCATCTCCTTCATCTTTCGATGGAGGGTCGACCTTGACCATGGACCATGCTACAGATTTCAGCACCAGTGACCATGACCTTGGATACCCGATCGCACTCATCGGTGGCTAGCGAATGTTTAGTTGCCTAAGTAAGGAATCTTCTTGATCTATACCAGTGTGGTCCTAACGTCAAGTAGTCGACGAACATATGTGCTTTAATAGTCGGACCTGTCTCATGTGAACTTTCATGTCTATCTATCATAAGTGTTTTTATTGTGCCAAAGTTGCCTTTAGATGCTGCATTGCTTTTACTTTTCATGGTCTTAGTGATGGAAGATTCCTGGTGTAAAATACAAAACATCCTTTAAATCAAGCCATATCGCATTTCACTCCCTACAAACAGACAGATGCTCGACTTAATGTTTCAGTTGGTATATTGATGGATAGTATGACATTTAATATTCTGATTGACACGCCTTCATTTGCGGTCAAGCCACTTCAGTTCATTTGCTCTCATTTGGAAGGATTTTAAAGTTTATCGATGGTTCTGTGACTGGCCCGTTGATTGGTCTTACCGTGATTCTTGCTTGATGTTACTTAACATGCAGCTAAGTATTGAATTTGGTGTTACCTAATTCGTTGAAACACAAATAAATTACCCATTTCAAGTCATATTTTGTCTTCCAGATCCAGGTGCGAAGTACGTACTTACTCACTTGTATCCTAGTATGTGGTTACAAGCTGTGCAGCTCTCCCTAGCGAAAGTAGCTGACGAACCAAGAATTGCCACGAATTTTGCTCTTTCGTAAAAGACATCAGGAGTTGAAGCCAGGAGCGATTTCACCTGTTTGCGTGCCGGTGGATACCTTCGATTGGCTCGAGTTTTTTTTGGCGTGCTCAGTGGTGCTAGGTTGGCCTGCGCGGGCAAGGTGTTTGTTCGCAGTTTCTTCCAGCCGGGCAGCGTGGTAGCGAGCAAAGCCTTCTTCATTTCGTCTCTTCTGTGCAAATTGCCCAGACGAGCGTTGCCTTATTTCTTTATTGCTGTCTCCGGGGGGGGGGGGGGGTCACGACGTCCAATGAGACAGACAGTGAACCCTGAGTTCTTCGTAACTGAACTAGAAATGCAACGCCGGTCTTCTCTCAGACTCCGCATTCCAACCTCAGTGGATGGATGCTGGATGGTGTATATTCAAAAGGCAGAATCATTAGGAAACAAGACCAAAGGTTTCGATGGGATCCCAAAATTTTAATATTCGCTCCAGACAAGTCTTGAACGGACTTGTTAAACATTTTTACTTTTAAAATTAGGAACAGATTAAGGCCAATTAAAGACCAAGTTTGTATTTGACAGTGCAAAACGGATACGCCAGATGAATTTCACCAAGTTCAGATGTTTTCAGATATCCATTTTACGTCTGTCAAATATTCAGATACAGATTCAGCATATGGTTTACTCTATAGCCTACAGTCCGTCGTATATCCTTCCATCCTTACTGGGCAATTTTTGGTTTCGGCCGGATCCCGGACAAACTGCTTTTCTGGCAAAAAATTAAAGCTCAAAAACGAATTCAGCATGTCTCCTTGCCCCTACATCGAACCTCTGATCTTTTCGTTTAATGTTCAGATTAAACTTCTACTTTTAACGAATTTTCCGGTTGCAGCCGGATTCCGAGAGATCTGTATGTCCGGTGAGAAAATGATTGTCATATACGAATTCAGCATGTATTCTTACTCGCAAATCGAACATCTTATCAAATTTAAAGAAGACTTTTTATTTAAACAAAGTCTCCGGTTTTGGCCGGATTCCGGCCGAACTAATTGTATGGCTAGAAATAATTTTCATATTCGGGCTCAGCACGTCTTCTTGCCCCTAAAATGAACCTCTAATCAACTTCAGATTAAACTTTTACTTTTCACAAATTTTCCGATTATCGCCGGAATTCCGGGTGAACTATTTGTCCGGCGAGAAATCTCCGAGAAATGTCTCCTTACCCCTAATTCGACTATTTCATTAGCTTTTAAAAAGTATTTGCTCCTCCTTAATTTCAAACCCCTCCCCCACCCCTAAATATTGGGCTACATAGCCCATCTTCGAACTTGACCTGCACTTTGACCTAAAGAGTCCTGATGCCAAGTTTGATCATATCTCAACCCCTTCGAGACTTATCGTGCTAAAAGACGGACAGACGGACAACTTTTGCGATGTCATAGGTATCCCTCCCCTTAGCGTTTTGGGATCCTAAAAAAATTAATACTGTATTCAACTGTCTACCGTACATTGGTACCTAGCTTACCCAATTCCCCATTGAGAAGGTTTTCTGTCCATTTGGGGAACCTTTTGGTATATCTTGGCTAAAATACCACTTTAATTAAGCTCCTTTGGTTGAAATATCACTGAGATTAGGCCATATTGGCTAAAATGTTGTTTAATTTAAGCTTATACCCTTACATTCTGATAAAAGACCACCCAATTGAAACTTGGACCTTTTGATTCTGGCAAAAGACCACCCAATTTAAATTTGGACCTTTTGATTCTGGCAAAAAGACCACCCAATTTAAATTTGGAACCTTTTGATTCTGGCAAAAGACCACCCAATTTAAATTTGGACATTTTCTGAAAAAGGGACCACCCCACGGGGGGTTAATGTCGGAAATTTTAGTCTCTGCTGCCCCCTGCAACAGGCCCAGAACAGGCCACGAACTCTTTGTGGTACCGCGGAAAAACGCCAAAGAGTTGCTACCCTGTGAGAGCGATTTCTAAATACTGCAAAACGAAGACTTCTTCAGCACTTTCATTTTCAAAAATTGACTCTGGCGGGTAAATTCGTCAATTTGCTTGGACATCAATGGAAGCTAATTCAGTTTAAAGCTTGTTATTTTACTTACTGTCCAAGGTAACAGCTGCAGTTAAAAGCATTGCTAATTTCTCTGCATTCTGAACGTAAGCTCAGTAGTTGTGTTGGTTCTTTGAACTTTCTCGAACTTGTTGTGACAGACCATTTCCACTTGTTCTGTTGTTTCCACTCAGTCTGGTGTTTGTGTTTTATCCACAGACACTGTTACCTTGGTCTTCGGTTGCCAAGAGCTCTCTGGTGGTTCAAGTTACCATATGTAATCATTTTTTCTTACCTTGCCAAGGCCAAGCCAAGGCTTAATAATTCAATTAGGCTATTAGGCCTTTGGCTTAAAAATTCACACTTTGTAGTTTGTATCAGTTTAGCTAGCTAAGGCTATTTGGTGGTGTTTGATGAAAACCAAACCTCAGCTGATTATCTTCTGCCTGTGACGTTTTTGCCACATCATGAAAGAAATAGGGAAATTTCATTAAATCAATGTAATGTTGCAGAATATATATTTGTATCTATATATATAGCAGCCAGTGAGGCGCCGGATGCAATTACACTTGTAAAATGTTCTAGGGACAATCGGTTCGTTATTAAATGGAAAATATAGACTTTTCATGTGATGTCACGAGCTATCGATAATCAGCTAAAGTTTAGTCAACACCGTCTATTACTTTGCTTCAAAATGTATAACAGTATAACCAATGTCCAAGTTTACCAAGACCACTCGGCCCTAACCCTTCCCTAGCCAGTATTATTATGATCATCTGGTCGTTCAGTTACTGGTTGGAATCCAATAAACTGACCTGGTAGAAAAATTACAGTCACACGTATTTGGCAACTAGTTGGTTATGGTGAATCGCCGTTCTTGATTAGAAAAAGGCAGGCTTTAGTCTAGGCTTTAAACTTTAAAAAAACCTGTCTGCACTTCTTTGTTGAAGTCTCAGTCTCAACAGTGAATACCTAAAAAAATACCTTAAAGCACAATGGACACTTCTAATGCTTTACTTTGTATTAAATGCTTCACAAATAAACATTTCCGACCTCCTTTAGAAGGTGCTACGAAAGTCGGCTGTTTTCTTGTTATCCCTTGTCCTCTCTGGCATTTTGGCGATCCAAATCTTAGGAGCTGGGATATCGTGGCAGGAAATTCAAACACTCAGCAATGCTTGATAGAAAAGGATATATTTGAGATGTCACCAAAGTCAAGCCGCAGATGCAGTTTACCTGATTGCTCTAGTGTTTCATCAGAAGTTCCATGGCTTAAAGTGCCTATTAAAAGTTTTTCATTGTGGAATAGTGTTGTAAAGCTTGATTAGCTTTCTTTATAAAATGTACCAGAATATGCAATAAGCTTATACAAAGTAACATAGCTACAAAAATCATTTAAAAACAAATAACCTATTCAAATCTGAATTATACAAGCTGATTTATGCATAAAATAAAGATCGACTAAGTATTATAAGAAACATCACTTTTATGTTTGTCCAAGCTAGTAAACTGAGCATGTACTGGCCCAAAAAATTGTGCTTTGAAATATCATAGAGAGGAATCTGTTGAAAAAGCTGTTGATCTAGGCGGTAAGCATTGTTCCTAGGTTGTTACAGAGTGGGATTGGGGTAGTTTGATGTGCCCATTGAACTTTAAATTGTAGCTTGAAGCAATTGAGGATCTTCCATCCTATAGCATTGCATCTTACTTCTTCTTCGTTTTTCTTGCTTACTGGTAGCTGCTAAAGTTATGGCCTGTGTTTGTCCTTGTGAGATTGTGATCACTACTACCAACACACCAGACACATAGCCTAGTTGTATAGCCTGAGGTCAGCAGTTAAGGGAACCTTTCAGATTACTATGTTATAACCATTCACGCTTAATTTTGTGAGGTAAAATTTGCCTACTACAATCGCAAGAATTAGCAGTAGAACTTTATTATTGTCATTAATGCTTAAAGTGTCCGGACAAATTTTTTATTTGTATCTTACAATTAGCCAAACAGATTATTCAACGTTTAAGTCTTACTGGAAAGCAATCTTATTTTTGCATATTCTTTTTACATGCAGTGAATTATCTTGACAGATTTTCAAGTTTTCCAGTGTTGGCAATTGGCAAACTTTTCAACAAAATGAAAATTCACAAGATGAAAATCATCTAATTGTGAATAGCAGCACAAGGAAGTATTGCAATTGTATTGGGTCTTTAGACCTGGTCAAGTGAATAAGTGATGGTTAAACTAGATTGGTTGTGGCCTAGCATTATAATGATATTTTTGTCTGATGACTGTGATATATGACCATCTCTCCTGAAATAGTGGTGCACACTTTCTTAACCGCAGTACTGTTTTCAGAGTCTACTTATCTTCTAAAATGGGGGACAAAAGGTTGTCTGTAGAGAGGATCTACCAGAAGAAGAGCCAGCTTGAGCATATCCTTTTACGACCAGACACATACATAGGTAAGAATTATTAGTTTTCACTGTTACTCATGGATGCAATTAGAATTCAGAATAAGAAGCTGGAAATATACTTCATCTACTGATCAATAATTTAAATAAAGGCTTTATTAGACAAGTTTATTTTCAAAATTTATTTTTCAGGATCGGTTGAATTAGCCCAGGAGCAGATGTGGGTGTATGACCCAGAAGAAGGACTAGTTCAGCGGGAAATATCCTTTGTTCCTGGATTGTACAAGATTTTTGATGAAATCCTTGTTAATGCAGCGGATAACAAGCAAAGAGACCCTTCGATGGATGTTATCAAGATTGACATAGACCCGTAAGTACCTGATATTGGTCTCTGTTAGTTCAAGACCCTGTTAGCTTCCTGACATTGCAAACAAATTATCAAATAGAAAAGGTTACGTACAAAGATTAACACTAAAGGGAAGCATGAAATATGATTTGACAGCTATTAGGCATCGCTTATGCGAAGCCCACTTCGACAGTATATTGTGGGAAACGATTCCAGTAGCAGCTTTTATTTACTATGCCCAAGACAAAATTAAATCGAGCGCAGGAGGAGTATGTTTTGCATATTCTATTTGTGTTTTTTTCCTGCAAGACTTAACCACTTCACATATAAATTATATCTTTTACTGTGGATTAAATACCGCAAGATCCCAAGAATTTCCAGAAACATAAAAATCCGGTTGGAACGACGTCCCGGCAGCAGCTTCTAGGTACTGTAGGCTACCTAATACTACCCATGGCCTCATAAAATCAGCACCGCTTGCGAGTTTTTTTCAAGTTTGCTTTTTCCTGCCAAATTTAACTATTTCCGTGTAGATTCTATCTTTTAATGTCACTCAAGTCCCAAGCCTAAAGCTGGTTTAAAAAACCAGCTAAATGTCGCGCCCTTCCACAAAATAAAGAATACTACAAAAGGTGCTGCAGGCGGAAGATTTGGAAACATTTGTGATTAAAGCATCTTTTTGGGATCCGCAATAAAAGTAGGGACTACCAGTGAAATCATAGATCATTCCTTTTGTCTGTGGTCAGTGCTAACTGTGGCCAGTGCTAAAAACTAAAAACTTCTACTAAAATACAAGATTTTTGCACAGAACCAAAAATGTTGAACCTGCACAGCAGGCAAACATTTTGAAAATCGGCCTCTCCGCTTTTAGAAAGGTTTCGGTACAAGCCCTACTGTGAAATTTAAGGTTTGGTAACTACCTTTATGTAATTCTGGCAAGCTAACTGATATTCTGACAAGATCAAAACCTACAGCTGGAGTAGGCTACGATTCTCTCCGGCATGTGGGGGAGGGGGGCACCGGATTTTACGCTGAAACTACACATCCTACTTCTAGGTCCGAACCTCATTTTTGGATGGCGGGTGTATTTCGTGACGTTCTCATCTACTTTCTTGTACCGCCAACTTGTAACAAGTGCCATATGAGCTCTTGTTTAAGACTACAGTGTTACTCTGGGGTTGAAGAAGACTAATAGCGGAAAGCTGAAGTCAGCTTCAGTTGCTTTTCCTCCCTCTGCTTAATGGCCCAATCTAAGAGACATATTTCACTAAATGAGCTATTGTGCCAGTACTTCAAACCTTAAGTCCTATGATCCTAGCAAGTAAAGGGCAAATATAATCCTATCACTGTGTATTTTAGGTCTAGGCATTGGTCTTAATTCCCTGTAGGTTCCTTTTTTTTAATCTTCAGAGTGCCCGCTTTTTGGTTTAAAAAAGTCCCTATTTCCAAGTCTAACTTGCGGCAGCCCTGCTGTAGCCCTTCTTTTGACAATCGCTTTTAAATTTTTTAGGGACAACAATGTTGTGTCCATCTACAATAACGGGAAAGGTATTCCAGTTGTTGAGCACAAGGATGAAAAGATGTATGTCCCTTCCATGATCTTTGGACATCTTCTCACGTCATCCAATTACAACGATGATGACCAGAAAGTAACTGGAGGAAGAAACGGCTATGGTGCTAAGCTTTGTAACATCTTCAGCAACAAATTCACGGTTGAAACATCATCCAAAGATTACAAAAGGTCGTTTAAGCAGACCTGGACTGAGAATATGACAAAGACGGCAGATCCAAAGATCAAAGAGGCGACTGGAGAGGATTTTACGAAGATTACATTTTCACCTGATCTGAAGAAGTTCAAGATGGAATCGTTAGATAAGGACATTGTGTCACTGATGTCAAGAAGGGCTTTTGATGTGGCTGCTTCTTCCAGGGGTGTCAAGGTCTTTTTAAATGGAAAAAGGCTACCGGTGAGTAAATCGGAGTTGAATTAAGAATAGATAATAACCACACAGAGAATGTTCTGCTACTGTCAAAAGTAACGTGACCGCGATTTCTTCCTGACATTACAGTGTGTGCCGTACATGTCAATGCCCTGTGGATCGGATCGAAGATGGGGTCAAACTACTACTATTCAACAGGCTTGTATAGCACTGCACATAGAGTCAGTGGCGAAACTAGCCCATTTCCGTGGGGGTGGGGGAGCCCAGATTTTACCTACATGATTTGACAATTTACCGACAAAACGTGCCGTTACCACACCGCGCTAACGCATCATAACACCGTTAAAATAAACAATTGTAATATATCAGTTGAGATGTATTGTGCCATAAGTGCCATGTAGCGATCGCAATTTCTATCCGTCCGTCGGTCTGTCGGTCCAGGTTTTGCTAGTTCGGGCACTTCCAAACAAGCTAGGACGATGAAACTTGGCAGGCATATCAGGGACCCGACCAGATTAACCTATAAATAATCACTTCGGCGACCCGGCTTTCACCGGATCCGAGAGTCCGGAAACTAGGAACAAGGGTAGCAAAAGGGTAATGTCCAGATGTGATATCGATCCAACGTCCTCTTTGGTGGAAGACTCGTACACTAGCCCACTGCGCTATTCAAGCTTGTGTTTAGAGCCGAACGTAGGAACAGCTAAAGTTTAAGGATTTTGGTCAGAACAAATGCTAACAACAACTGTTGTCAGTGAGTGGAATAACCATTTCAGATTTACTAGATCAGATTTACTAGATCAAGCCCATTTTCTGTTGAAATGAGTATCTTGAGAGAGATTCAGCCTTGACAACTGCTAACCGTATCTAACAAACATGCTGTTCTTACAAGTGCCATATGAGCTTTCAGCTCTTGTGTAAGGAAAGTTTGTGAATTTTTCATTTACTCCCTGGCATTAATGGTTGTCACATGGGCCCAAAAATATGCTGTACAGTCAAAGGTCTAGCAAACCAGAAAAGTCGTATTAGACGCTCCATTAGTAGCTCTGCACTAACCTACTTAACTAACGTCTTGACGTTGAAACTCGATAGTCGTATAGATGACCCGACCAAATACTATACGATCATTTGTGGGGGATGGGGTGAGGAGGAATCCGGGAACTTGTGATATGTGTAAATTGTGAAATCGCAATTCTATTGATGGCTGGTAGGGTAGGAGCGAATGCCCCAGATATACTTCTTATGTGTCTAAACCACAGCCAGAAGTTGGAGCCCTAGAAAGTGGTCGGATTCGCCATTCAGGGTCCCGAGATGTACCATTTATCCGCATCCGACAATGGTGGGGGGCAGTGGCGATATGGATTTCACTTGGACAATACAAAGGGATGTGCCCTAGGTTTGCAATTTTGAAACCTGGGACCGGTACAATCTTGTGTCGGCGTAGTTGTGTGGGGGAGGGGGGTACCAATGATGAGAATTCGAAAGCCATAAGTCACTGAGTAAGTGGACTATTTCCGGCATTCGTTGTTTACGCTTTACCGACAATAAGTTTCCTGACTTATCAACGAAGCTTTCACGGTGCCAGAAACGGAGTTAGGAAAGACCACACCTACCCTAGTTTCGCAACTGCATAGGGTTATATCCATTCTTGGGTGGGTCCAGAACCAATAACTGCGTAGAAGTCTAACAGTATTTTGATCATCTCCAAGTAACCTTCTAATTTAAATCTCTAGCTTAATCGAGTTCTAGTTTAACTGTTCGTCGAAATTCCTGCACGCTTCCATCCAGGCAGGATGGAGACGTTAGCACTATGCTGCTATGAATGTATGGATTGTTGCACGCCTTATGAGACTGCATTTGGAAGTATCGGTGCTTGGTTTGAGTAAGTACAGGGAAACGCACAGTCCGGTTTTCGCAATCGAATGCGAACTTCCTCCTCTCCGAAATGTTGACCCATCGCATGCAGGTTTCCCATAGTGACGCGAATTCTGCATTTGAAGTCTTATCAGGCTGTTAGACAAAATAGATCACAAATTACGGGGCAGAACTTAGTTAAATATCGCTCTACGTTCTTCATGACGTCTGTTTGCCTATCAAGAGAGAGTGGAACAAAGCAATGATCATACTGTTTGAGCAGCCTTAAGAGTTATTGACTGCTGCCAGATTTTCATATTGGCCTGGAAAGAGTGTCGGATTAGCCCAGCTATTTGTGTTGCTTTCTGGGTGGTCAGTTAACTGTGAAACCACACTGACATAACGTCACTAGAAAGTTTATTCTTCAGTAGATGAGTACACTAGGGATATTTTGTTTTCTAGCTCAAGAGTTTTAAGGATTACGTGGATATGTATCTGAAAGAGGTGAAGGATGACCTTGGTAACCCCATCAAGCCTGTCTATGAAGCTGTTAATGATCGCTGGGAAGTAGCCGTCGCGGTTTCTGACAAAGGCTTTCAGCAAGTTTCCTTCGTCAACAGTATAGCTACAACTAAGGTATGTCTGGACTTCTGATCGACCACTATAGTCACTAATTTAGGAAAGTTCTGACTACAAAGTCTTGTCTCGGCCAGGATTTAGAATTTTTCGAAATATTGTCGTCCTTTTGACTTCAATTAAAGTTAAAACAGGACGAATAAGATGTTTGGCCAGAAGTTGGCAGAAATGGAAACTTGTCAGAATTGTTTGAAGAAGTTTGAAAACGTCCAGCACAAGGATGTGCAGTTTCAGCAGAGGTGCTGTCTTGGATATAGTCGGCAATTGTTAATGTTTCCGTCGTTACAACCTTGTGCTACCTTTTTCGTGAGAAGTAACTTTGCAAACCATGTTTTAGTGTTATGTTTCACGGAAACATAACAGTTACCCTAGGTTCACACTGAGGCGATATCGGCCATCGCCGAGATTTTCGTCGCCAAAATCCGTGATTTCTGTTGCTTCGTCAGGCGATTTTGAATTTATTTCAACAATGTTTTCAACGGAAGTTTTTCATCAACAGCAACAAATTGCGCATCCTTGTATTAAAGGACCCCTCGTTCTTATTCTGTCGTCTACACTGTCCCTAACTTCCCTACAGAATTATAAGCTCTAGAAGCTGTAGTCGAAGTTAAATAAAAAAAAAAAAAAAAAAATAAATAAATAAGCTTCAGAATCCCCAATCTTCGTCATTTTTTGGCTTCGCACTGACGACTAGTTCGCGCTTCTTCCTCCGAGCCGGGTTTGCCAGTCGTGCAAACACCAACTTCGCCGAAAAGTTACAGCTTTTCCAAGAAGAACGAGAAGATAAAAACCAAGCTTCCGAATTTCACTTTTCATTATGACAGATATGGCAGGTCAACAGGTTTGTTCTGTGTGTCAGACAATGCGTGTCCTGGCAAATTTAGACACCTACAGAACGCTCAGTTTTCCAATATTTGTATACTCCATTGGCCTTGACTATAGCGTCAAGCAAGACTGAAAGTGCATGAACTATTCCGCTATTGATTTCCTTGTCACTAGCAAATCTGTAATCCGCTCGGTTTCCACATGCCTCTCTTGCGTTTGATCGCAGTCGCTTCTTAAACAACCCCTCTTGCTTATTTTGCCTTTTATAATATGCTTGGAATGAGGGTCTCGGTCCTACAACTGATCAAGATAAACTTTGTCGCAGTTTTGCGCGAGTTCAGGAGGATCAGGAAATTCAACTTTGGCATGCACGGACTGTTAATTCAGGGACTCTGAAAGATTATAGGAATATTAAAGAGTCGGTTGGTTTTGAATTTTATTTTAAGTTACGTTTACCGGCTGAAAACCTGTGTTTGTGGTTCCAGATCCGAGCGAACAGTCTCCCTCTTAAGAGTAGGGTTAAATTATTTGAAAGAAATTCCCGAAACCCGAAGTCGTGTTATACTTGCTCGTTATGTGGGTTGGAAGAGGAAAATCTGTCTCACTTCCTGTCAAGATGCAAGGGGCTTTCGGATTTGAGAGTAAGATTTTTTGGTGAAGATGGGTTGCTCTTTCCTGGTATCCTAAAGTCATCTTCACGGTCAGCGATAATGGCAGTTACAGGTTTTGTCAAAGAAGCGTTAAAGAGATGCAAATAGTTATTGGTAGTGGGAGTTTAAATCGTTTTACATGTGAGTTTATATAATCGCTCTCTCGAAGTGTTTAAAAATGTATGATTTTGTGTATGGCCTAACGGCTAAAATTAAAGTATCTATCTATCTATCTATCTATACCTAACCCCCTTATGGAATAATAAGCTTCCCTACCTTTCTCTATTGTTTCGTTTTGTGCCTTCGAATTCTTGTTCGATTTTCTTCCGTGCCGAGTTTTGCCGGTTACACAAGAATCTTGAACGTGCGCTGACAACTCTTTCACACGGAAGGCTAAAAGAATTTTCTGTTTTTGACTTCTTTGATCTGCTTCATTTTCCTACTTTCTAACCTCAGTGTTTTCAGTTTTCGGATGTTTTGCACTCAGCCGCCGCATCGGAGATCAGAGTCGACAAGCGCTAACAAGAAAATCGCTAAATTTAGATGAAAAGTAATGGTATTTTCGAGAAACGTTTTTTCTGATCCGTTTCATAGTGAATAGATCATTTCTAGTAAGAGTTGTGCTTTAATGAACATGAGTAGCCACGGATTTAGCCGACATTGCTTCTGCCAAATGGGTAGTGCAACCTAGGAAAGTAAAAGCATTGGAAACACATTTATGTTCTTTGGGATCCCAAAACGTTATTGATTTAGTAAAGTTTGTCCGTCCGACTGTCTGTCCTGCCTGTCTGAGACTTATCGTTAGCGCGATAACTCTCGAAGGGGTCGAGAGATTATGTTCAAACTTGGTATGAGGATTCTTTGGGTCAAAGTACAGGTCAAGTTCGTAGATGTTCTTTGTACCTCTATATTTAGGGGTGGGGGATGGGGTTTAAAGCGAAAAAATATTCGTTTAAAGCTAATGAGGTAGTCGATTTAAGGGTAAGGACCCAAGCTGAGTCCGAATATGAAATCTGTTTTCTCGCCGGACAAGTAATTGAGCCGGAATCCGGCCAAAACCGGGAAATTAGTTGAAAGTAAAAGTTTTATCTGAAGTTGATTAGAGGTTCGATTTAGGGATGATGTGATATGCTGGATTCGTTTCTGAAGTTTATTTTCTGGGCGGACAAGTAGTTCGCCCGGAATCCGGCAGAAACCGGAAATCTGCCAGGAAGCTCTAAATAACCGAATGAGATAGTCTATATTTAAGGTAAGTGGACATGTTGAATCCAGATCTTTCTCGTCGGACAAGAAGTTTACCGGGAATCATGCCAGACAGGAAATTTGGTAAAAACAAAAGTTTATTCTTAATTCATTTGAGGTTCATATCCAATGTTCATATCCGAATAATCCAGGAATCCATCTCTTTATTTTCGCCAAAACCCGCAATTAGTTCTTGGTTGGCCCGTCGATGTCACAGGTCTTTTTCTCTGTATGCAATTGGTTCGGAACACAGCTAAAACGCTGAGTTTGGTCAAAGTAAAAAGACTTCTAAAAGTCGATTAGAGGTGATATTTAGGCTAAGGGGTAAACATGCATACTGAATCCATACTCGAACTTGGTTTTTATCGCCTGATTAGTTGTTTGGCCGTAATTTGTAAAAAAATAACGAAATGGCATCATTTCTTGTGCAAGCCGTTGATCATGGATAAATAATAACGTGTTAAAGGGGCCTGGGCGAAGACCAGAATTAAGTCCCAATTTTCTGGACCAAGGAGTCTAATGAATGTTAAGTTTTGGGATCCCATCAGAACCTTTGATCTTGTTTTTAGAGCTGTTGAAAATAAACCCGTTTTTACTTCATGCCATGGCAAGTTGAGCCGTTTAGTAAACCTTGGTAATTTTGTAGGGTGGACGGCATGTTGACTACGTCGCCGACATTCTAATCAAGAATCTCATGGAAGTACTGAAGAAGAAGAATAAATCGAGTGTTGCCTTGAAGCCCTTTCAAATCAAGAACCACGTATGGGTCTTCGTGAATTGCCTAATCGTGAACCCAACGTTCGACTCCCAAACGAAAGAAAACATGACCCTGCAGTCAAAAAGCTTCGGGTCCAAGTGCACCCTCAGTGACAAGTTTATGGCCGCCGCTGCCAAAAGCGGAATCGTTGAAGCATGCACCCAATGGGCCAATTTCAAGGCACAGGCAATGCTTGGAAAAACTTTGAATGCCAAGAAGTCTAATAAAATCAAAGGGATCCCGAAATTGGAAGATGCTAATGATGCTGGAACGAAGTTGTCAAATGACTGTACGCTGATTCTTACGGAGGGAGACTCAGCCAAGACCTTGGCCGTCAGTGGACTATCAGTTGTGGGGAGAGACAAGTATGGCATTTTCCCGCTCAAGGGTAAAGTGCTAAATGTGCGAGACGCTTCGACCAAACAGGTAAATGAAACGTTTGATCTTCCCTGGTGGGGGTGGTGGGGGATGAGGAGACAGGTCTTTTGAGCGCGGGGCGTCACATATTGTGGGGAGAGGGGGAACGCCCCTCCCTAATGTTGTTGGCCAGTCGGTAAAAAAAACAACCGAATCGGCACGAAGCGCCGCAATTTTTGGGAGAAACAGTTGATTCTCTCATGAAAACAGTTCATTTTTTGTAAGAACTGTCTTTTTTTCGTGAAATAGTCGTTTCCTCTGCAAAACGGTTGGTAAATACCTCCCCTCCCACCACACCGCATTTGGCCCCTTTGACAATATTTTATGAAATATCCAAAGCGGTATTGCTTTTCCCAGTGAGTTTGAAACAAGTGTTAGTCACAGTCTCTCGGATGGAAAAATATACATCCTAATTAACTTTACAGTCTTCAGTAAGGGTTGAAGAGGGATAAATGGGTTGTTTGTTTTTCATTAATTGTTTGGAATAGTCTTGAGTTCATGCTCGTCTTTTAGATTATGGAGAATGCTGAGATCAACCATATCGTCAAGATTCTTGGTCTGCAGTACAAGAAGCAGTATCAGAGTACAGATGATATCAAGACGCTCAGATATGGCAGGCTTATGATCATGACAGATCAGGACCACGTAAGTGCAACCTTTAAAACTTATACGTCTTTCGCACTTTTTATGGCACTTGCAGCTCCGCTCAAGTGCCATGTACAGATCACTTTTCGGTCTGTCTGTCAGGCCACTTATCTCGAGTCAGGGTACTTCCAGAAGTGCTAGGACGATGAAACTTGACAGGCATATCAGAGACCCGACCAAACTAACTTGGAAATAGTCACTTCCCAGATTCGACCACCGTGGGGGGGGGGGAGTGGAGGGAGGGGGACTCCAGAATATTGACGTATTTTTAATTTCTGAACGGGAAATCGGATCTTAATGAAACTTGATATTTCGAATGACCTCCTGTCTCAGGCAGGGGCGTCCCGAGCCTTTCTGCATTGGGCGGGGAGGGGGGGGGGGCGCACCTGGGTAAAATTTACCGAATCGGTATTAAACAAAATTTGTAAAAACATGGCGAGTTGCCTTCATGAAGCTGCAGCGCAAAAAGGTTGCAGAGTATATACGAACAACTCTAAATTGGCGCGTTTTCACGCTTTTCCGCTTCTGTTTTTTTTTTCCATGGATAGGCTACGCTGTCACTATCCTTTTACGTTTGGAAGACCTTTCCAGTGCGTTGCTGCATAGCGACAACGTCGCTAACGGCTGTACCCAGAATAAATTAAGGCGCCGCAGGCGAAATTTTTTGAATACTCTTTTTTTTTCTGGCAACATTTAACTACTTCCGATGCAAATTCTAGCTTTTAACATAGTTCAAGCCCCCAAAAATTCCAAGCCTCAAACGACAACTCAATGAGGCAACCTTTGTCAACTAGTGAAGACAGCGAAATGCGCCGCGGGCAAAATTTTGTGGAACACTGATGATAAAAGTGCCTTTCTGCTATCCCAAGATTACTTATTCAACCCAGAGTCGTCTGGTAGCGAAAGGGGCGATCCAGGGTAAAGTGGATACAAAGTACATTTGTTCGGAATTTACAGCAAACAAAAGTAGTCCTAAGAAGTAAAAAAACTAACAGCAACCAGCTGAAGCTATCGTAAATGGTAAAGAACGAGAGCCAAGTAAATGCCGTTTAAATTACCGAACTCAGTAACTGGGTTGAAGCAAATAATGAATTCGTAGTATATCGAAAAACTAAGATCGAATGTGGTATTACAACCGAATATCATAATGTAATACAACTCTTGTTAGAACCACCTAAAACCACCGAATTCGGCAAGTCTAGTTACAGAAACGGACTAAAGAAAAATCCGGTGTATTTATCATCATCATCATTTTATTTATAATCCATCACTGAACAAAACTGGGCGATGCCCAGAAAAGACGGAGTAAAAAACAAGAAAAAAGAAAAAAGAAACAACGGAAAGGAAAAAACATACTTCGATAACTTATACGAACTCGAAACGAACAGAAATGACCAAAGATGGAATGACTCCTGACATTCTTTAGAGAACGGATTACGGTTTTCGGTAACGAATCAGAACCGAATGAATCTCACCAAATTTAATTATGAAACGGACTGACCGGACTAGAACATCTACCACCACCTATGGATAAAACAATGTTTTTAGCACCCGCTACACCAACAGAACTTCAGAATATTGTGTCTTTAATGAAAAATGGTCATTCGGAAGCTCTTGACGGGTCCTCATCATCTATCCTAAAACAAATTTTTCCTGGCATTTCTGAAGTGTTTTCTCACATAGTTAATCTTGTTTTTCAATCTGGAGTATTTCCTTCAGCTTTTAAAGAATCTAAAATTGTGCCCCTTCACAAAGGGGATGACCCCCGGCTGTGTTCTAATTATCGACCTATATCTATTTTGTCATCATTTTCAAAGGTTATTGAAAAAGCGTTATATAATAGAATTTATAGTTTTCTTGATAAATTCAATTTTTTTTCTAAATTACAGTTTGGATTTCGGAAAAAACACAGCACGGAACATCCTATGTGTATAATAGTTCAGTATATTAATGATAGTCTGGACCGTGGTGAGTCACCGGCCACCATTTTTTTGGATATACAGAAAGCTTTCGACACGATTTCGCATAAAATACTATTTTGTAAACTTACAAATTCTGGTATCCGTGGGAAAGCATTTGATCTACTTCAGTCTTATTTGACTGCAAGACAACAATGTGTTAAACTGGGTAATTCCTCGTCTGAAAAGCTAACCTTGCCTGCTGTTGGAATTCCACAAGGCTCAGTTTTGGGCCCTTTGCTATTTCTACTATATGTTAATGATCTGAATGAAATTTCTAATTCTGATTCATCAAAAATTAATACAAAATTCGCAGACGACACAGCAGCATCTGTTTCAGCATCTAACCAAGGTGAACTGGAATCTAATCTCATTTCTTCTTTTTCACTTTTAATGAAATGGTTATCTGCTAACAAACTTACGTTGAATAAAAAGAAAACAAAATTCATAGTGTATAGTCGGACAGGCTGCAAGTTTCCAGATCTGAAGTCCATTCCTGTCCCTTGTGGTGATGGTACTATTTTTGAGTTCGCTAGGGTAGAATCTATTCGGTATTTGGGAGTAGTGTTTGATGAGAATTTATCATGGAAATTGCATGTGAATAACATACGGGTGAAAGTTTCTCGTGGTGTTGGTGCTATGAACAGACTAAAGAATTTACTCCCTTATCCAGCAATGCGATCTTTGTATTATTCGTTAATTCAGTCACACATCGAGTATGCTTCTATTATTTATTTAAATACTTTCAGATCTCACTTGTCTTCGCTCCAGATTCTTCAAAACAAGGCTTTACGAATTCTCAAACAATATATCCCTGCCCCAAGTAAATTTCCGGGAAAGTCTGAGACAGAAACACTGTATGTTCTCCTTAATATTCTTCCAGTGCAACTTTTGCTATTTCTGCAAGTGTTCATTTTTAAAGTAAATTTAGATCGCCATCTGCTTCCATCATATTTTTATGGCACTTGAGCTTACTCAAGTGCCATATAGCGATTGTTATTTCTGTCCGTCAGTCGGTCTGTCGGTCTGTCGGTCCCGGTTTTGCTAGTTCGGGCACTTCCAGATAAGCTAGGACGATGAAACTTGGCAAGCATATCAGGAACTGGACCAGATTAAATTAGAAATTGTCGCTTCCTCGATCCGACCATCTGGAGGGGAGTGGAGGGAGGGGGAATCCGGAAAAAATAGGAAAAATGAGATATTTTTAGCTTACGAACGGGTGATCGGATCTTAATGAAACTTAATACATGGAAGGACTTCGTGTCTCAGACCCTCCATTTTAAATCCAGACCGGATCCGGTGACACTGGGGGGAGTTAGAGGGGGAAACCGGAAATCTTGGAAAACACTTAGAGTGGAGGGATCCGAATGAAACTTGGTGGAAAGTACAAGCAAAAGTCCTAGATACGTGACTGATATAACCGGAACGGATCCGCTCACTTTGGGGGAGTTGGGGGGGGGGGGGGGAGAAGTCCGAATTTGTAGTGATCCCGCGAGTTCCGTGCTTCCTGATGTGCTGGGACGATGGAAATTGACAGGCATGTCTGGGACCCGACCAGCTTAAATAGGAAATCATCAATTCCCCGATTCGACCATCTGGGGGGGGGAGTGGAGGGAGGGTGAAGCCAAAATTTGAGGTATTTTTAGCTTGCGAACGGGTGATCGGATCTTGATGAAAATTGATATTTAGGATGACCTCGTGTCTCAGACACCTCACTTTAAATCCGGGCCTGATCCGATGACACTGGGGGGAGTTGGAGGAGGGAACCGGAAATTTTGAGAAACGCTTAAAGTGGAGGGATCGGGATGAAACTTGGTGGGAAAAACAAGCACAGGTCCTAGAAACGTCATTGACATAACCGGACCGGATCAGGGCACTGTGGGGGAGTTGGGGTGGGGAACCGGAAATTTTGAGAAACGCTTAAAGTGGAGGGATCGGGATGAAACTTGGTGGGAAAAACAAGCACAGGTCCTAGACACGTCATTGACATAACCGGACCGGATCAGGGCACTGTGGGGGAGTTGGGGTGGGGGTCCGGATTTCTAGCGATCCCGCGAGTTCGGCATACTTCCTGGTGTCCTAGGGCGATGAAACTTCGCAGGTATGTCAAGGATCCGAACAGATTGACTTGAGAACAGTCGTTTTCCCGACCTGACCATCGTGGGGGGAGTGGGTGGATGGGGAGTCCGGAATCTAGTGGCGTGCATAACTTTTGAACGGGTGATCGGATCTTGATGAAAATTGATATTTAGGATGACCTTGTGTCTCAGACACCTCACTTTAAATCCGGGCCGGATCCGATGACACTGGGGGGAGTTGGAGGAGGTAACCGGAAATTTTGAGAAACGCTTAAAGTGGAGGGATCGGGATGAAACTTGGTGGGAAAAACAAGCACAGGTCCTAGACACGTCATTGACATAACCGGACCGGATCCGATGACACTGGGAGGAGTTGGAGGAGGGAACCGGAAATTTTGAGAAACGCTTAAAGTGGAGGGATCGGGATGAAACTTGGTGGGAAAAACAAGCACAGGTCCTCGACACGTCATTGACATAACCGGACCGGATCAGGGCACTGTGGGGGAGTTGGGGTGGGGGTCCGGATTTCTAGCGATCCCGCGAGTTCGGCATACTTCCTGATGTCCTAGGGCGATGAAACTTGGCAGGTATGTCAGGGATCCGAACAGATTGACTTGAGAATAGCCGTTTCCCCGACCCGACCATCGTGGGGGGAGTGGGTGGATGGGTAGTCCGGAATCTAGTGGCGTGCATAACTTTTGAACGGGTGATCGGATTTGATTGAAACTTGTCTGGTGAGCTGTCGCCTCGGACGTTCAGTGTCACGTCCGAGTCGGGTCCGATACCTGTGGGGATGGGGGGGGGGGGTGGAAAACTCAAGAAACTCTAAAAGTAGAGGGATTGGGACGAAACTTAATGGATAGAACAAGCATTAGGCCTAGATGAAATTGACGGAGCCAGATGGTTTCGGGGCTCTGTGGGGAGAGTTGGAGGGGGTTTCCTGGAATTCCGGTAGTCGTGAGTTAGAATAGTTCCAGATGTAAAACGACAACGAAACTTTGCAGGCATATTAGCGACCCGAATTATCTTGACTTAAAAACCTGACACAACATACCCCCGGAAACTTCCGTTCCTAGATCCGAGCATTTTTGGGGGAGCAAGAGAAGAGAAATATGGACTTCTATAAATTGCGAACGAGTGGTTTGATTCGAGTGAAACTTCATGGGTGATACGAATCGATGGCCTCGACATGTAAAACATGCGTTCGAACCATATGCGACCACGATTAGGGGAATTGGGGGTGGGGGGACTTTTGACATGCACAAAAACCAAACGGATGGACCGAATGAGATGCAATTCGACAGTGCCGAGTTTATGCGGCCTAGATTTGTTATTTGGCGTCTGGGCCGGATTCGCCCAAGGTAGGGGGGGGGGGGTACTCTAAACTTGCAGATAGGCTATGCTCCAATTTCAGTCAAACTTGATGAGGGAATTAAGAGATTGGGCCCGAACCGGCTCCGACAACGTTGGTGGGAAGGGGGGGGGGTACCGGAACTTTCCAAAAATGCTCAGATTCGAGTGAAACTTGGTAGATGGTATAAACGAAGATGCTTTAGGTGGTCGATTTTTTTTTATTCCGAACCAGATTCGGCCACGGTAGGTGGAAATAGAGTGAGTACCGGAAATCGTGTAGCACGTCTAGGGATCAAACAAACGGATTTATTGGGATGAAAGTTTGAACAGTCATGTGCATTTGCAATCGAGACGATGCCGGAACTGCTCAGAAATGAGTGAAACTAAATATCCTATTTCTATTTCCGAACCGCCTTTTTGGATGGCGGGTGTATTTTGTGACGTTTTCATCTACTTTCTTGTACAGCCTACTCGTACAAGTGCCATATGAGCTCGTAGCTCTTGTTCTTATATGGACCTGATATCTCTAGCGCCATCATGTCAAACGCACACGAGATCTAACACTAACCTTCGGCTCCCAAAAATTAAGTGTGAAAGATCCAGATTTTCTCTACGATATACAATACCAACTGTGTGGGAAAAATACAAAAATGATGTTTCAGAATGGTTGGAAGGAAGCCCATCGCTTATCAGGTTCCGACTCAAAGGACTACTGATTCTTAATTTTAAAAAATTATAATTGTTATGTAAGAATTTTTTTTTATTTTTTTTTCATTAGAGTGTGGTTGGTTAATTGAATGACTGTTTCGTGTGTGGTTGGTTTATGCTGTACGCATTCTCGCTTACTAGTCAAATGTCATTTTTGTTTATTTTTCCCAAGAAGGGAAATATAAATTTTTATTTTATTTATTGGTAGATAGCAGGTTATTTCATACAGGTCAGATAAATTAAGTTATATTATTTTTGTTAGATTTATAGGGTACGTAGTTGTTGTAATTATAGTAAAATTTTTAACAAGCACTGCATGTTCGAATTGTTTTTCTCCACAGTGCTTGTGTCATCTATTTGTATTTTTGTGTAAAATAAAAAAAAAAAAAACCGGGTCGGTAGAAAATGATTTTAAATAAACAGGTTAAAACACCGAATTTACGCAGGGACGGACCGAATGTGGCGAAATCGATGCGGACTGAACAAAAGTTGGATCAGTTATCATATTCTGTCACGGATCAGAACGAAATGAGTCCAATTAATGACCGAATTATGAAATGGAATGACCGAGCGCGACCAAATTACCGAATTCGGTAACGAATGAGACCAAATAAACAGGTTAAATCACCGAGTATACGCAAGGACGGACCGAGTGCGGCGAGATCGATGCGGACTGAACAAAAGTTGAATGAGTTATCGAACTCGGTCACGAATCAGAACCAAATGAATCTGACTAATGACCGAATTATGAAATGGACTGACCGAATGCGACAGAACAGATCCGGACTTGAGAAAAGTCCGTTGAATTGGCGAATTCGCTAACGAATGAGACCAGATAAACAGGTTAAATCACTGAATTTACCAAGGAACAGCGAATGCGGTGAAATTGATACGGAGTGAACAAAAGTTAAGTTGGATGAATTAGCAAATTCTATAAAGAAAGGGAAACCAATAAACATGTTAAATCACCCATTTCCGAAATGCGGGGACAAACGATTGGCTTCGCCGCGATGCTCATTTTGACCGAATTTTTCGCAAATTTGACCGATGGGGGGAGGGGGTGCTGCGCCCCCCTCGGGACGCCCCTGGTCTCAGGTATCAGACTTCAAGTCCGGATCCCTGATCTTCCCCGGATCTGGGAGTCCGGAAACTAAGAATAAATGTAGCAAAAGGGGAGCAAAAGGAAAATGTCCAAATGTGGTATCTATCAGACGTCCTCTCTCATGGAAGCCCAACACACTAGAGCACACGGACGTCGTAGCATGTGTTTAAACCGAATGCAGAAACAGGTACAGTTTAAGGATTTCGGCAACAAATGCAATACTAAACTTTTATCTGATTGTTTTCTGACTTTCTTGGTATAGATTATCAGTTTCGGATCGGATGCTGAGGGTCCTGTAACCATGAGTCAGAGTTTAGTTGAGAAACTAGTAACATCCATAAGTTTGGAACGGGTAATCGGACATGCATGAAATTTGACAAGTGTCAAGAAAAAGTGTCTCAGATGTTCAGTTTCAAATGGGACCGGATCCGATAACTGGTGCGGGGGACCTGGAGGGAGAACCGGGAATCTGGTTGATCGCGAATTAAGGTACTTTCAGATGTGCTAGGACGATGCAACTTGGCTTGGGCATTAGAGACTTGACAAGGTTGGCTTGGAAATTTTCACTTCACAAAAAAATACTTTTAATGAAAATGTACATTTTCATGATCCTATGAGCCCATGCTCATTTTTGCTTTAAAGGTTTTGCTCAAAAATGAATTTTTAGTACCCCTAAAGTGCGTATCTTAACCGAAAAGTGAAAAAAATACTTTTGATCAAACGGTATATATTCAGGTCCCCAAGGGCCCATGATCATTTGTCTCAAGGATTTTGCTTACAAGTTAATTCCTTAAAGGACACCTTTAACGATGAAACCATACTTGAACACACCATGGAGAGTGCATTTACAGACATGGCCACGGAGAGCATTCTTCTCCTGAGCGTGACGTTTTCAAAATAGGGATGTTCGTTTCTGGAGGTTTGCACATGCAGACTCAAGACAAAAAGCGCAATTCATTCAATTTCTTCTAGATATACGTTTGGGCTTAACTGGTTAAAAAATATTCCAGAAGAAGGGTTGATTGGAGACATTTGTTCATTTCTAAAATTGTTCGGTATTGAAATAAGGACAGATGCAAAATAGAGCAAAAACCATAGCTTGGAAACACTATTTCGTATTTGGATTGAGTTTTCTGCAGGCAATGTTAACGGAAGTCATACAGATAGGGATGATACTTGGTAAACTTCATTCACGTGTCCTAAAGTACAAACTATAATTTTGAGCAAAATATACGTTTTCATGATCCCGATGAGCTTATCATCATTTGCGCTTCAAGAATGTTCGTTACAGATGAATCTGTAGTGCCCTTCAAGTGCGCATCATCATCTCCAAATGCAAAAATAAAATAGTTTTACGAACGATACATGCTCGTGATTTCCAAGGACGCATGATCATTGTTATCTGAAGGGTTTTGCTTACAAATGATCACAGCAAAGCCACGGTTTCAGGTTCAGGTTCTTTTTAATTACAAACTAAATAACAAAATGTCCAGAGCCCGGCTGAGAAGACAAATTCGTAATGCACGGGATGGAAAGACTTCTTCAAATAAGTACAACCTTTATACTTCACTACATGCCATTCGTACAAATGGAAATATACGTATTCCCCCGTCAGTACCCGGTCCCCAACACCACTCGTTGACATGTCCAGCGAAACAAACAATAAAAGATAAAACTAAAAGATAACAAGAACCGAGGAAAAGTGATCTCAGTCCAAGGAAGGATCCTGGACTGAGTATTCACATCCCCCAGGCTCAGTATCTTCAGAACCAGATAAAATGGGAACAAACTTAACCGCTGCAATCCGCATTAACTAACAACAACTCACTTATCACTAAACAAATTCTCAACATAACACCATAAATTTAAGTTTGCGTTTGCTTGTTTGAATTGACTGTGAAATGTCCAAATTAGAAGTATAAATATTCCAATTCCGAATTACTGAGTTTCGAAGCGAAAATCTCGATCTTTCAGTTATAATTCTTGGCTGATACAGTTTATTAAAATTTCTAGTTAGGTGTCCATGTTCAATAGAACATGGAATTGATGAACTCCTACTTTCATCCTCTGATCCAGCCTTGCAAGGGCCATATGAGCTTCCATCTCTTGTTTTGTCGGGTAGGCTACTGTTAAGAGGATGGACGAGTGGAGGCGAGGTTTAATGAAGATAAGGCTCCTGGGGTGTGGGCTGAAGACATTCTGACACCGTAGGTGCCCACTAGCCCCAGGACCAGTCAGGAAACCGGACAAAAGAGACAAGGGAAAGTCTCAGGGAATTCTATAGCTCAGCCGCAGTCAATCCAGAAATCCCTAATCAAGCTGGTTCACACATCCTAGCGAAGCTGGAATTCACATATCCAGACAAGCCCGAGGCCTACTAGCCGAGATGGACCATAACGTCTATAGTTAATTTATCTCATGTAAATCGTGTACAAGAACATATAATACAGCACTAAAGGGGTCCCTAACTAAATATATAAACTGGTCCTTACCATAAATTATAATATAGCGTAACTGAGGTCTTGCTCCGACCAAGGATGAAAGAGAACTGTCCTGGCTGCGGATTCATTCCGTAGCCAAAAATACTTTGAAATGGATCAAAGCCTGACCTCGGATTAGCGAGCAGCTAACTGAAGCTAGGATAAAGACCGAGTGACCTATTGTCACGATGCCGGGAAATTAATGATGGTGATGGAAACCGAAGAGATATATAGAAAAGTAGGCGATAGAGGGAGGGAATAACTAGGAGGACTATTGCAGAGCAAAGTGCTATGGGATGTCTCCATAACACTACCGGGGATTTGTCGGGGAGTCTTTGCCGCAAGCTCCAAGAAGATGGAAGACTGTGCCTTATTTTCGAGTCTGCCAAAGGAAGTTAAGTCGGGAATTATTATTTATGGCAGATTTAGTAACATAGATGTATTGTTTGATGTAGTGGGTTAAAAACGAACAGAGATATAAACTATGTTTTTTCATGAGCCATTTCCTGTGTGTTGCGTAGTGATATGCTTTCTGAAGCAGTGACATAGCGGACATGTTCTCAGCGGGCAGGTTCTCAAACAGACTTTTTTACGTTTTTCGCCATAAGAGATTTGGGGGAGCATAATCGATCCAGAAAGACGAGTTTTCCTGAGGTTTGTGAGGAATATAAAAGTTGCTGCCAAAGAAAGCACGTCATGCATTGTCAGTTCTGACAAAGTTAAAAACACAGAGCGCCGACAAAGAACATAGATATAAAACTATTTTTTTTCATGAGCTGTTTCCTTTGTATTGCTTTGTCTGATATGCTAAAGTGTAAAGTGTACAGAGAACTTTATAGAGGCGAAAGCCTTCTTATTGCAATTATATTATTATTATTATGTTTTCTGAAGCAATAACATAGCGAACATGGATGGGTTCTCAAACTGACGTTTTGATTTTATCGACATAGACTTGACGAGATTTGAGGGAACTTAGTTGATGCAAAGAGATTGGTTTGTATTGAGCTGGTAAAGAATAAAAAGAAATCGGAGATGTAGACTGAGACAGGGGTTTTCCTGCCGATGATCAAAGGAGAATTAGTGTTGCCGTCACTGATTTGCGGTTTAATGTGTCTAGCTTAGCTAGCTCGCTCGATAATTTTGTATGGAATACTAACGTCCCGGCAGACCACTGCCCTTGTTGCAAATTTATAAAGCCAAGTCAAAACTTGACACCAAGCTGAAGGGCTTAAACTTCAGTGTCTCCTAGGCTTGTTAGGATTGTGAGCCTGTTGCTAGGTAGAGTGGGTAACCAGATTAGTAGAACAACCTTTATTCTTGTGTCCAAACATAAAAACCCTGAAAAAGGAACACAAACATAATTTTTATACCTCTTTCAGTTTGATAACTCCACAACGTAAGTATCATTATCCTATTTAAATTCAAGAATTCTGACTTAATAAATAAATAAACTGACCTATCTGGGTTTCTCAGTGATTTTAATGCATTTACTTTTCTTCGTCTTCTTCTCAGAGATTGCTAACGGTCACTCCTACTACATTCCGATAGATGGCAGGGAATATCACAAATACACATAAATGCGTGTTATTTTGCAACAAGGCTCTGTTCCAACATCCTGTTGCAACGACAGCGGTAGCTTTTAGTAAGTATTAGCAGGAGGTTAGAACACACCCTAATGGTGGCGCCTTTTTTGCAAAACAATAATTTGCTTTGTGTCGGCACGTGACTTCATATGACCCACTTTTCGAGACAGAGTTAAATCGCGTTGATTGCAGCTGATTGTAGGTCGCCCGATAGTGGCCGGGCCAACCTATCACTCCGGGACTTTGGCCCTTGTCCTTGAGTTGTCAGGTGCTAGCACATTCGTGCCTATTCACATCTACAGTTTAGAACCGAACATTCGTCTTCTAGGATGGCTCTCACATCAAGGGACTTCTCATCAACTTCATTCATCACAACTGGCCAACTCTTCTTCGTCTCCCGTTTTTGGAGGAGTTCATCACACCTATTGTGAAGGCTAGCAAGAGGGACAAGGAGCTGTCCTTCTTTTCTATTCCTGAATTTGAGGAATGGAAAAAAGCAACACCAGACTGGCCCAAGTACAAGATCAAGTACTACAAAGGTATTGTCCAAAGCCTCTTAGTGATGAGTGACTTCATATATGTAAGAGCGTTTTCTTTCTGAATGTGATTATATTGGGGATTGATTGCTCGTTGCTACGTCTATTCAGCACGCGTGAGTTTTGTTTGTAAATTGACACAGTTTCTTCTCTTGTCTGAGACTTTTCAGTCAAGCAATAATTTTATCTTCCATAGAAAAATGGCAAAAATGTGACCCCTATAGAGCATAGAAAAGGGGTAAAGAAAGAAAACTGTACTAAACTATAAAGTTCTGTTACCAGCCTTTTTGGTTTCTCAACTTCCTTTACTGACTATATATTATATATTTTATTTGTAACCCGCCAAATACACAAGGTGGTTGAGGAGTGAAGAGAATAACGAAAAACAAAACAAGGTAAATAACAGTATAGCCACACAAAATGTCGACATAATTTCTAACTGGACTCGTATATATCCGAACTATCCCGACTCACAAGTACAGCAGTAGAAAAAGAGGGTCGTACCTCCCTTTCCAGGAGTTGTATCTTTAGCGTACCCTAATGCAAGTCGTCTGAACATGTCTCTTTTGTCTTCTTACAGGTCTTGGAACCTCCACTGCAAAGGAGGCGAAAGAGTACTTTCATGACATGCAGCGCCATCGCATCAAGTTCAAATACGACGGCGATAGAGATGACTACTCTATCAAAATGGTAATCTCAGATGTCTAGCTAAATAGAAAATTGAGCCGGCCCTGATTAAACAGGGATCTCGTCAGGTTGTAGCTAGAAAACCTGTCAGGGAGAAAACCTTGTCGGGAGGATAATGCGCACAGAAAATAGTGAATCGTGACAAGAGCAAAATTTGTGGATTGTCGTTAGCGGGTTTAAAATGTAACATATTAAATTTGTGTCTCCGAGCTAAAGAAATTGACGCAGTTATGGAAAAGGTTGTTGTGGCAGAATAGGCACGACGGGACTTCTAAAGCTCTTTCGTGCCATGGTGTACCCTCTCACCGTATTCCACAAGTTTATTTACCTTTTTTCCGTTCGTGCCTGGGATCTTGTTGCCCTGTGTGGCATTACGGGTTGACGGCTGGAAGAACATCTAGTTTAAAGCACTATTCGTAATTTTGGGATGTTCCCTGTTGTGACCTTTACACAAATTACACGCGCATGAAAAGTTAAGCCTTTTTTCGGCTAAAAGCTACCGAACACTAAAAAACTGATAGGTCCTCTTCCCTACCTGACAAAAACAACAAAAAGGAAAGATATTTAGACAAGCTTTTTTTCAGGCGTTCAGTAAAGATTGTATTGAGGATCGCAAACAGTGGCTAACCGAGTGGATGGAGGAATGTAAGCGAAGGAAGGAACTTGGACTGCCTGAAATGTACCTGTACGAGAAGAATACTCACCAAGTCAGTTTCAAGGATTTTGTCAACAAGGAACTTGTGCTTTTTAGCAATCTTGACAACGAACGTTCCATTCCATCGATGGTGGACGGCCTAAAGCCAGGTCAGAGAAAGGTACGTCATGTGCGATCCTACATTAGCACATAAGAAAGGGTAGTAATGGTATTATTTGTCGGAAAGTTTGGTGTTTCATGTATTCAGATAATTCAGAAAAATTAGTACTGCTTTACAGGAAATCGTCGACATCAGCCCCCCCCCCCCCCCCTGCTTGTTGTCTTAGTTAAGTTTTATAGCTGTTTCATTATTTTTGCTTTATAATATACTTGAATTTCTTGTCGCTTATTTATCGATAATCTGTTATTGTTATTATAAAGATCCGTCTGCTTCACCAGTATGAATGGCTGCGGATTTCATAGTTTATCTATATATGTCGCCAGAAGCAGCGAAGCTGGAAGTAGAAAACAGATGTGGCAATTAATTAATTATTGTATTGCACCCAGACTAGTAATTATCCATTTGCATAGTATATGCACAGGATCAAGCTTTTTGTATTTGAACGCAGTGTGCTGTGTTACTCTCTAAATTTGTGTACCTCTGAAACATTCAAGTGTAATTAGAAATAGAAAAAAAATAGAGCAGAGACGGTTGTATCAGCTTTCTTCCTGTATAAATAATCACATCCAGCTCTGCTTCTGTAATCAATTTAGCCTGCTTATTTCGTATTTGCCAGTCTCTAACATCACCATGCAGAGACAATTGTTACGTTTTTGCCATGATATCTCTTATCGGTAACTGGATCTGCAATTAGTCGTTTTGGCAGTTATCGTGTATCTGATACACGGTTGCTCTGCAAAAACGACTATTGCCGAAATTGCACCTTTTCGAAGTCACCCCAAAAGAAAAACTGATATCCAGTTAAACTTCTGTGAGATGACTTTCCAGATACCACGACCAGTTACCACGGTCGGACCGTGGTATATGAATATCAGATACCACGATAACTGGCCAGATATATACCACGATAACTGCAAAAACACATTTTGACCATGGTATCAGATACCACGATAAATGCAAAAACGACTTTAGACCGTGGTATCACATACCGTGGTATCTTCAAAAACGCAACTAATCACTTGACAACAGTTCCAGATAATTTACAGCGTGCGTGTTATCCTGAACGGAGTATTTGAGCATAAATGGAGACTCCTGCCCCTTCTGCAGCAGCACTAATACTCATATTAAAGTTTAACTGAAAAAGCCAACTTATTTTTGTGTCATGTATTTGAATACATTGAATTATTTGGATTCTGCAAAGGGATTTTTTTTATTTTCCACTATCTGCTCTAGTTATGACGTTCAGAATATCTGTGGCCGTCCCCACAGCGTAAATTCTACCATGACGCGGGAAATTTTGATCTCAACACAAACGCGGCTTTTCAGAGGGCAGTGGCGATATTGGTGGAGATTGCTTAGCACATAGAGGTACCACAAATCCCGCCGAAATTTCACTATTTGACAATGGATTAGCCTATTCGTGAATAGCAGAACAACGAAGTAACACATTTTCAGCGGGTCTTCAAGCCAATTTAAGTGAATAAGTGATGGGTAATAGATTGTCCTATCCCAGCCTTTTCGGTTAAACTTTAATGTCGTCGCAATCAAGAGCAGTCAGAAACGGCAGCAATATAGTATTCCATTCCCCGAATGTTGGCGGAGCTCAATTGTAGCAGCAGGGTGACGAATACAGATTCAAAACATAATATGCTGGAGGAAACAATGCGGGAAAGGTTTTAAAGAATGGTCAGTTAATTATAGCAGCTGTATGACCAGGAATATTGAGCGTGTTCCATCCTACTTGCCGTAATTACTACGCATGCAGTCACGGATCCTGGCTTTATGATGTCAAGGGCTTTTATATTTTTGGCAATTAATCATGCCACGGGGTAACCAGGAGAATTACGTTGCAGAAATCGCTTGCTACGCTCTCTTACGGATTTAAGCTAATAGTTGTAATTACGGACTATTTTGAGAAGGTTGGAACGGTCAGTGTGGTAACACTTCACGAGGTTGGAACGGAAATAGTAATTAATAGTATTATTGTTCAAAGGGTGGAACACGCTCACAGCATCCGCATCCCCCCCCCCCCCCCAGAAATGATGATGAATGCTGTTGATCGTTTGGGTTAAATGCTGCGGACAGGCGATCAAGTTTTCCTGGATTGAATCTCTTTACTTCCATTATTAACTTGAAAAAATCTCAACTTTCCTTAGATAAGCTATGGTGGTGGCAAGACTAGCAAGAGTTGTAGTCCGTGACTATCCGAGCCTGATCGTCTGTTCGTAGCACAAGCCCATTGCCCCGAGTAAAGGCTGGACAGCTGTTTCATCAGCATCTTTGTCGTTCAGGTACTGTTCACCGTCATCAAGCGTAATGACAAGAGAGAAATCAAGGTAGCACAGCTAGCTGGCTCGGTCGCAGAGCACAGTGCCTATCACCACGGTGAAGCTTCGCTTATGTCAACGATTATCGTCCTTGCTCAAGACTTTGTTGGTTCGAACAACATCAATCTCCTCCAGCCCATTGGTCAGTTCGGTACCCGGCTCCAGGGTGGCAAGGACGCTGCCAGCCCCAGATATATCTTCACACAGATGAGGTAAGCAGTGGTCTACTTTGTAACTGTGTCGCTCAGCAGTTCTTGCATCCTATCCTTCTATTGTATTGTCGTTGTTTACTGCTGGGAAGTCTCCGTAAATGTCTAAGTGCTAATCGGATTAACGACTTGCAAAATAGAAAAGAATAGTGTTTATTGGTACCCAAATCTTGTACAAGACAAATAAAGAGGTTTGTCGAGGGTCGTGCAAAATAGTCTTCGGAATTGGATGGTAAAAACAGTATTTCCAAGGCCTGTACAATTTATTGTCAGCATTGTGTCATGATGGTTACAAAGGACAGTAGACAACTTCTATCTTTCCCTTCTGCTTTTGAAGTCTTCTGGAAATGTGTAAGTGAATTATAAGTAGTAGTATATATTATTACAGTTAGATTATCCTAAATCATTCTAGTAACTTAAGGGCAAGGGCAATATATATTTTTCAGGTATGGTAGCCGTTTAACTATGAACGTTGAACGGCATAGCTGGCACCGGTTCCGATGAGTCTCACATATGATGAAATTCACCGTATCCAGCTAAGTGCTTCCAAGTGGTATAGTTTCTGTAATTTCCATTGACACCAACCTTATCCATTGTTCTGAGAAACACTTCAGTCAACCCCTGAATGTCTGCGCGCTGGGCAGCCTAATGACATTGTGCCGAAAACGCGTCTTGAGCCATTCAGTTAACAATTTTTTCTTATTTTTCAGTCCCCTCACTAAACTGATCTTCCCGCCCAACGATGAAGCTCTCTTGAACCATCTCCACGACGATAACCAAAAGATTGAACCAGAATTCTACGTCCCCATCCTTCCCATGATGTTGGTGAACGGCGCTGATGGTATTGGTACCGGCTGGAGTACCAAGATCCCAAATTTCAACCCAAGAGAAATCGCTGAGAACATCAAGAGGATGATGCGCGGACAGGAGCCCACCCCCATGGTACGAACCACAATTTTTAAATCCTAAGCTTTTAAAAAAAGAGTCTTGCAGGATTGCCGAGCCTTCTTCCGGGACCTTGTTGCGGACAGCAATCAGAAAAGGAAGGACACCGAACTCGGTCCTTTCTTTAATGAAAATGGAATTATCTTTGTTCACAGTCGGGCATTATGACGGGAAATTAATCAATAATAATGTTATTGGAAAAAAGTTTGTTTCTGTAATGCTAATTTGATCCTGTTATTATGAATATGCCAAGCATCGGCCATTCATTCCAGACGTCAACTGAAAAATTTGACGTTTAAGACGAAAGTGCTACTTTGGTTAAGTATGTGTACCTTCGGAAAACTCCCTTCCACTCACCTCATAGTGCAAATGACATTATTCATCGTTTCGTGACTGATGACTAGTTTTTTTTTGTTTTGTTTTTTATTGTGCTCTGTAGTTTCTTTAATATCTTTTCTTTTGTCATTGTCGTTACTCCGCCTCTCGAAATAGCTGACTATAAATAAATTAATTAATTAATTACTTACAGCACCCCTGGTTCAAAAACTTCAGAGGAACAGTTATTCAGATCTGCCACAACCGGTACGCCGTTAGCGGCGAAGTGAGCGTCCTAGAAAATAACAAGGTCGAAATTACGGAATTACCTGTTCGTTTGTGGACACAGACGTATAAGGAGACGGTGATGGAGCCCTTCTTGAATGGATCCGAGAAGCAGCCGGCAGTCATCACGTAAGTCAGTGGTTCGAGAATCGTTCTTTATATTAAAAATGACTCCAGTCCGACTCCAGCTGCAGCCTGAACAGGACCCTTAACAAGAAGGCAGGGCTGTTGGACTCGGACTGGGGGATCGTCTCGAGACGCCTTTTTCATGGATTCGGACTCGCCTCGGTCGCGTTGTTTACGGAGCAGGACTCGTCTCGTCTCGAAAATCCGGCCGAGTCACGAGTCCAAGTAAACTTCTCTTCTTGGCAATTTCAAAATAAAACTAAGTCTGCAGCGAGCAATCGAAGAGATTGGCCTCCGAATACGACTCGGACACACAAACGTCGCATCTCCGACATCTCGTTTTCCGTCCATCAAGTTTGGCTGAGTCGGAGCATATCTGCCATTTTCCGGCACCCGCTACATCCCTCTCACCGTTGCCGAATCCGGTCCGGACGCCAAACCGTTGTTTGAATATGTTTCCCAGTCAGCTTGGGCTCAAGGAGTATAAAATCATTAGGATACTGTCCAACTTTCTTGTGCGCTTACATGATTTCTGGAAATCCCCCTCCCAACTCTCCCAGTCGATGCTGCAAGTGGTTCAAAAACATATTATACATACCTAGGTTATCAGTCCACCACCATACAAATTCCACTAGAAGCAGACCACCCGCTCGTAATTTACACGTCAATAGTGTTGCTGATTCCCTTCCGCCAGCTCCCTAAACAAGACCAAAGGTGTCGATGGGATCCCACAAATCTAATATTTGATTCAGACAATAGGGTCTTGTCTTCGCCAGGCTAATCATCAGAGAAAACCAAGTTCAGATATACCTCAATAAGCCATATCTATTTTGACGATACTGACCTAGACTTCTTGCTTTACTTCTGCCAAGTTTCCGGTCTCGCCCGAATTCCGAGCACACTACTAGTCCAGCAAAAAAAAAAGAAAATTCAGAAACAAACCCAGCCTCAAATCCCTATAAAGAACATCTTAATCAACTTTGAATAAAAGTTTGATTATATGTCCGGGTGAAAAATAAAAATCCGGTTACAGCCGGATTCCGGACTAATTATATGTCCGGGTGAAAAATGATTGTCATGTACAGACTCAGCCTCTTTTCTTACCCCTTAATCTGTCATCTAATCAAACTTTTGCTTTTGACAAATTTTCCGGTTTTGGCCGGATTCCGGGCGAACTAGTTGTCCGGCGAGAAAATCGTTTCAGTGTCGTGTTCAGCATGTCCTCTTTCCCCAAAATCGACCATTTAATCAACTTCAAATAAAACATTTACTTTTAACCAACTTTCCGGCTTTTATTCCGGACGAACTACATGTCCGGCGAGAAAATGGTTTTCACTATCGTGCTCAGCACGCTTTCTTACACCATTATCACATTAGCTGTTTAAAAATATTTAGTTTATCCCTTAATTTAGACTCCCTCCCCCACCCCTAAATGTAGGGCTACAGAGCCCATCTACGAACTTGACCTTACCCTTGACTCAATGAATCCTCGCACCAAGTTTCATCAATATATCTCATTCCCTTCGAGAGTTATAGCGCGCACAGACGAATGAACGGACAGACGGACAACTTTTGTGATGTCATAGGTATCCCCAAAATTGGTCGGAGGGCAGTTGTCATTAAATTTTCATTTCTTGTGACAGTTGTGACTGACCATGATTAAATTAAGGATGCCCCGTGAATTGAAATCTTACATTTTTTAATAAATCAGTTATTCCAAAGCGAAAATACGCCAGACCACCAGTGAGTAATCTCTCGCAAACCGTCGTTTGGATCTTTCGAAAACCGAACACCGGGACACTATGCTATTGATAACCATATAGAAGATTATTATTTTGTTTTGTTACGACGCAAAGTCTGATTCACTTTCAAGAGGAAATCATCGCTCAGCGAGTAAATTCTTTCACATCCTGCGACGCGCAGATTCCTCCATCCTAAACCTTTAAATACGCGAAGCACAGCCGTAACTTTAGACAGAATTGTTCCAGCTGGAAGTGCTGTCTCTAGAGCCCAACTAGTCTCGCCTAAAAAGGTTTATTGCCTTTTTCCCCAAACTGAATCCTGCACAAGTCTTTACGAATCTAGCACGAAAAGTTGTCTGTCGTGGTCATCCCGGTTAGGCGTGAGTCTATACTTATCCGGTAAGCACCAAAATTTCGGTAGATTCCCTGAGCCAAATTCTGGTAGGTTTCGCTTGGCGAAGTCCGGTAGATCCCCTAATGCAACCTCCAGTAAATTCCCTAAGACAAGTTCCGGTCAGATCCCCTGAGCGAAATTCCGATAGGATCCCTGATCAATAATCCGGTAGATTCGCAAAATATCATCAGATTCAGGTGAATTTGACAGGTTTTAACTGGCGCAGCTTCGCCGCACCAGTCAAAATTTACCGGATTTTTTCCCCACAGGCGTTCTGGGGGAAGTGTGCACCCCCCGCCCCCCCCCCCCCCCCCCCCACGCACACACACACCCTCGGGACGCCCCTGGTCAGCGTCGTAACTCGCGAGGTTAAAATGAAAGTAGTAACTAGTAGCTACTATTGTTAGTAGAGTGGAACACGCTCGATAACTAGCTTGGCCGAACGAAAGTACACCCCCATCGTTACCTATGGTTTGTATTTATAGCTGTTCGTATGACGCGCTCTTTCTAGATAAGCACTGGCAGTGACCCTGGTACCAGAAAGCGATCGCAACCGTCATGAACCCATGCAGCGACAAAAATCATAAAGAGGGGCAAATCCTATTTCGTGACGATGTAAGCTCTGAGAAACAAACAGTAAGACAAGACTGCGCTGTATTATGCTCTCCCAAGTATTCAGACTATCCCTATTTCTCAGCGACTACAAAGAGTACCACACTGACACGACCGTCCGATTTGTTGTCTCCATGACTGACGAAAACTTCCGGAAAGCCCAGTCGGAGGGTTTCCACAGATTCTTCAAGCTTCAGACCACGATCTCATTGAACAACATGGTCGCATTCGACTCCAAAGGCGTCCTCAGACGATATGATGCAGTAGAAGAAATGCTAAGAGAGTTCTATGACATTCGGTTACATTTCTACGGAAAGAGGAAGGCATACCTTGAAGGGATCTTGCAGGTTAGTGATTTTGTACTGTAGTTGTTGTGAATTTCATATAGGCCATCTCCAGCTCATTAAGCATCCCTACTCTGGAGTGTGTACCGAATTCCCTTGTGAAATGTAGTTCTGGACATTATTGTGGGAGGGAGGGTATCCTTCCGCTCACCGATTTGGACTGACCCCTTGGGTATGGCCTGAGGTCATTGTGGGTTATTGAGATCGGTGTCCAGGACTGTGTCTGAATAGCAGGAGTGCTAAAAATTCAACCAAGTATCGTTCTCTCCGCCCTCGGGTTTTCGTGCTGTTGCCCTCGCTTGATTTCGCATTGTTGCTGCCACAAAAAATTTGCCTCCTAATCTGTACGTTACGCGTGGTCCTTCTCGTTGGCTGCTTACGAGGCGAGAGGATAAACGATCTCGCTGCCACTCACGACACAGAGCTTCATCACTTTCCTGGGTTGTATGTAGGAGCAAAAATAAGAGGTCATTTCTGCCAAAGTTGAAAGTATATGCGTGTTTGTGTGTGTGTGTGTTTTTGGAGCTCTGAAACCTTGATTAATTGACAAACAGTAATTTGTTTTGTCATTTCTTCCTTGAGATTAGTTGCCTGTGCGATTGAAGAGATGTGCTTAAAGGGGGTGAGTTCTTAAATGACACATCCGAGAGCTAAAGGTGGACATTGCACTTCATAACTCCCGGGACGTCCGAATTTCCCATAGTCTCTCAGAAGCCTGATGTAATTTCTCAGGTACACTCACCTCCTACCACACGCAGTTTTTAGGCGTTGTAGGTGGGAGCAGGGCTACTTTCTAGACCGACTGTTGATCCATTTTGACCGCGTGATCTGTTTCGACCATGTTATTACTCAGTTTCGTGACACCATTGAAAGTTATCATGCTGAGCTCCTTTTAATTTTAGGCTGAAGCCTCCAAGTTGTCAAACCAAGCACGATTTATCGTCGAGAAATGCGACGGAAAGATCACTGTTGAAAACAAGAAGAAAGATGCCCTTGTAGACGAACTGGCAAAGAAAGGCTACGACTCGGATCCTGTCCTAGCTTGGAAAGTTACTCAGAATAAGGACGCAGCACTGGTAAGTGACTCAGACAAGTTTTGTTGCCTTGTCTTTCACACCCCCAAGGATTGACTCAACTTTGATACTTTTACTACAGAACGGACTTTCGCAGCATCTGACTTGTAGGTCACCCAAGTAATATAATAAGGCAATTTTCCGGAAAAGTAACCGGAAAGCTCAAATTTTAACTAGAAGCCAACTTATTTTTTTTGTCATTTAATTGAATTCACTTAATAATTTGGATTCTGCCAAGAGATTTTTCGATTTTCCTCTATCTTCTCTAGTAGTGACGTTTGAAATTTCTGCGGCCGGCGCAAATTCTACTGTGACGCGGATAATTTGAATCTCAACACAGACGTGGTTTCTCAGTGGCCGGTGACGAGCTTGGCGAAGACTGCTTAGCGCCTAAACACATATTTTTCGTAAATCTTATTCGTCAATTATGCGGCAGAGGTACAACCGCATAGAGGTAGCACGATTATGACAGGGAAAGTCCACTATTCGAAAATCGATTATTCATGAATAGCTGAGCAACGAAGTAACACATTTTCATCGTGTCTTCAAGCCTATTTAAATGAACAGGTGATGTGTAACTAGATTGTCTTATCTCAGGCGTTCTCAGTTAAACTTGAAGATTTGAACGAGCACAAAGCCTTCTCTATATCGCTTGTTTCTTCTAATAGCGTTATGAACCAGAACTTGCTGTATCTCGAGGTAGTTGAGGCAATCATGGCCACTATGAGGCTAGAAATACGTATTAAAACGTGGGTGAGGCTCAGTGGGCCCTTGTTAGTAAGTATGGCGCAGCGTTACAAAACATTCGTGAAAGTTGGTGCCCGCAGTTCGTTCTCATGTTGTAGGGAACTTGTTACAACAAAATTATAAAGCCGTGGACACCTGCTGTTATGGCGACATTTATAGCTCCAGAAGTTCCTCTTTTGAGAAAATATCAGGCTGACAATATACATTTGTTTTAGTCCAGAGTTATGTATGGCCCATTGGGCATTCAAAGTACAAATACATGCGTGAAGGCACGACGGCCTTTCAGCATGCGGTTTAGAAAATGTTCTCTAAGGGAGGGTTATCTTCTGAGGAGTCAAAATTGGTGATTAGCGCTCATAGCGAAAGCCTCCCCCTGGGAGTTCGGAGGAAATATTGGGAAGTGCAAAGGGGCGTCTAGTGGTTCTTACTTCTGCCCAGTGTGTGGTGGTGTAGATGAGAGTTTGTTTCGTTTAATCTGCGGTCGTGTGGAGTTGAATGATTTCAGAGTCGATATATTTGGGGAGTGAATTTTTGGGGAAGGTTGGAGTTGAAAAGTTTGAGGAGAAAAGTCTGTTTGGGGTTAGGATAGGTTGGAAGCTAGGAATTATTAGAAGAGTTATTTGTTTGTTTTTTATTTGTTTTGTATGCGATGGCCCTCGAGCCTTAAGTAATATGTATCATCATCATCATCATGTCGGTACTGTGATGGAAGCTCCGCTTTGACGCTTCTTTCCCTTCTAGGAAGAGGCTGCAGAAGCCGAGGAAGGTGGCGAAGACGATCAAGGGGACCGGATCGTGGCCCGCGTGACGTCAGGCGAAGGAAAGCCAGACTTTGACTACATACTCAGGATGCCTATGTGGTCACTTACCAAGGAGGCGAAGGATGAGTTGCTCAGGAGACGAGACGAGAAAAGGCAGGAGTTGGAGATCCTGAAGGGCAAATCTCCGGAAGATCTTTGGAATGAAGACCTTGACGCCTTCCTTATTGAGGTGAGACTGCGCTTTTCTGTGTTATGGTGGATTTGTGCTTCGCTAAAATAGTCAATTTTGGATGATAAATTCAAAATTTATTATCTGGTAAGTATTTCAGCTATTTTTTTTACCTAAAGAAGGAAATCAGGTTCGTTTAGTTCTGTCTACTTTTATTTTGTAGTTTGTTTTTTTCGTCTGTTGGGATATAGTCTGTTGAAGGGTCCTGAACTTTTATTTAAATTAATGTTCACGATCACTACTATACATAAATGTTGCTAGTTTTGATATTATCCTATTCTTTGGCGCCGTTAGCGGACGTCCGTAAATAACATCTGCTGTATTTTGGTGTTGATCCGTCTTCAGGCTTTTGTCCTCTGTTGAACTGCAGTTTATCTTTGGTCTGAAGGATGAAACTTTTCGTATGCGTGCGCGGCGCAAACATTGGCACTGTATTTGTCATTTAAGCATTTTTCCGACCGACACATAAAACCTCTCTCCGGAACTCATTTGACCCTTCACAGAAATTTGCAAGATGTTCATTTCTACCGCGTCTTCACACATGTGGCACATGGAAGCATGATCCCTTGCTCCGTCTCTACCCCTTGTCCAAGCAGCATAATAGATAGATAGATAGATAGATTAGTGTATTTCAAAAGCCCACGGGCCATATACACAAACAAACAAAAACAAAAATATAACTTAAACAATCAGACTCCTTCTTAACTCTAAAGATTTATCTATGTACACGCTCACTCGAGTAATAACGGTAGGGTTAATATTGCTCAAAATTTCAGGAATATGGAAGTCGTCCCTTCTTTGACGAAAGGCCTCAACAAAAGGCCTCAAAGGTCTGCATTGCCTGTATAAAATAACAGAAGGAAAAGTTCTCGAAAGCCCTGGTGCAAAGACGTCCAAATGTACCCTCCCCAAAGTTCTAGTTACTAATGTGCGATCACTCTGTAACAAGTCGGATGAACTTGTTGTTCTAATGGTGCAAAATGGTGTAGACATAGCATTACTTAGTGAAACTTGGAGCACTACGGCTGCCGACTGTTGTATTCCCGGTTACAATTTGTGTCAAAGCCACGTCTTCGTCCTGACGAAACTACTTCCTCTATTAGGCCTACTCACAAATTTTTGGACTTTTTTGGACTGAAGTGACCTGCGTCATGGTTTGTTCTCCACGCCTCCCCAAAGAGAACCCCTGCCTGATATTTGCGACTAATATCGCGGATGCGTAATTTCAATAGCCGGTGATTTCAATGATATAAAGCAAAGTTGGCTTGAAAATCAGCTAGGGCTTCAACAAACCGTGAAGCAGAAAATAACTGAAAAAAGTCTGCTCGACTTGATTCTAACCTCCAGTAGGGATTTCTATGAAGTTGCGGCGGTTCTACCACCTGTTGGGAAAAGCGACCACTATTGTTTAATTTGGAAAGCAAAAGATTCAGTCTCAGTTCCCAAGAAATACCAGTTTTCATACCGCCCATTATTATAGAATTCAGTTAATAATCTCCTGTCATGTCTGAGAAATAGATCCCGGAAAACATTGTATGACATGTCAGACGGAAACGAAATGGTGAAATATTTTACGAATGATTTCTACTTCTCTACTTAGTTAGCTTTCCTCTTAAAAAAGTTAGGAAGCGTGATAATGATAAACCGTGGATTAGTCAGTCAGTTAAAAATTTGATTAAGTTGACAGTTGCTTTGAGATGGCAAAACAACTCCGCAACAGAATTGATACCATATTGAGACAGAGACACAAAGAACATGGGAAATCCGTTGTAAATTCTCTTTTTGGATCTGTTCTTACTTCAAAGAAATTTCATGAGAAGCTGCAATCTTAGCGGGAAGCAGAGGCACATCCTGAACCTTTGCGACGATCTCGGTGACCAGATCGTCACCCAGGAGGTTTCAGTTGGTCAAATGAACAAAAGTCTTTGCCGGTATCTGTAATTCGTTACCTCCATTGAGTGACAAGTCCCTTGAGCGTAGTCAGGCCCGTATCCAGGAATTTATTTCGGGGGGGGGGGGGGGGGGGGGTTGCCTGCTGGTCGGACAAAAAAGTACAAAAAACACATATATCAGAGGGAAAAGCTTAGAAAAATCGTTCTTTTTGTGTGTTTCGGGGGGGGGGGGGCGACCCCTTAACCCCCCCCCCCTGGACACGGCCTTGACCGTATTATTTCTGATATATTGATGATTACTCCTGCTATGGTTGATGAAAAAGTTTTACGATTGAACTCGAATTGTTCTCACGTTACCAACGAAATTCTAATTCGGTTACTGATACAATGTGCATTTCTAATTTCTGAACCCATTTTAAGTGTTTCAAAACTGCTGAGGTACCTCCAATATAAATAGAAGCTAACCTCTAGCTGCGATAACATGCGACCCATATAGAAGACTTCGGCATTGGCAAAGCTACTTTAAAGTTTTATGTATGATTGGCTTCTTTCTGAAGTATGTTGATTTTGACCCCAGTCAGTGTGGTTTTAGGCAAGGTATTAGCACCTCACATTACTTGGTTAGCCTGTTTCATCACATACTAACTGCTCGTGAGGAAGATGATTCGTTTATTGACCTAATCCTCGCTGACCAAAAAAAGCTTTCGATCTTCTGGATCATGCGGTTGCTTTGGACGCCATTTTTTCTCAGTGTATGATTGCCGGTTTTCTCTGTTTCTGCAGTCGAAACAGTAACTTGCGGTACCCCCCCCCCCCCCCCCCCCCGCCCAAGGAACTAAGTTGGGTCCTCTCCTTTTTCTTTGTTCTTAGATTTCCTTCATAGGTACAAATTTATAGATGATTTTTCCCTTCTCATTATTTCTAAGCTTTCTTTCACACTTCCGAACAGTTCGAGTCCGGTACAAGACTCCCATCACTTCCCTTAAAACTCAACTGCCAAGCAAGAAAATGGAGATCAATGATAGCAAGTCTTCGGTTATGCGGTTTAGCAGACTGAGAAGAGAAACTTTTGAATATCCATCGTCATTCGGGCAGTGTAAATCCGTTAAATTGCTTGGGGTAATTATCGATGACGTTCTGAAATGGAATTCTCATGTTGAAAATGTTATTCGTAGAACAAACGTCCTAATTAAATCGCTCTCTACACTTAAAATCTTTCGGTCTAGATACTAAATGTGTCCTCTTATTTCAAAACGTATATCTGTCCTCATTTAGAATATGCAACTTATATCCGTCCTCATTTAGAATATGCTTCGCCGTTTTGGCATTCTTCTGTTTCTACAGAGCTCTCTGATCAATGCTCCTTGAGCCCAAGCTGACTTTGAAACAAAAACTCAAATAATGCATACAACAGATACAACTTCAGCTACGATGCTTTATCACCGATATTTCGGCCCTTCTTGGCAAGAGTCCTCGTCAGGCTTGTCCGTTGTATGCATTAATTGAATATATATTCTCTGATCGCCTGGAAAATGTCAAAAGAAGAGTTGTGAGAATCGTTCTGGTTGATAGTAACATTTCATACGAAGAGGCTCTCATTAAACTGGGCGTTCATAAATTAACTGACTGCAGAAATACTGTTCCAAAAATTTCGGAGCAAAAATAGTATTGTCCCTAGACGGGCGTCTATCCCCCCTCCCCTCCCGTCGTCCTTGCGTCGGTCCGAGAAGAACACTGGCAATCAGTTTTCTCCATATCATGCAAATTTGTCTGCCCAATTTTTACATAGTTTCATCCCATCATTTGTTTCTGGGCATATCTTGTAAGTGTATTAGTTAATTATTGTGTATTTCGTAAATATTATCTTCTAGCTTTAAGCTATTTGGAAATAAATTTGACTGATTGGTTGAAAACAAAAATCTCCTTAAAGTTTAACTGAAAAGCCAACTTATTTTTATGTCATTTAATTGAACACACTGAATCATTTGGATTCTGCAAAAGGATTTTTTTATTTTCCTCTATCTACTCTAGTTACGACGTTCAGAACGTCGCAACGAAAATTCTACTATGACGCGGGAGATTTTAATCTCAAGATACGCGGCTTTTCAGTGGGCAGTGGTGAGATTGTTGAAGATTAAATCATAAATCTTTCTTGGAAGGCATACAACGAAAATACAAGCGTATGTAGGTACCACAAATCACACGGAAATTCCACTATTTGAAAATCGATTATTCGTGACTAGCGGAACAACGAGGTAACGCATTTTCAGCGGGTCTTCAAGATAATTTTAGTAAATACGTTATGGGTAACTAGATTGTCCTATTTCAGCCCTTTTCGGTAAAACTTTAATAGTTTTCCTCTGTAGCTCAAGAACGTTGAGGAGAAGGAGCGCCTTGAAGAAGCTAAGGGTAATGCTGGAAAAGTGAAGAACTTTAAGAAAGAGAAAGCAAGTAAAGAAACAAAGCCGAGTGCGTTTGCTGAAAGGGTGGAGCCAGTCGTTGATGAGGAAACCAAGAAGAAGGTAGAGCGGACCATAAATGCAAAGCTGAACAAAGGATCTCGAAAACTCAAGCAGGACGCCAAGGCGAAAGCAGCCGAGAAGGATGAACTGGATACCCTGGCCGATGGAGACAGCTCACTGGCGGACCGCCTAGGTAAGAGTTTTACTTTGGTTTGAAAGCGGCAGTTACTATTTCTAAGGACTAACCAGCAGACAGTTTGGGAGCGGTTGCCCAAGCGAGCCGTTATTTTCTTTTTCGGATGGCTCAGCAGGCTTTAAAAGAGTTGAAAAGGACAGAGTTGTAAAGCAGAACAAGCCAAGATTAAAGCAGAAACGCCTTTTTGTCAAAAGTTTGATGAGAAACTTGTATAACCGATATTCCTTTCCAAGAAGCTCCTCGGAAGCGATGACGGAGCCTGATCCTCCTCGAAACGAGCCAGTACACAGGAAATGCAAAAATGTAGTTCCATTAGGGTGGCTAAACGTTACATGGGAAGCCCCCCCCCCCCCCCTCCTCGCTTGGAAGATTAAGTTTTGTCGCTTCGGCAAGGCTCCTGGTATTAGATTTCTTATTATAAAGCATCGAAATATATCTGATGGAAAGACACGTAACGTATTCACCCAGCCATCAAGTTCTTCCTAGGTCGGCTAGGTCGTTCCAGCGGCCGTCTGCTGTCTGTCTTAAGCTATCATTTATGTTTGCGGACGACATCCTGTTTATTTCGCCCACCACTTTTGCCCTCAGTCAGCTCCTAAAAATTTGCGATGAATATGCTACGTCCCGCGATATTCTGTTCAATACGAAAGAATGTTTGTAATGGCGTATGTACCCTCTGGTTTACCCTCTCCTTTGAAAGGGGTGTGACTTGGTGGGAAGGAAATCGTATTTGTAAGTACTTTTACACATTTGGGTTACACTGTCCGGGATGCCGATCAGGTTACCGCGCTTCTGCGAGGTTTGTTAAGCGAGGTAACATGATCGTCTTCAAATTTGTGCACTGCTCTGATGCAGTGAAAACTCACTTCTTTCAGTGCTGTTTGCTATCAGCTTTTTGGGGATCTCCCTAATGACCAGTATTTCACTTATTCGCCAGATTACTTAAAACTGGTTTCAATCGAGTTGCCCGCCGCCTCAACAGACTTCCAAAGATTTACAGCGTGAGCCATCAACTTGTCTCTCGTAGGTGTTTTACACTGAATGAGGTAGTGAGGCGATCCAAAATGCCCCTCCACCAGAGAATTTTCTGGTCTGAGAATTTTCCGCTGATCCCCTTTTCAGCTGCCTTCCTGTGAGGAGGGACCTCCCCAGGGACGTGTGTCCTTAGCGCGTTTTAGTGTTTGTTAAGTTTTGTTGTGTTTTTGTTTCGTTGTGTGTTATATTGCCTTGGGTGAAATAAAGCTATTATTGTTATATATTATTATAAACCTTTTGCTGTCACTGCTTTCGTCGGATAACCGGAGACCTGTTGACGTTGAAATACAGATCGATTTGTGTCCCTTATCTTAAGCATTGTCCAAATAGGTTTAATAAGGTGAATAGCGCTGTACGCGATGTTTACGCCTTAATACACACGCCTGTTCAAATACAACCCAAGAGGTTCTTATCGATGCGGCGTCCGGTGTTGCCAAGGTAAATACAGTTTTTCGAGCTCTAAAAATATCCGAAAAGGTTCTTAGTACTACTTGAAGTACACGAGTATAATATAACGCAAATTATACTGTAAAAAAGCTATTAAAATAAGGGATACACGACAAGCAGTCGTAATAGAACAAATACGTGTTCTTTTAAGACAAGACCAAAGGTTTCGATGGGATCCCAAAAATTCAATATCTAATCCAGACAACTGGGTCTTGTCTTAGCCAGATCCAGTCATCGCCAGACTCCTTCAACATTTTTACAATTCAAATTCAGAAACAGACTAAGGCCAAATATCTAATAATCTGAGAAAACCAAGTTCAGATATGGATTCAGCATGTGTGTTTACCCCTATAAGTCACATCTGTGTTGACGAAAACTTCCTGCCACTTCTGCCAATATCCCGGTTTCGACCGAACTCCAGAACTAATTGTCCAGCGAAAAAAGAAAGCTGGAAAACGAACTCAGGGTATCTTCTTTCCCCAATATTGAACATCTAATCAACTTGAAATAAAAATTTAACTTATAAAAAATTTTCGGACTCCGGTCGAACTATATGATTGTCCGGGTAAAATATGATTGTCACACACGGATTCAGCATCTCTTCTTACCCATAAATCGGTTATCTAATCAACTAGAAATAAAACTTTAACTTCTAACAATTTTCCGGTTTTGGCCGGATTCCGGGCGAACTACATGTCAGGGTCGAAAATTGTTTTCACGTAACTGTTCAGCATGTCTTCTTGCCCTAAATCGAACATCTAATCAACTCGAAATAAAACTTTTACTTTTAACAAACTTTCCGGTTTTGGTCGGATTCCGGGCGAACTACTTGTCCGATGACAAAATGAATTTTTTCATCGACAATATATTACTTTGCCCCTTAATTTGAACCCCCTCCCCCACCACTAAATGTAGGGCTACAAAGCCCATCTACGAACTCGACTGGTGCGACGACCCAACGAATCCTCACACCAAATTTCATCAAAATATCTCATTCCCTTCGAGAGTTATCGTGCTTACAGACGGACGGACAGACGGACCACTTTTGCGATGTCATAGGTATCCCTCCACTTACGTTTTGGGATCCAAAATTTTGTTTCTTTAGCTTCCAACAAAGTAGAACTGTTGTGCTTTCTTTGGCAACCCTGGTGACGCTGCGCTTCTCCTCGTCCCCGAGGAAAAGAGGAATCTCTAAGAAGGCTCATACGCGGTAATACACCTTACAAACCTATTTGAGGCGTATTCTCGCCGTTCCCCGAGGACTCCTCGGGGAATCGAAGGGAACGGAGGGAGTCACTCCACGTACGCGTACAGAAAACAGCGAAAACACTGGGAATGCTTCCAAAACAGATTTTGTTCGAACAAAAAAATATGCAGTTGACGAAATTAGTCTTGATCCACTTTAATTTGGGTATTGTTTCTTCTGACTGTTTTTAACTAATTTTATATTGCACCAACACCAGCAAAAATTGATTCCCCTCCGAATCTGAAAGGGAGTCCTTTTTAGTGATGGTGATGATAATCGGAGCATTCCCCGTCCGTGGGGACTCGCGAGAATAAGGGGAGTGAGTCCCCGGGACAAACAAAAACGCGGGGACTCTTCAAGTGGAGTCCTGGGGAGTCGGGAAACGGCGAGAATACGCCTTTGGACAATGCTTTAGTAGGGCTTAGCTTTGTGTTGTCACTGGTGTAGGGCCTTCATCGCATTATGTAGGTGCGTTCTGGCTGCCCACGATAGCTACGAAGAGCTTCCATACTTTTCCAACCCTTTACCTATTTGCTACGAAAGTGTTTCCCCGTACCAGCACAGTACAGGTCTGCTGTTAAAGCACACCTCCCGCTATTTACTGTTCGATTTTCCTTGAGCCACAGCTGACTGAATAATATTTGACGATAATATTCGACTGAATAATATTTGCAAAATGGATACGACGTATTCGAGTACTCTAGAACTAGGCTCTGCATCTAACAAATTATCCACCGCTTTTGCTGTTTTAAGCCTTTTCGCGGGCCCACTGAGTTCTAGCAATAATTCGGCAAATTAAGATAACAGGTTTTACGCATCAATACCAGGATACGCAAACACTCGTTGGGACAATAAGCCGCACGGAAAATAGTGAATCGCACAAAGCGTTAGAGGTTTAGAATTTAACATGAAATTTGGGTCTCCGGGTTTAAGTACTAAGGAATGCAATTACGGAATTGGTATTGCATTGGGAGTATAGGTATGGTGAGTCCTTTAGCATTTGCTGAACTTCGAACAGTGCCATTTCGTGTATAAAAAAAAACAACTGAAGGAGTATTTTTTCAAACAAAAGCTCAAGGAGTAGCCTATTTATTTCATCTACGTGGTCAGTCAAAGCAGTTCTTAAAGTGCTCCTGCAATTTCTGAGTGCATGTATGCATTGTTGCTGTTGTGTTGAAAAATGAAAAAAAAAAGGCACTGTTCAAAGAAGCATGTCTCGACTGTAGTTGGTATTTGGTATTACTGGATCAAGATCCTAATGGGGAGTTAGGAATTTTGAAGAATAAAGTTTCCGCACTGTAGCCTATACGACGACAATTGGTATTGTTCAAACGTGTCCAAGAGACGAAGCCGCAGTTTATCTAGTATAAGTCTGGAACCAGCCTTGTTCTGTACCAGTATCCTATATGGAATTTTGAAATGATACATCTAGTCCGTATGTATCGAAAAAAATAGGTAAAATCGGAACGTTGCTGTATAGGAAAAAAAAAGGGCTATGACCGTGAAAATTCGTCAAAGAAGGAAAATTACTATACGAGAATAGAGGCGTTTGTCCGTGCTCCCACAAACAGTTTGTGGATCGACTGTGGCTCGAAAATAGTGTTTCCGCGTTCTTTCCTGTGGCCCACAAGCGTGTTTCCACGACCAACAAGATTTTCGTTGCTCGCTTTGTGGCTCAAATTCGACAAACAACTGGTGAGGTGATTGTCGATTTTGTGGCTCGATTCTGGTGGGAAATTCGAATTAAGTAGCCAGATAGTCTCTGACAATAACGTTGACTACTTTATGAAGCTACTTTATGAACTGAGGATGCTTTTTGTACAGAATGGAATGGAAATAAGCCTTGAGTTCTATTTATTGAGATTTTACATGAATTTATTATTATTTCATATATATGAAATTACCGCCAAAAAATAGACAAAACGACGTTTCCGCGGGTTTCAACTAGTGGCTCGACTGTGTGGCACACAATCGTGTTTCCGCGAAAAAACTTCAGAAGTGTGTGGCCCACAATTCTGTCGCGGAAAAAGGCCTTAGGGGTCGTGCCCTTAGTTGTTTCTCCCACCGGCTTGCTGCATTGACGAACGGATCTTTCAGGGAACAGCGCGAAGGTTGCCAAGAAAACCAAATCTGCCAAAAAAGACGGGTTGAAACAAGCTACTCTCAACTTCAAGAAGTCGGACTCCGGCTCTCCGAAAAAAAAGAAGGGCAAGGATCCATGGGAAAGTGACAGCGAAGCTGGTAGCGAAGATGAGGACGAGTCATTTGGGTCGGAGGGCACCGCTGTGAGGGAGAAGACCTCCAGAAGGGCAGCAGCGGCAGCAGCTGTTGCAACAAAGAAGTATGTGGAAGATTCGGATGCGGAGATGTCATCAGAGGGAGAACAAAAAGCGATTGAAGATAACAATTTCAAGCCGGAAAAGTAAGTGGCTCTGATCTTCAGGGTGGAATTTTGTTTTATGTGAACTTACTATCAAACGTCAGATGGGCTTTTTTGGCTGGTCTGGCACTAGAGAAATGTGCAGCAGCGTGAACGATAAATCACCTTTTTTTACATTTATAATTTTATATTTATCGGCGAGTATAGCTGACAAATTCTTTTCCTCGATTTTCCCGATTGGAGCTATTCCAACAGCAGGAAGTACAGACATGTACTTCCGGACCGCGTCACATGACCATCAGTCATGCTTTACTGGCCGATAGAAGCTGAGTTGTTGCAGATCTGCTGCGTATAAATCCAAATTGGCTTTAGTAAAAGTGTGCCCGTTCAATCAGATATCTGAGTTGTTTGAAGACCTGTGCGTTCGAGTGGCTATACGTAGCCTACGCAATCAGTGTATTGAAAAAAAAATCCGGTACTCCACACTCCCGGTGCTCCAGCGGCCCAGATTAGTCTGATCTTTCAAGGTTTGCAAGAATGTTCACTATTTGTTACACTATAGTTTTCGGGAGAACTGGAAAAGGAGAAATTCTGTTGCAGTGGTCGTGTGTTAAATTTAATTATTCATACAAATAATAATAATACATTATAAATAATGTATAAAGCAGAACTATGCCTAAACCATCTGGTCCATTCAGTGACACATAAATACTATGAAAAAAAAACTAAGTTTGTTTCGTTTTAGGGATGATGAAGCGCTTGTCATATCAGATACTGATAGCGACTTCGAGTCGACCAAAGCCAAGAAACCGGCCGCCAAAACCGCAAAGAAACGAGCTGCTGGTAGCGATGATGACTTTGACGACAAACCGGCCAAAAAGGTCACCAAAAAAGCCGCATCCAAAGCTTTCACCACAGATTCCGACGATGATCATACGCCAGACAAGAAGCAGAACGGTGATGCACCACGTAAGCCCTAAAGACAACATTATTGGACTTGTAACGGCCCGTGATTGTTTGTTCTTAGTTTCCGATTCACCGAATCGCGTCCACTAATATTTCCACCCTATGAGCTTGTTCCAAACTACATACTACGCATGACGCACGAATCCTGGCGTCGAGGCTGAAACGCATTTTTCTATTTTCGTTAAAATACCCTGCCGCGCGCTGACCGGGTCAATCACTTCAAAGAGATCGTAGTTACCACGCTTTACTATTAGTTACTATTTGAGAAGGTGGGAACGGTCAGCGTAGTAACTTTTCATGATGATGGAACGAAAATAGTAACTAATAGTTACTATTGTTAGAACACGGTCTGTTTTGCTAGTTTTCTAGGGGAGAACTCCCTGAGAACATCCACAGTAAAATGTGCTTCCATAGCAACGTATTCTGCACCTGTGACTTGCTTAAACCAGTAGATTATCTGGTAAAAATGGTGCAATACGATGATACGAGGCAGTGGCATAACATGGTTAGGTAGCGAGAGGCTGTTTTAAACGGAAAATGTTTTTACTATTATTAGTGATAGCAAAAAACAGGAGCAAATAAGAATTCTAAAAAAAATTTAACCCTCTCATCTCCAACATGGTTGTGTTTTTTAAGGCGTCCACTGGTGGGCTGACAGTGAGGTGTGCTGGAAGTTGGTTCATCATTACTCAAAGCAATTTTAAGTTTCCACCGACGTCTTTTTTCTAGCGCTATAAGCTAACTTTAAAGGAACAATCGAAACTTTCTTACTTGATCAGGAAACTTGTGTGAGATTTTTTGCACCAGAGCATTATCGGTACTTCTATAGCCGTTTTTAGCTTTTTGGGATCCCAAAACGTAAGTGGAGGGATACCTATGACATCGCAAAAGTTGTCCGTCCGTCCGTCCATCCGTCCATCTGCCCGTCCGTCTGTAAGCACGATAACTCTCGAAGGGAATGAGATATTTTGATGAAACTTGGTGTGAGGATTCGTTGGGTCGTCGAACCAGTCAAGTTCGTAGATGTGCTTTGTAGCCCTACATTTAGGGGTGGGGGAGGGGGTTCAAATTAAGGGGCAAACGAAATATTTTGAAACAGCTAATGTGATAGTCGATTATGGGGTAGGAAGACATGCTGAACAAGATGGTGAAAACCATTTTGTCATCGGACAAGTAGTTCGCCCGGAATCCGGCCAAAACCGGAAAACTTGTTGAAAGTAAAAGTTTTATTTGAAGTTGATTAGATGTTCGATTTAAGGGTAGGAAGACATGCTGAAGACGATGGTGAAAACTATTTTCTCGACGGACAAGTATTTCGCCTGGAATCCGGCCCAAACCGGAAAGTTTGTCAAAATAAGAAGTTTTATTTGTAGTTGATTAGATGTTCGATTTAGGGCAAGAAGACACGGTGAACACTTATGTGAAAACATGTGAAGCCACACACACATTCACAGTGTTCACCACTGGATTCCCTAATTTACCTGGGGTTACCTATTGGAACATCCATCAAAGAAACCCGTGCACTACTTATAAAGCATATACGTAAAAGAATTGCAGGTGCATACGGATCTGTAGTATCGAATAAGCTACGCTTTCAATGTCCCATCCTCGCGGCTATCTTCAATTCCGTCGCCCTACCTCACATCCTGTATACTGCACCCTTCTGGAGACTTTTCACCAAAACAGACAAAAAACAAAGTCCGGTCAACATTCTATCGTTTTGCCAAATATATATTGAGCCTCCCCCCTTGGACGAGAAACTCTAAAATTTCCAGTCGTTATCAAATTAGTGATCCACTAACAGCAGTGGAGAAACAAATAGAAACATACAGCCAAAATATTGATCACGACTGGAAAACCCTCTTGCTTTAGTTGTATAGTAAAAGTTATACTGTGTATTTTGTAAGTTACTTTCTTTCGTGTTTTCCTTTCTTTTTCTCTTTCTTGTACCTTGTGTTTATTTTGACGGGTTATAAATAAAATCATCATCATCATTTTCCACCCGGACATGTAGTTCGCCCGGAATCCGGCCAAAACCGGAAAACTGTTGGAAGTTAAAGTTTTACTTCTAGTTGATTAGATAAGCGATTTAGGGGTAAGAAGAGATGCTTAGTCCCTGTATGACAATCATATTTTACCCGGACATATAGTTCGACCGGAATCCGGCTGGAGTCGAAAAATTTGTTATAAGCTAAATTTTCATTTGAAGTTGATTAGATGTTCATTACTGGGGAAAGAAGATACCCTGATTTCGTCTTTGAGCTTTCTTTTTTCGCCGGACAAGTAGTTCTGGAGTTCGGCCGAAACCGGGAAATTGGCAGAAGTGGCAGGAAGTTTTCGTCAAAACAGATATGACTTAAAGGGGTAAACATACATGCTGAATCCATATCTGAACTTGGTTTTCTCAGGTGATTAGCTATTTGGCCTTAATCTGTTTCTGAATTTTAATTGTAAAAATGTTCAAGGAGTCTGGGGATGACTGGATCTGGCTAAGACAAGACCCAGTTGTCTGGATCAGATATTGAATTTTTGGGATCCCATCGAAACCTTTGGTCTTGTTCTTCTTTATTTGTGGTTAGAAAAAATGTTAGAACAAGAGCTACGAGCTCATATAGCATTTGTTACGAGTAGGTGGTACAAGAAAGTAAATGAGAACGTCACCTTCCCGTCCATAAAGTTTAACTGAAATCGGAGCATAGTCTATCTACAAATTTCTGGTTCCCCCCCCCCCCCCCCTTTACCTTGGCCTGTTTTCATGGCACTTGCCTTCCGGCCATATACTGATCACTTTTCCGTCGGTCGGTCGGTCGGTTAGTCCGGTGTTTGCGAGTTAGGGTACTTCCAGTTGTGCTAGGACAATGAAAATTGGTAGGCATATTAGGGACCCGACCAAACTAGTCACTTACCCGACCCGACCATCGTGGGGGTAGGAAGTGGAGCCGGAATCCGGAATTTAGTGACATGCATAACTTTCGAACGGGTGATCGGAATTTAATGAAACTTGATATTTGGAAAGAAGGCATGTCTCAGATGTCCAGTTTAAAGTCCGGACCGAATCCGATGAATGTGTGTGGGGGGGGGGGGGTCGGAGGGGGGAACCGGAAATCATGTGACACCCTTAGAGTCTAGCGATCGGGATGAGACTTGGTGGGAGGAACAAGCACAAGCCGTAGGTACATCATTGGCATAAATGGAACCGGATTCGTGCAGTGTGGGGGGAGTTGGAGGGGGGTTCCGGAATTCGGCGATACCGAGTTAAGTTACTTCCAGGTGGGCCAGGACAATGAGACTTGGCAGGCAAGTCAGGGATCCGACCAGATCAACCTGGAAATAGTCAACTTCGCGATCCGACCACCGTGGGGGAGTGGAGGGAGGGGAAAACAGAAACTTCTTGAGGAATGTGTAACTTTGGAACGGGTGGATCTTAACGAAACTTGATATTTGGAAAGACCTCGTGTCTCGGATGACCCATTTAAAGTTCGGACCGGATCCGATGAATGTGGGGGGGAGGTTGGAGGGGGAACCGGAACTCTCGTGACACGCTTAGAGTGGAGCGATTGGGATAAAACTTGGTGTGAAGGATAAGCACAAGATCTAGATACGTCAGTGATAGAACTGGATCGTATTTGGCACTGCGGGGTTAGAGGGGGGAGTCCGGAATTCCGGTTACTGCGATTAAGGTATTTCCAGATGTGCTAGGACGATGAACTTGGCTTGAACATTAGAGACTTTACACGATTGGCTTAGAAATAGTCAGTTCCCCAATCATTGGGGGGGGGAGTGGATGGAGGGGAAATCTGAAATCTTGAGGTATGTGTAACTTTTGAACGACTGGTCGGAATGAAACTTAATATTTGGAAAGACCTCGTGTCTCGGAAGTCCCATTTTAAGTCCAGGCCGGATCCGACGAATGTGGGGGGGGGGGGGGCGGAATCTTGTGATACGCTTAGAGTGGAGCGACTGGGATGAAATTCGGTGGGAAGAACGAGAACTAGATACATCAGTGACAAAACCGGACTAGGTTCGGGCACTGTAAGATAACCTGGAAATAGTCAACTTCCCGATCTGACTATCGTGAGGGAGTGAAGGGAGGGGGATCCGGAATCTTGAGGTATGTATAACGTCTGAACTGGTTATCTGATCAGCATGAAACTTGATATGCAGAAAGACGGCATATCTCGGACGTCCCTTTTCAGGTCCGGATCGGATCCGATGAAGGTGGGAGGGGGTCGGTGGGGGGAACCGGAAACCTTGTGACACGCTTGAAGTTGAGCGATCGGAATGAAACTTGGTGGGAAGAACAAGCACAAGCCCTTATATGTACATCAGTGACAAAACCGGACCAGATTTGGGCACTGTGGGCGTGTTGGAGGGGAGGGGGGAGAAATTCCGGTGATTGTAAATTTAAGGTACTTCCAGACGTGCTAGGACGATGAAACTTGGCTTGAACATTCGAGACTTGACACGATTGGCTTAGAAATGGTCAGTTCCCTGATCCGACCATCGCAACTTAAATACATGCTAACAAGCTTGCAAGTGCCGTATGAGCTTATAGCTCTTGTTTTTCTCACCTGTTCTGTTCCATTTTGGTGTGTCCTGTTTTGCCCTGTTTTTGTTTTTATGGGACTTGCCTTCCGGCCAAGTGCCATATACCGATCACTTTTCCGTCGGTCGGTCGGTCGGTCGGTTAGTCCGGTGATTGCGAGTTAGGGTACTTCCAGATATGCTAGGACGATGAAACATGGCAGGCATATTAGCGACCCGACCAAACTAACTTGGAAATAGTCACTTGTCCGATCTGACCAGCGTGGGGGGAGGGGGAGGTTGCGGAATCTAGAAAATAGGGGCATGCGTAACTTTCGAATTGGTGATCGGATCTTAATGAAACTTGACACCTGGGAAGACCTCGTGTCTCAGATGTCTCATCTCAAGTCCGGACCGGATCCGATGAATCTGAGGGGCAGCCGGAAATCATATGAAACTCTCGGAGGGGAGCGATCGGGATGAAACTTGGTGGGAACAACAAGCACAAGCTCTAGATGAATAACTGACAGGACTGGACCGGATTCGGACACTGTGGGGGAGTTGGAGGAGGGTTCCGGAATTACGGCGATCCCTAGTTGATGTACTTCCAGGTTGGCTAGGACGATAAAACTTGGCAGGCATATCAGAGACCCGACCAGATTAACTTGGAAACAGTCACTCGCCCGATCCGACCGTTTTGGGGGGGAGAGGGAGACGGCGGAATCCGGAAATTAGTAGCATGCATAACTTTCGAACGGGTTATCGGATCTTAATGAAACTTGATGTCTTGAAAGAAAAAATGTCTCAGATGTCCCATTTCAAGTGCCGACCGGAAATCTTGTGATACGCATAGAGTGGAGCGACCAAGATGAAACTTGGTGGGATCCTAGGTGCATCAGTGACAGAATCGGACCAGATTTGGGTATCGAGTGGGGGCTGTAGGGGTGTGTCCGGAATTCCGGTGATCGTGAGTTAAGGTACACCCAGATGTGCTAGGAAGATAAAACTTTGCTGGAGCATTAGAAACTTGACAGCATTAGGTTAGACATCGTCACTTCTCCGATCCGACCACTCCTTAAAGAACTCATCTTAACCGCAAAATACAAAAAATTCTTTTAAGCAAAATTTACTTTTTCAAGATCGCATTGGGTAAATGAACCTTTTTCCCTCAAGGGTTTTGCTTAGAAATTAATTTTTAGCACCCTTAAAGTGTGCATCTTAACCGAAAAATGAAAACAAAAACTTTTGACCATCACTTTCATCCTCTGACCCAGCCTTGCCAGTTTTTGTTTTCCTTCTTGTTTCCTTTTGCTTTCTGTCTCCTATTTTCATCTTTAAAGTGAAACCATAGGTTCAATTTTCAGCCCCCTTCATTTTTTCTTGTTGGGGTATTTCTTACTACATATGCTTGCAAGTGCCATATGAGCTTACAGCTCTTGTTTTTTTTTTACCTGTTTAAACAGTCAAATCTGTTTTTTGGGGGCAATCCACCTTATCAGTTAGCAAATCTTTCTACTCAAGATTTCCATCATTCCGAAATGCCACATTCAGAAAGAGGTCAATTTGTCAACCTTACCAGTACCCATGCGGAATGCGGATGCGAAGACGGTCACGAAAAATATTGACCAAAAATCGATCAATGGTAGGACCAACATCAAATAATAAAATATTTCTTCAGCCCAAGCTGACTGCGAATCACACTTGACTGAGCTAAATGGATACCTAGTCAGCGAAGTCTTAGCCTACTGCTGCAGCATTCCGACCGTTCGTGGCAGCAGCCGTCTTCGGATCCAAGCTGAACAAGGGCGCAAGCGCACAAACGGGGTGTGTACGAACAGCCTAATAACCATTCGCCCTTGACTTTTAATTCATTGGTCATCCTGGTCCCAATTGGCAGCGTTTGGATGTGTGTGTGGGGGGGGGGGGGGCATCCTCGAAAGATACATCTAGACCCCAATGATAACACGTATTCCGAATCTCACCTTCACACCAGTCATGGTTCGCAAGTATGCGCAGTTGGCCCATTCGACTTGTCCCTGAACCGGAAGGGTGTGGGGGGGGGGGTCTCCAAAGACACACTGAACAATGATAATACGCATTCCAAACTTCACCTTAATACCAGTCATGTTTCGCAAGTTTGCGAATTTGGTCACGTAATTTACTCTGGGCAATCTGGGCCCAGTTGTACATAATTCGTAAAACGGTGGTCAGCCTTTAAAGGAAACATTAGTCACTGGGGGAATGGGGAGCAATTGCCCTTGAACCGAGAGAGTGTGCGAGAGGGGGGTGGAATCCCCGAAAGGCGCAACTAGACCCTAGGCCCACAAGTACACCAAGTTCCAACTTAAAATCTGTCATGGACTCATGGTTCACGAGATAAGAATGACAACAAAAAAGGTGAAAATGGAAAACTGGCTATCCCGGCCTGAAGAGTGGATTGTCATGACAGTATTTTTGGCACAGCATCAGATTTTTGGGATCCCAAAACGTAAGTGGAGGGATACCTAAGACATCGCAAAAGTTGTCCGTCTGTCCGTCCGTCCGTCTGTAAGCACGATAACTCTCGAAGGGAATGAGATATTTTGATGAAACTTGGTGAGAAGGTTCGTTGGGTCGTCGGACCAGTCAAGTTCGTAGATGGGCTTTGTAGCTCTACATTTAGGGGTGGGGGAGGGGATTCAAATTAAGGGACAAACAAAATATTTTGAAACAGCTAATGTGATAGTCGATTATGGGGTAAGAAGACATGCTGAACACGATGGTGAAAACCATTTTGTCATCGGACAAGTAGTTCGCCCGGAATCCGGCCAAAACCGGAAAGTTTGTTGAAAGTAAAAGTTTTATTTGAAGTTGATTAGATGTTCGATTTAGGGGTAGGAAGACATGCTGAAGACGATGGTGAAAATTATTTTCTCGACGGACAAGTATTTCGCCCGGAATCCGGCCCAAACCGGAAAGTTTGTTGAAATTAAAAGTTTTATTTGAAATTGATTAGATGTTCGATTTAGGGGTAGGAAGACATGCTGAAGACGATGGTGAAAACTATTTTCTCGATGGACAAGTATTTCGCCCGGAATCCGGCCCAAACCGGAAAAATTGTTGAAAGTAAAAGTTTTATTTGAAGTTGATTAAATGTTCGATTTAGAGGTAGGGAGACATGCTGAAGACGATGGTGAAAACTATTTTCTCGACGGACAAGTATTTCGACCGGAATCCGGCCCAAACCGGAAAGTTTGTCAAAATTAAAAGTTTAATTTGGAGTTGATTGGATGTTCGATTTAGGGCAAGAAGACATGCTGAACACTTATGTGAAAACAAGTTTCTACCCGGACATGTAGTTCGTCCGGAATCCGGCCAAAACCGGAAAACTGTTGGAAGTCAAAGTTTTATTTCTAGTTGATTAGATAAGCGATTTAGGGGTAAGAAGAGATGCTGAGTCCCTGTGTGACAATCGTATTTTACCCGGACATATAGTTCGACCGGAATCCGGCTGGAATCGGAAAATTTGTTATAAGCTAAATTTCTATTTGAAGTTGATTAGATGTTCATTACTGGGGAAAGAAGATACCCTGATTTCGTCTTTGAGCTTTCTTTTTTCGCCGGACAAGTAGTTCTGGAGTTCGGCCGGAACCGGGAAATTGGCAGAAGTGGCAGGAAGTTTTCGTCAAAACAGATATGACTTATAGGGGTAAACACACATGCTGAATCCAAATCTGAACTTGGTTTTCTCAGGTGATTAGCTATTTGGCCTTAATCTGTTTCTGAATTTTAATTGTAAAAATGTTCAAGGAGTCTGGCGAAGACTGGATCTGGCTAAGACAAGACCCAGTTGTCTGGATCAGATATTGAATTTTTGGGATCCCATCGAAACCTTTGGTCTTGTTTCAACTTGATGATGCAAATGAACCTCCATTTCACGGATCTTTGCAGAATAGTAGACTCACATTCAGCAGAGAAACCCGGGCAGTTTCTCAAATCTGTGCCGCTTTAAGCCTAGTCAGACCATGCTCAAAAGAAACCACTGAGGAAAAGCCATCCGGTATTCCGATTGAGCAACGCACGCCTCGCGACCCATCCCTCACAGAAGAAATTATCATTAGCACTAACCACTGTCACGATGTGAAGCTTGCTTAACTTTGAGTTTGTATGATCCGCAAACTTTAGTTTATTACCAATCTCTATTACAAACAATCCAAATGAAAAGGTATGCGAAAATTTGTTGTTAAGGCAAACTGAACTTCTACGACTCATTTTCCATCGCGAGAAAGTGTAATTCATTGGTATACGCAGCTGGAATTCTAGACCAAGATATTTTTTGTTCTATGAAAAGAACTCGAATAAGTGTGGTGCAAAGAAGAACTATTTAAGATACTTCTTGGTACAGGGCAACTGTTTTAAACAGCCGTTTCTTTTTTTTTCGCCTGTTTAACAGCTGTTTCCGTTTTCAAAGTCATCATTTCTGTTAAAACAGAACAGGACCTGTTTTCAAGTTTCCGGTTTTCTTTCTGTTTCTGTTCTTATGTGACCTGTTTCTGCCTGTTCCTGTTCGAATGACAAAACAGAACAGTGCCCATGCCTAACCATATGTATCCAGCTTTTGGGATTCCAAAACGTAAGTGGAGGGATACCTATGACATCGCACGGTAACTCTCGAAGGGAATGAGATATTTTGACGAAACTGGGTGTGAGGACTCTTCGAGTCAAGGGAAAGGTCGAGTTCGTAGATGGGCCCGATAGCTGAATATTTAGGGTAGGGGGAGGGGTTTCAAATTAAGGGGCGAAACAAATATTTTTTAAAAGCTAATGAGATAGTTGATTACGGCGTAAGACGACATGCTGAACACGAATATGAAAACCATTTTCTCGCCGGACATTTAGCTCGCCCGGAATCCGGCTAACACCGGAAAGTTTGTTAAAAGTAAAAGTTTTATCTGAAGTTGATCACACGCTGAATACATATTTGAACTTTTCTCCGATGATTACCATTGGACCGCTACAAGACCCGATTGTCTGTAAATATTAAATTTGTGGGATCCCATCGAAACCTTCCGTCTTGTTCCTTTCACACATGCAAGAAAAGTCCGATGTTTTTCACTCGTTGTTTCTTTTGTGGCAACCTTGTGCTTAGATCTTGACATTCCAGGCAAAAACAAAACATCTTATAATGTTAATTTATTTTTCAGAAGCCTCCAACGATGACATTTTCAACTCGCTGTTAGGATCACCGGGTTCTGATGATGCTGAAGATACAAAACCGAAGGCATTCCTTAAACCGCCAGTAGAAGGAGGTGAGGAGTTTCCTTCCTCTATTTCTTTATAATCTCTTTTTCTTGTCTTTCCTCACCTGTGTTGGCACTCTTTCAGTACGGTAATGAAATCTACTATACGCTTCATCGAAGTTGCTTTTGGTCGGCAAGAATAAGAATAGTTGTTGTTTTTCTAGTCGCTAGATGGCTTCGCAGTGCTGAATGGTAGGGCTCCTTTCCCGTTGGAAACCTGAACTTGCATAATACTAATTTCTATAAGATGTTTCTTTCTCTTTTTTTTCTGTACTGACTGCTGAGTATTTCAATGTAAAAGGAAATGAAATAATCAAATGGGAACATTTATTTCCTCCTTGCTCGAGGTCCTTTTCTTTACCAATTCGTTAAGGATATGGCATTATGCTTTTCTTAGAAGTGGGCTTGTCTTAAGGTCAGCATTTCGCTATGGGCCATCTCATCTCACCGATCTAAGATATTGCCGGTCCTTTGTCTGGTACATGGGATTGTAGGGAGTTGAATGAATTAAGATCCCAGGTATTCGGTCAAAGAGTGTTTTGGGAAAGAGCATATTCTTAAGGATATGCGAAAGTAGACAGTTTGATGACGTGAGAATATTTAGAAATTACTCCGGATTTGTTTGCGGCGCTGCGAACTGTAAGAGTCAATCTTCTTCTTTTTTTTTCTTTTTTTTCGCGTTGTTATTTATGTTCATTTAAATATTTGTATTTTATTTTGTCGTATAGCCCTCCGGCGTTTGTGTAAATGTGTTATGTTTCATAAACTTTGTGAATCTAGACTTTAATGAATTTAAGGTTAATGCAGAATAAGGGCTGGAGGTGTTACCTTCTCCAAACTTCTCTAAGTACCCGTTTGAAGCTGGGTCGACTTCGGCTTGCTTTACTGAGTCACGTTTCTAACTCCCGCCCTACGAAAGAGTGATTGAACATACATTTATTTGATAGATCACTGTATTTCAAAGCCGAAGGGCCATATCTTGGAATTTTGAAGTCGACGTCGAAAGTAAATATAGTAGCAGTTGGAAATTTCGTCCGGAAAGGTCTTATTATTCGAGAGTTGAGCGTTACATGAACACTCAGACTCCTTCTTGATTCTAAATATTTATCTATATACACGTCCGCTAGAGTAATAACGGTAGGATTGATATTACTCAGAATTCCGGGAAGTGACAAAATTATACCATCTAGATAAATTTTTGTCTTCGGAGAAAATGGTCCAAATTTTCTTCCTCCTCCTCCTCACAGAGTGAGCAAGCATACCTTCCATCAGGAAACACGCTACCTCTCAAAAACCTTCTGCCTGCTCTGAAACAGAATGAGTGGGTAATTAATAATCCTGTTTTGTCAGCCAAACCTGGAAGGGGCCTGCTGCCGAAAGCCAAACCCGCGCCGAAACCAAAAGCCAAACCTGCACCCAAACCCAAAGCTGCCAAGGACCCAGCGAAGAAGAAAGCCCCTGTAAAGAAAACCTCTCCGAAGAAAACTGCGCCGAAAAGAAAGAAGACTTCCGATTCCGAGGAGTCAGAAGCTGAAGCGAAACCGAAAAAGGTAAGGACTTGTCCGTCTTCAGTGCTTTTTCTGCGTTTTAGTTTATCCGTAGCTCCCTTATGGAATTATAAGGGTCTGAAATCCGCACATTTCGCCATTGCGTCTTTCTTTAGCTACGACTTTTTGGCGCGTTTCCCGCCTAGCCGAGTTTTGCTAGGCAAACTTCGCCTATTGCTGTTTCACGCACAAGGACATGATAAGCTTCATAGTACGTGAATATGGGTATGGCGATAAGATAAGGTAGGGAGGTTTTGGATGCCGGAAGGACGATGTTTAGTAGTGGGAGAGAGTGGAAGGAAGGGGTTCTCACGGGCTTCCTTCTCCCCATATACTACACCACCTCGGCCGAGTTGGTCTCGGGTCGGAATATATTACTATTCTGGCCCGAGAACTACCCGGACGAGGTCCATTCGATTCTTGAGAAGCATGGAAGAAGTGGAAGTAGGAAGATTGGCCAACAAAGCTCGCCAGGTTTAAAAAAAAAATCTGTTTTTTCATGTTAAAAGACATGCTAGGCCATATCTTCTAATTTGGACTTATTTTGTTTTGCGTGGTTACTTATTTAACCACCGCGGTTTCAGTTTTCAAATATCTTGCGTCCAGCCACCGGGTCGGAGAGCTGGAAGCCTGGAGAGAAGTCGACAAGCGTTACAAGAAAATCGCTAATTTCACGTGAAAAGTAGTTTTTTCGTAAAAGATATTGCTGAATTATTTCATCACGGGAAAGATCATTTCTAGAAAGAGTTGAGCTGGAAGCCTTGATTGAGTGTTTATGGCACTTGCAGCTCCACTTAGGCATGGGCACTGTTACTGTTTTCTGTTTCTGTTTTTTTTCCTCCTGTTTTACTGTTTTCTGTTTTCTGTTTCAGGGACCCAAAAATAACAGAACAGCTGTTTTGAAGCCAGCTGTTTTTTTTTCACCTGTTCTGTTCCGTTTTTTGTGTATCCTTTTTTGCCCTGTTCCTGTTTTTTTTTTTTTTTACGTGTTTAAACAGCCAATTCTGTTTTTTTTGGGGGGCGGGGGGGGGGGCAACCCACCTTACCAGTACAACAAATCTTTTAACTAAAGATTTTCATCATTTCGAAATGCCACATTCCAAAAGAGGCCAATTTGTCAACCTTAAAAGTACCCACGCGAAGAGTGGATGCGATGACGGCTATGAAAAATAGTGAACAAGAATCAGGCAAGAGTAGGAACAACAGCAAAAAATAGGAACTTCAGATACTGTAAATATTTATTAAGCTCAGGCTGGTGGCGAATCGCATTTGACTGAGCTAAATGGATACGTACTCAGCTAAGTCTTAGGCTACTGTTGCAGCATTTCGTGGCAGCAGTCGTCTTCAGGTCCAATATGAACAAGTGCGCAAGCGCTCAGACGTGATGTGTAAAAGTAAAATGTATATCATATATTGTGTACGAACAGCCTAATAACCATTCGCCCTTGACTTTTAATTCATTGATCAAAATGGGCAAAGTTGCCAGCGTCTGGATGTGGGGGGGGGGGTATCACCGAAGCTACATCTAACTCCAATGATAACAGGTATTCCGAATCTCACCTTGGCACCAGTCATTTTTTTTATTTATTTTTTCACCAGTCATGGCTAGCAAGTTTGCGTAGTTGGCCCGTTGGGTGGGTCCAAAGACCCATCTGGACAATGATATTCGCGCATTCCAAATTTCACCTTAGTACCAGGCATGTTTAGCAAGTTTGCCAATTTGGTCAGGTAATTTACTCTGGGCAATCCGAGCCTAGTTGCACATAATTCGCAAAATGGTGGTAAGCCTTTAAAATTTAACTGAAAAGTTAAATTCTACCTACAACGCAAATTGTACTATGACTCGGGAAATTTTAATCTTAACACAGACGCAGCTTTTCAGTGGGCAGTGGTGAGATTGGTAAAGATTGCTTAGTGCCGAAACAAAAGAAAAATCATAAATCTTTCTCGTAAGGCGTGCAACAAAAAACAAGCGCATAGAGGTACCACAAATCACATGGAAGTTCCAATATTTGAAAAACAATTATTCGTGAATAGCGGAACAATGAAGTAACGCATTTTCAGCGGCTCTTCAAGCTATTTTAAGTGAATAAGTGATGGGTAACTAGATTGTCCTATCCCAGCCCTTTTAGCTTAAACTTTAAAGGAAACATTAGTCACTGGAGGAATTGTGACCAATTGCCCTTGAACCGAGAGTGTATCGGGGGTTGAATCCCCAAGGCACAACTAGACCCCAATGCCCACAAGTACACCAAGTTTCAAATTAGTATCTGTCATGATTCACGAGATAAGAATGCCAAAATAAAACGGTGAAAACCGAGAACGGAAAACCGGCTACGCGGCCGCAAGAGTGGAGTGTTCATAAATGAAATTTCCACTTAAACCGAACGTGTGATCACCAAGAAGGGCTCACATGACGTATTATCTCTGCAGTGAAGTTAAATGTGATTCTCAAAAGACTAGTACTTTCAGCTTCAAAAAGTAAAAAGGCGGAAACTAGCCGACATCACAACATCCGGACCGGTCATAATGTAAATAAACGATCAGAATCGGTGGTTCGCGACTAGAATTCCTGGCAGTATTTTTGGAACAACATCAGTTCTATACGGAAAAGTTGAGATTTGTTCAACTTGATGATGAAGTGAAACTCAGTTTCACGGATTTTAGCAGAATAGTAGACTCACATTCAGCCGAGAATTCCGCGTGTTTTGAGCCTTGAATGACCATGCTCAAAAGAAACCACCGAGGAAAAGCTATTCGGTATTCTGATTGAACATGCATCCCTCGCGACCCACCCCTCACAAAAAAAATGACCATCATCATCAACCACTGTCACGAAGTGAAGCGAATTTTCGGTATGCGAAAATTTGTTGTTAAGACAAACGAAACCTCCATGGCTCATTTTCCATCGGGAAAAAGTGTAATTCATTGATATAGGCAGCTGGAATTCTGGACCAAGATTTTCTTGTTCTATGAAAAGAACTCGAAGAAATGCATCTGTGCGGTGCATGAAAGAACTATTTAAGATACTTCTTGGTACAGGGCAAACTATAGGTGAACTCTGCTATAAAAACAATACAAAATACGGGAAATCAAGTAATAAAAAACACCTGTTTTAAACAGCCGGTTCTGTTTTTTTTTCGCCTGTTTAACCGCTGTTCTGTTTTCGAAGTCATCATTAAGAACCTGTTTTCAAGTTTCCTGTTTTCTTTCTGTTTCTGTTCTTATGTGACCCGTTTCTGCCTGTTCCTGTTTGAATGCAAAAACAGAACAGTGCCCATGCCTAGCTCCACTCATGTGACATATACCATCCCTTTTTGTTCGGTCGGGTGGTCCGCTGTTCTCGAGTTAAGGTACTTCCAGATGTGCTAGGACGATGAAACTTGGCAGGTGTGTCAGGGACCCGACCAAACTAACTTGGAAATAGTCACTTCCCCGATCTGGCCATCGTGAAGGGAGGGGGGATCCGGAATCATGCGGTATCTATAATCTTGGGAGAGGGTGGTCGGATCTTAACGGAACTCGATATTTGGAAAGACCTCGGCTCTCGGGTGTCCTATTTCAAGTCCGAGCCGGATTCGCCAAAATAGCCAAAGAAGAGCTGGGCTGAAAGCAGGGCATAGTAATTGTTTAACTGTTAGGAAATAACGGAAAATAAACAGTAAACAGTGCGAGGGGTGGTTTAAATTAGATTCTTCCCGCGACACAATACTTATTGTATTTTTCCAGGGTGGCAAGAAAAAGGCTGATTCCGACGACGATCTGAGCATACTCGATGAGTCGTTCGAACCCCCTGCGAGAACTACCACCGGTCGGAGTAAGAAGGCAATCAGCTATAGCATGGATTCCGACTCCGATTAGGCGTCACGTACATTTCGAATTTTCTATAGGATATTTGTATACATCTCCGTTTCTTATCATTTTGTAAAATGAATTGTCAGTTGTAAATGTTTTTTACGATTAGTTTGTGGTAACTAGTCACTTACGTGCTGGGATCATAGAACAAGAGTTGCCATATGAGGAACCATAGGTTGGGGCCAAAGATAAATTGTGGGCCCCCGTTACTCTTTTTGGGGTAAAATCAGATTAGTTTTCGCTTTGCATTTTGGTCTTTTGAAATCTATTAAGGGGTAAAAACATAGCGTCAAGATAGAAGATTTTGTGCCCCTCTGACATCTAGGGCGGAGGCCATGGCCCCCACCCCACCACCATGCCTTCCCAAATAGCACCTTTGTCCAAAACGTATATGACGGGTGAACTACAACGATGAAAGTCTCTCCATCTATCCTTGTGTTATCACGATAATTCTCGAAGGGGTTGAGATGTGCTGTTAAGACTTGGTATGAGGGTCCTTTGGGTTAAATACGTAGGTGGGCCTCGTAGCGCTATGAACATAACGAAAACGTTTATTTTTGTCAAGGCAATGCGACATTCGTTTTAGTGGTAAGGAGACATGGTAAATCCAAATTCTCTCGCGGAATAAGTAATCGGCCCAGAGTCCGGTGAAAGTAGGAAAGTTGGGACAAGTAAAAGTGTTGCCGGCGTGTAGAAATAGACGTTGGGTCGGTATCTTCATTTTTTTTTTTTCCTGTCGACTGATATTCGTCCGGAAGCCGACAGTAAGCTGACAATCGATCTATCGTCTATCTATGGATATCGATCTATGGACAGAATCCTGTGAAAATCGGTGGGTCTCTTGGCATGTCCTTATCGGTGTTAGCGGTTAGGGTCCAGCGGTAAGATATAGAAACTTCTTAGTTCCCATAATATCTTTGTCCGATTATTCGTTTCAGTGTAGGGATTGTAAGAGCTCTGTCGATCGCTTCGCTTTCCTACTACTTAAATTGTACGACCTGAATATGATGCAAACTGGAAAGAACGAAATACTCAATGAAGCTTATAAGGAATATATATATGGTCGATGTCGGCATAGAGAGCATGTTGATCAAGAGTAGTTTTCAAATGATAATGCCAGTCACGAGCGTCGCTAGCACAAACTCGAGGGGAGGTGGCAGGGCTCCTGCCGGAGCTCTGCTGCCCGTTTCAGCTTTTCCTCGCATATGTAATAGTAAACCTCGTGTTAACAGAAAGCGTTCAAGTAGTCGTATCTCCGAGCTCGGGCATGTTGGTGGGCGTGGGAGGTGACGACCTCAAAATATACGTCCGGCAAGGGTCACACCAGTCAGAAACACAGCATTATATGCGGGAAACTGTGCGAATTTTAAGGAAACATTAAAGGACCATTCGCACTATTTACTATTCAACTTGCAGTATTTTAAAATATTTGAATACTTTAAAACTAGGCTGTGATTTCAACAAATAACCCACGGTTTTTGGCTGTTTTAAGCCTTTTCAGAGACCCGTTAACTAACAGAAAATAGGGAAAAAATTTAAATAACCGGTTTTTCTGATGGAAAAAATTCTCGCCGACAACCGTCGACAGCGTGATACACATCGAATGTAGCAAAACACGGCAAGTGAGAAAATCAGCGTGGTTTTGTTATAGGGGTTAGAATGTACCATACGAAATTGGGGTCTCCGGGTTTAGAAATATATGGAGTGATTATGGAAGTAGGTTACGTTAGTATTATAGGCAAGACAGGTCCTTTATAGCTAGTATTTGTATGGTTAAGATGAACGTATTCGTAACAACAGGAATTCGCTTCCGCAATACAGCCACCTGCACTATGACATCGCAAGTTGTCCGTTCGCCTGTCAGCACGATAACTCGTCGAAGGGTATGATAAATGTTCATGAAATTTGGTGTGAGGACTCTCTGTGTGTTCGAGTTCCTAGATGCGCTGTGAAGCCCATCCACGAACCCGAAAAATATTTTTTTTTTTTTTTTTGGGGGGGGGGGGGGGGGCAAACAAAGTATTTTCAAACCTCTAATGAAATACTCCATTAAGGGTAAGAAGACATGATGAAACCGATTGTGAAAACCTTTTTTTCGCTAGACAACTAGTTTCCACAGAATCCAGCCAAACCGGAAAGTTTTTTAAAAGTAAAAGTTTTATTTGAGATTGATTAGATGTTCGATAAAGGGGTAATTTGAACACTTAATGAAAATCATTTTCTACCCCGACAACTGACAAGTAGTTCACCCAGAACCGGAAAATTTGTTAAAAGCAAAAGATTAGATGTCCGATATTGGGGCAAGAAGAGAGGATGAATCCAATATATGACATGACACGACAACCGTTTTATAACCGGACATATAGTTCGCCCGGAGTCCGGCTGAAACCGGACAATTTTTCATAAGTTAAGTTTTATTTGAAGTTGAATAAATGTTCGATATAGGGGTAATGAGATGCGCTGAATTCGTTTTTGAGCTTTTGTTGTTTTTTTTTGCCGGAAATTTGGCAGTAGTAAGGAAGGAAGTTTCGATCAGTTTCGTCAAAATAAATATGACTTATAGGGGTAAACCAACATACATGCTGAATCCATATCTGAGCTTGGTTTTCTCCGATGATTAGCTTTCTGGCCTTGATTTGTTTCTAAATTTTGATAGTAAAATGTTCAAGGAGTCTGGTGAAGACTCGATAAGACAAGACCCAATTGTCTGTATCAAATATTAGATTTTTAGGATCCCATTGAAACCTTTGGTCTTGTTTTCTTCGTTTAGTACTGTCAAACGGGCTTTCAGTTATACTGGTATGAACATGTAAAGCAACTTGTCAAGGCCTACGACTTTCATAGTACTAATCCACTCCGTTTCCCTACTAGCTCCATCAGTTCTATTTTATTCCTCTTTTAATTATGATAACTCGTAACATAATTAATTTCAAGAAAAACACTGATAAGCTGGGTTACTTTTACAGGAGGCTAACAAGACCTACGACTTTGAAAGTACTAATCCACTCTGCTTCCCTGCTAACTCCATCAGTTCTGTTTCATTCCTCTTTTAATTTTGACAACTCGTAACATAATTAATTTCAAGAAAAAACACAAAATGATATGATAAGCTGGGTGACTTTTACAGGGGGCTTACCCCCCCCCCCCCCCCCCCCACACACACAGATAACTTTACATCAAAATCTAATGTGTGCTTGTTTCTCTTGCGCATCTGGCGGAAGTTCGTCTTGGATTTTATGAAGGGTGTATTACTTACTTGCTCTAACTACAGGCCGGAAGAAATGGAAGTAGGGAGATGTGGCGAAGAGGCCATACAATCAAGCCACCTCGCCCCAGAACATCTCCATGCCCAGGAAAGCTAGAGACCAGGGTTTACCATCGCATTCGAGCCAACGCAAATGGACTAGCCCACCAGGCATATCACTACAAGATCAGCCGCCCCAACGAAGACCCCCCCACATCCCCAACATGTCGGATTTGCCGAAACGGCGATGAGACAATGGACCACATCCTGTTCATGTGCAAATCGCTGAATGCACGAGCAAACTAGGAACAAGGTAGACTCAAATCCCTACTGACAAGGCTGAAGATTAACCCCACATGTGCAGATATCACCAAACAGGAACAACACCAGTCAGTCGAAATCAAGATCTTCCAGCACCTATTTGCGATCCTGCGAGCGTGTGACCTTATCGAAAAGGTCTAAGAAGCCAACAGCGCGCAACAGCGGCGCTAGCAACACCTAGAATCCATTGACGAGGAAGAAGCCTGCGTGGGCATTGGGCCCGTTAGGCGTATTCTTGGAACCTACTACTACTACTACTCGCGAGGTTCAAAAAATGAAAGAATATACGTGGCACCAAATAGGTCATCTAGCTGGCTTCTGTGGAACCTACGTGCCCGGTCTCTATTCTGGGTTTCTCATAAATTACAGTGCCAAACACTCCATCTGCCGGATTTTGGCTAAACTAAATGCTCGATCTCCGGAACCCTTCAGTTAACTTTCAAGGGTGCGTCGAGAGATAAAGTTGCCACATCAAAAATATTTAGAGTGACTTTAGACCCAAAACAGAGAGTGAAATTTATTTTCACGAAATATTCACTTTTGGTCAGAATCGCTCTGTCAAAATGACGCATCTTAATTTTACTTTCATGAGAAAAACTTGAAATAATCAGTTCTGGTCGGAATACCTGCTGCAAAAATCACACATTTGGTCATTTCCTGAAATAGAGTGATTGTTATGTCACACATAGAACAAGAATGACAAAAACGATCCTTGCCAGGTCGACTTTTCTTCGACGATTCAAGCAAACTTCGAACTTGCTAGCGCACGAAGTTCGACGGTCAGAGTTTGAAGGACGAATGAACTGTGACCGACGACCAAAAACGGTATTTAAGCAGAGACCTTTGAGGTTGAAGGTAACTTCAAACTTGGATCAAAAACGCAAGTACTATTTCTATCCCAACCTCACCAAAAGTTACTACGCTGACCGTTCCAACCTTCTCGAAATAGTAACTATTTGCTTACCACGCTCGGGAGCGTACTAAGCGTAGTAACTACGTATCTCTGTAACGTGATTGGTCGGATTCGCCCGTGGCATGATATTCTGCTGGAAAATAGAAAAAATCGTTCCAGCCTTGACGGCAAAAAGCCAGAGTTCGTGACATCATGCGTAGTAATATGGTAAGTAGGACGGAACACGCTCATTATGTCACTTTCCCTCCTTCAGTCAAGCTACAAAAGGATCTTCGAAAAGAAGAGGTAATTTTAACCGTTCAAATCTCAAACAATCATATTAACATGGAAATCTAGCCTAGAATACGCCTCCTCCAAAAGTAGTATAAGAGCCTCTGGATCCCAAACGCTTTCCGAAAGGTATCGGACATTTGACTGAATAGTCCTACGGAACATTACTATCTGGAAATGTATTCACGCTCCATTTCTTACAGTATGGCCTTTTGCCTCTTAGGCTACTTAAAATCCACAATGACTATACCAGTTTCACTGGGGTGGCAAAGGTTGGACAGACTTTACAACGAATGAACATCTTGACGTTTGGGATCCCAGGAGAAAACGGTGGCAGTTAACAGCGAGGACAGCACACGAAGACAGTTGATAAAGATGACAGTTTAGACATTTTCCATCGGTAACACAATACACAGCACTCATGAGTATAAGTATAACGACGGAAAAGATGCTCGAGCTCTACATCCGAAAAAGTTGCTCGAGCTCTACATCCCGGATGGAAAAAACTTGACCCCCACAAGAAAAAACTTGGCCCAGTTATTCCTTCAGTCCAAGCTGAAAGTTAAGTGTTTGGTGGTGAAAAACGGAGTAGTCATCTAATTTTTGTTTCAATTAACTTGAGAAGGTTCCTTATTGCTAATTACAGACTTACAGCTGCTAGAAATTTAAATCGTTTATCGCAAGGTCATATTTTTAGTTATTACTATACCCGACAGAAGTTACAGCCCGCAGTCGGATAGGACGCGTGAAGCATTGCATTTCCAGAGGCGAGATTGTGGACATACTTTGCGACATATGTGTTTACAGAAAAGTGGTATCTTCCATCCGGTTGCCGCGCGGACAACATTCCGAGGGGACGTTTCCGCGACGACGGCGTTGTTCAACGGGACAAGCAACCATCATGATATGCCTTTTGCCGTGGATGTCATCCCCCCTCAAAGTGATTTTCGTGTGAATAGCTTAATGGGTGATATCAGGACTGATCTGAACACAAAACGCTTGTTCAACGGTGCTGTGGTAGAACTATTGAACAAAACTGCAGCTTCCTCTTGGTCTCAAAACTTTTCGGGAAGATTACATGAACCATTGCCATGTTTGTGCAGATATCAGCTTCCGCCCAGCTCAACAATCATCCACACGAAAACGTATCCTAAATCACAGTGAGATTTAACAAAGGGCTGATTGCGTGCCCCCTGCCACTCGTAACTCGAGTCTAAAATTAGCTACTTTCACTGATTTCTAACTGTAAATAACCACGGAAAACCAGGTTACAGACCAAACTAGCACAATCAGTAAACTACTGAGATTAGACATAGAATGTGCGCTATATGAACATAACGAAGCTAAGAAACAATGCAAAAGTTCCAACAATTTCGGCCAACGAGCATCATATACTAGAAGATCTACCGATTGACGAAAAACAAGAACAATATCCGGACTGTTCCTTACATTATCCTACGGGCAGACGATTAGGGATTGTATTCACTTTCCTGAAGAATCTGGAAAAAAATGGAGGAACACCAGCCAGCAACCGCCCGACTGTTACCATTTCTCCGCAACAATAATGGGGCAGATCCTGGCCGGATCTTCTTCACTTTAATAACGAATCCCGAAAAGCCTGAACTTTCCGCAAAGGAACTGTTGATGTTGCCGAAGGTCTGCAATCACACGATCCTAAGCGTCTTTCCGATCTAGCATCTAGCATTTAACCCTTAAATTCCTTCATTTTTACAAGGCTAGTGAGAGTAAATGATCTTAATGTCCAGGAAACCCTGTATACAGGTTTTCTCACGTTTAGTTCACTCAGAAGTAAGAAAATTAGCAAGGAAACTGTAAAATAGTTACAGTTCCTTTACTGATTTTTTTTTTTTTTTTCAAGTTCCATTCCTTAGATTCCATCGTCTATATTTCTCTCTTGTATTTTAATGGATAAAGAACAGGTGACAAACATTTACGACTAAATAATCTACGGTCACGGATATTCCGCGATTTTGGCTACAAAAAGAACATACATACGGTCTTCGTTTTTTTTCTAATCTAAAACGTTGTTGTATAACTCTGGTGACCGTACGAAGTCTACGGACTCCCGCTTTAAACAGAATCCGGTTTCATGATTATTGGTTTCAGAAAAATTATCACTTCACTAATATACTGCAGATCAGCTACAGATAAATGACAGGCTACTTGCGCAATTGAAACCATTTAAATAACAATACCGACTCGGCATTTCATCATAGGGAGCTATGATGTAGTGTTTGATCGTTCCTGACAAGGGCCTTCCATTAACATGATTTCTAGTCTATATTCCACCCTTTTTACGTTTCCTCGATTCCCCATAGATGACGCGGAGCTATGACATAAAGTATATTATTTAATACATACAAAATTGGTCTGCTCTTACAGAAAATAAAATGGATCTCCATGGCTGAAGCAAAGACCTTAACAGTAGGAACGACAGGGAACTCCGCTGAAATCTGAGTCTGGGAAAACGGAGCTGCTCACTATCTAGACTTTGGTCTTTGTCCACCTTAAACGACGACAGTTAGAGTAAACAAACATGAAATGCAAACATGGCAAGAGCATTTGCAAAGATATATCTTATCAAGAACAAATAATCAAGAACCTCCGTCTCTCTAAATCTGTCATACGACCATGCAGTCCAATATATTCTGATACCGTACAAAATGCGAACGAGCGGAAGAGGAGCTCAGCAGAACATCATAATTTCTTAAATCCACAAACAGCTATATCACAGTAAAGCCGCAGAAGAATACGAACGCCGTCTGAGTCGTCCTTTACAGCTGATTGGTTGTCTACGATAGTGACGTCAGGTATAACTCGCTGCAGACCTGGTTCTCTACCACTGCAGGCATCCTGCGGTTTCTCATCTGGTATGCTTAGCGGCAAAGAGGTAAGTAGACAGGCATCAACTCAGACCTCAAAGCAAGTACTCTAGCTCCGCTCAGTTTTGTCGCGGTATCCATAGTCGCTGCATGGGACCAACGACGGAGGTTCTATTATATTCTTGATCATATCTATACACAAACGATATACATGCCGTGTAGGGCGGTATCCCCCCTTGCCTAAAAACGCCAAACCTTTCAAAGAAGAAGAAAGAAGGATCTGCAGACAACAACACATGACACATGAGGGTTTGGTTAAGGTTATGGGGAAGACAAATTTTAGATTCTTCAGACAGGATATGGAGCATCAGGAGCGTTTTTTTTGGAGGAAGGGTTCCCTCCTTTTGGTGTAAATATTGTGCTTTCTAGTGTTATTTTCTGTTTATTTTGTTTTCCTGCCATGGCCCCACGGGCTTTTTGGAAATAAAATTCATTCATTTATGTACTTTGACGACAGACAAATCTTATGAAAGTCTCCTATCGTTCCATTGCTGATGTCTTTGGTTTGAAGTAATTTTGACAACTAAAACTGCGCCATAACAGTCAGTGTAATATTAGTAATTAAGGCTGCGACCCAGATTGTTCACTGAGTGACTAATTAGTATCTAATCACCTATTCACTTTAAGGGTAAGCCCAAAGCTCATGGGACTTCATTAAATGATTTGAGTTAGTATTTAAACTCCAATGTAATGTGTTTTATTCGTTAATCGTTTGGTGTCTGTTCACCTGTCTGCTCCCGAGCATGGTAAGCAAATAATAATTATTAGTTACTATTCCGAGAAGGTTGGAACGGTCAGCGTAGTAGCTTTTCGTGAGGATGGAACGGAAACAGTAACTAATAGTTACTATTGGTACGAGGGTAGAACACGCTCATTATATGACAGGCAGTCTAACAAAGTGACCCACAGAAGGAAAGTAGATCGATTTGTTTAGTTACAGTTAGTGGAAGGCCCTTGTGAGGTCTCTTGTCAGAGCAAAATAACTCTAGAGAGTAATGCGAAGACCACATCCTTCCGATGCATAAAAAATGGGCCTCCGTCGCAGCGCCGCCCAGCTCGCTTCGAGAGAGAAGCTTCAACAAACTGTTCGTGTGCGCAGTGGCGGACGTAGAAAATTCTAGCAAGGCTAAGATGCGGTACAAACATCGAGGATCAGATCAGAGCAAGCGCCCGTCAACGATTGGTTGAGTTTCAGTAGGGATGTTCGCGTCCTCTAGCGGAGCTAGTGTCGCTGCGACTTGACTGTGTGTCACTTTTCAAAGTTCGCGCATTAGTTTCCAGAGTTATTTTGCTCTGGGTCCTGTACAGTGTAACAGAGGCCCTTGATCGTATTAGTAGAAGCTTTAGTAGCACAGCACAATCACGCCCCCCGAGTGACTCTGAACAACGCACAAGTTCCCTGCTGTCATCTCACGAAACGTTTACTTATGGTAGTCTACAGGACTATGCGTTCACTAACACATAATAATGTCACTTTGGTGTCAGATCTTAGTTCAATATCATCCGAGGCTGGCAGTTCCAAGAGTCCCTCTTACTGATAGCTGGGGTTGAAGGGAGCTTGCTTCGGGTATCCTTCGTTGGCAGTGTAGGGAGGCGGAGCATCTGAAACAAAGAAACAAACTTTAAACTGTTGTTCAGGGTGTATAGTCTAGAAAGGGAATTTCAGAAAGGCTATCTCATTGTTATTTGTATCTAAGGTTCTGTCAAGGTAAACATTCTGCATCTTAGTTAACATAAATATGAAAGCCATGATTTAGATTTGTGCTAGTTTGGTAGTCAAAGCTCGGATGCCGTCCAAGGGTAAAAAAGGCGTAAGTATCCAGGGGCGTCAAGTATGGGGGATGCCCCTCCCCTCCCTAATGTTGTTGGTAAAAAGAATAACCGAGTCAGCGCGAAGCCACGCGATTTTCCATAAGAAACGTCGATTTTTTTCTTGGAAAATAGTCATTTTTTCGTAAAAATAATAGATTTTTCTTACCAAGAGTCGGTTTTTATGGCAATTGCCTTCCGGCCAAGTGCCATACCGAACACTTTTCAGTCGGTCAGCCCGATGATAGCGAGCTAGGGTACTTACAGATGTGCTAGGACGATGAAACTTGGCCGGCATTTCAGGGACCTGACCAAACTAACTTGGGAAATAATCAGTTTCCCGATCCAACCATCTGGGGGGGGGGGTGGAGGGAGGGGGAATTCCGGTGATGGTGGTTTCATGACGAAACTGGCAGGCATACCAGGGACCCGATCCAAAGACTTCGAGATACAAAATTTCTCAACTTTGGAAAGGATAATCGGATCCCAGTGAAATTTAATGATTGAACAGAAGACATGTCTCTGATGTTTTTTTTCACGTCAGGACCGGATCCGACAACTGTTTGGGGGGGGGGGGTACATGACCCGCTTAGATTGGAGTGATCGGGATGAAACTTGCTGGGAACTACAAACAAATGAGATAAATCATTTACATTACTGAATTGGATCCGGGCACTGTGGGGAAGTTAGAGAGAGAAAGAGGGGGGGGGGGCGGAATTCCGGTGATCGGAAGTTAAGGTACTTCCAGATGTGCTAGGACGATGAAACTTGGCTGGAAAATTAAGGATTTGACAAGATTGGCATAAAACTTGTAACTTCCAAAATCTGACCATTACTTAAAGTACTAGTTTCAAGGGTTTTGCTTACAGATGAATTCCTAGCGCCTTTAAAGTGCGCATCATTACTTTTTACCTAACGACGTTCTCGTGATTTCTAAGGGTCCATGATCATTCTTAGGCCAAGGGTTTTGCTTACAAATGATCAGAACAAACCAACGAAAAGGCAGATTATACATTAAATCCTCTGAACCAGCCTGCAAGTGCCATATTCGAACATCACGGTCGTTTTTTTTTTCTTAAAAATAGTCATTTTCTCTACGACAACAGTCGGTAAAAATGATCACTCGGTCAGTAAATACCTTGCCTCCCCCCCCCCCAAAAAAAAATATTTACGCCCCTGCAAGTACCAAAGAAAACGCTTAACATACGACGGTTAAACATTACACGCAATAGGTATTCGAGTGTTCTATTTCACTTTGTTTTCTTCTGTTGATTTTGCCAGGAATTGACAACTCAAATTTGCCGTCAAGGTGGAATGGCTCTTCTGAGACCGCCTCCAATTCCCCTAAGCATATTATAATCCTGTCGGTCAAGTTCAACCCAGGTCCCTCCGTCCTAAGTGTGCCACGTGAATTCCGAGAGGTAAGTCGCAAGGAGGGAGGGGGTGAGGGGGTTGCACCACGCCAAAAAAATTTCAGATTCGGTAAAATTACTAAAATCATTTGGTATTTTTCGATACAACAACTATTGGGTATATTTACCGGAATTCGGAAGTTATAAAGAATCCCGGCTAAAATGCACTTGCTATGCCCCTGCCGAGAACCCGTCACCCGTCTAGGCAACTTAGCCAAGGGTCCTTTTGATCCATGGCTAACAAGCCATCCAACAAAAAATAAGTTTTAGAAGAAAAGAATTGGCAAGAATCCGGGTCGAAGAATGTCGGCTCTTCTTGGTAAGAGTCGTCTTCAGACTGTTGCTTAGAGGTAAACTACGGCCTGGAGGAACCTTGTTAAGAATCGCCACGTAAAAATTCTACCCGACTGATGATGGGGATTATTGTACTCACTCACCAAAAAGCAGAAAGACGGAGTAGATCCGAAGGCAAGAAGAAAATGGCAAAGCAGGAAAATAATAAAAAAAAATACAGAAAGAAACTTGTAGCTGAAAGCTTACGATTGTATTGTGGTCGTGATACGTTTTGATTATATCTGGCAATCAGTTTGGCATCGCCAAAACCTGATTCGCAGTCCACATGGGATGTGAATAGGTTATAAACTGGTAGAACCGACCATTAAGCTTCTTTCCAATTGTGCTACGAGAGTAACACTTTGGTTTTGTCCTCATTTTTTTTTTTTTCCTATGCCGACAATTTCATTTTATTCCTGGTAACTGGTCAGGGTCTAACCTGTGCGGTTTTTACGGAAAGTGTGGACCTTAGGCCGGATTGATGAATATGACATTACATTTTGGAAAGCTCCGTAGAACTCTTGCCTGGGGCCAATAAGGATGGTTTTTGCTTGTCCGCGAGCCGGAGCCTATGGTGTGCGAAGTGAAGTGGCGTTATATAGCCATGTCAGAGTGGACTATCTGAAGTTGTGTAGCGAACCTTTCGTTTCATCAAACCATGTTTCTGCTTTCGAGTGGAAAGCTTCGTTCTAGCACGCAAGCAGGCAGGCACCAGTTTCATATTGAATATGGAATAAAATCTACAAGTGTTAAATATATGCGGCAGTTACCCGGCCCCGCAGCCAACATATCGTCTTTGAGTGATAAATAGAAAAATCTACAGAAACAAAAAAGTGGCTTTTCCCACGGGTCCGAAAGTGCTCTGACATCTACTGTTTCTATCCATGTCTGTTCGCGATTTATCATTCGTTTTTTTGCATTTGGTTTTGCGCTAGAGAAATGGTATCAGATGTGCCTCTTAAACATTAAAAGTTCTCTCATTGCTAAAGAAACTAGAGCTTATCCTTTGCTCCTTTCTAAGCGGTGACGTTAGAAAGTTGGCCTACGGCAAAAAAGTCAACTTTTGAACTAAGACAGGTAGAATTTTTTTTCGGCGGCAATCGATAGCCGTTGTTGATGAGCTGATATGTAAAGTATATGTCATCCATTTTGTGGTACAAAAATTCCTTCATGAGATAAACTAATTAGAAAGTTTCAAGGGGTTGACAACTTCAGTAGTAAGATACACATTGAAACCAAAACTAGGCGATACCAGTAGTGAGACATGTAGGAGACTTGTATGCAACACACAGTCAACTGTTAGCTCATAATCATCTTCGGCAATGAGGGGTTTGCAGCTTTTGCTAGTTGGTGTACCTGTTATTTTTTTCCCGTATTCGATGGTAAGAACAATTTGGTTCCCAATTGTAAGACATGCAAGGTACTTGTAGGTAATAATCGGCTGATATGCTAAAATCATCTTCAGGGATGAGGGGTTTGCAACTTTTGCTAGCAGGTGTACCCACTATCTTTATCCGGTGAACTTGATGTCTATCACGGGAGAGGGACTTGTAAGTAAGAATCGATTCACGAGAGGCTAGAACTTTTGTAAATTGGTGCACACTATATTCGATTTCTATAAATCTGACGGTAATAAAGTTTGTATCGATGGTCTATCGCTGTAAACTAGGATTGACTGTTTACGCAACGGGTACAAACGATAATGTAAAACAATGAGGTAGTTTCGTAATAATTAATAGTGTCATCTATGGTATTTTAATCTTGAAAAGTTACGGATAGCTTTATAACAGCAACTAGATTATATAAGATATTGTTCCAAGTTTTCATCCGTCACGATGTCTACGATTGAAAAGGATAAAGTTCAACTGACTGCAAAGTCAATTTAGTCCCTTCTTCCGATATTCTTTTGTTGTTGTTTTTATAACGCTGAACAATAGCGTTTAAAAAGAATCATGTGATGATTCTTTTTAGAACATACTTTTTAAAAGCTTCAATAAGTTGACAACTTCAGCGTTTAACCGACTCTTTTCCTACATAGCAAACAAATTTCCAGCAAGAACAGAAATAAACATGAAAGTAGATATTCAAAATCCTCGTACGGGTGTACTTATTTGCTCTTATTTAAAACTCTCAGATATGACATTGCTAATTATCACTGATGACTCATTAGGCTATATGCATGGAAGGCATTTAAGAATCCGAAAAATGTGACCTTCCCATGCTGATCCGACCTCCGGTTTAACCGAAAGCGTTCTTTTTAAAATCACGCATTCTCTCAGGGGCAAAGCCCTTTTATTCCTTTCAGATTCTACCCCGAGTTAAAAACCTGCTCCAAAACTGCACTCTTCCCATTCAATCCTTACTACTTAAAGTTTATTTTACAACTTGATTCTCATTTCATCTTTTTCTTCCTAAAACTCAACTGAAGAAAAAAAAGCTAAAAATAGAAAACAGTAATGAAGAAGGTAGAACAACAAGACCAAAGGTGTCGATGGGATCCCAAAAATCTAAGATTTGATCCAGACAATTCGGTCTTGTCTTCGCCAGGCTAATAATCAGAGAAAACCGAGTTCAGATATTCTATCTACCTACCTATACATCTATAAGCCATATCTATTTTGACGATATTGACCGAAAATTCCTGCTTTACTGCTGCCAAATTTGCGGTTTCGCCCGAATTCCGAGCGAACTACTAGTCCAGCAAAAAAAGAAAAATTCAGAAACGAAGCCGGCGTATCTCCTTATCCCTATAAAGAAATCTAATCAATTTCAAATAAAATTTTGACTTAAAAAAATGCGGGTACAACCGGATTCCGGACTAATTATATGTCCGGGTAAAAAATGATCATTATATACAGACTCAGTGTCTCTTCTTACCCCTAAATATATCATCTAATCAACTTCAGATAAAGCTTTTACTTTTAATATATTTTCCGGTTTTGGCCGGATTACAGGCGAACTAGTTGTCCGGCAAGAAAATGGTTTTCACCATCGGGTTCAGCATGTCTTCTTACCCATAGATCAAACATTTATTAAACTTCAAATGAAACTGTTACTTTTAACCAACTTTCCGGTTTTGGCCGGATTCAGGACGAACTGCTTGTCCGGCGACAAAATGATTTTCACCATTAGGCTCAGCATGTCTTCTTACCCCTAGTCAAACATTTAATCAACTTCAAATGAAACTTTTACTTTTAACCAACTTTCCGGTTTTCGCCGGATTCCGGACAAACTACTCGTCCAGCGAGAAAATGGTTTTCACCATCGTGCTCAGCATGTCTTCTTACCCCATAATCGACTATCACATTAGCTGTTTAAAAATATTTGTTTGTCTCTTAAACTGAACCCCCACCCCCAAATATAGGGCTACAGAGCCCATCTACGAACTCGACCTTACCCTTGACCCAAACAATCCTGATACAAAGTTTCATCAAAATATCTTATTCCCTTCGAGAGTTATCGTGCTTACAGACGGACGGACGGACAACTTTTGCGATGTCATAGGTATCCCTCCACTTACGTTTTGGGATCCCAAAAACGAACAAGGATATGAATTACCTGGATGCACAAATTCTCCCGCATTGGGATACGCTGCTCCGCCAGCCGGGTAGGATGGGCCACCCCCCGGATAGGGCGCTACCCCGGTAGGGTAAGGGGCACCCCCAGCGGGGTATGGCGCCCCACCTGTGGGGTAAGGTGCACCACCTGTTGAATAAAGCGCGCCGCCTGTTGGGTAAGGTGCACCTCCTGTGGGGTTAGGTGCGCCGCCTGTGGGGTAAGGTGTGCCACCCGTAGGGTACGGCGCGCCACCCATAGGGTATGGTGCGCCACCAGTAGGATACGGAGCTCCGCCAGTGGGGTAAGGTGCGCCACCAGGTTGGTAAGGTGATCCCCCCACAGGATATGGAGCAGCCTGTGGGTATGGATGTTGCATTGGCTGAGATGCATGTTCAGCCCGATGTTGGACCTGCGTGTATGGTCCAGACTGTTGTTGAGGGACTGCCACATGTGCAGCTGGAAGAAAAACATGCTCTGAGTCTGGATATGCTGTTAGTTTCCTAATCGGATTAACAATTCAGTAGCAATCGGGTAAAAAAAAAAAAAAAAAATTATGGTAACGGACAATTTAGTACCTGATGCCACTGGGAGGCATGATAAATATTTACTTGCAAACGGAGTTAGTTGAAGGTCTTCGCCTCTGATTAGACTCTAATCACATGATAGCCCCTTTCAACGTCTAAAACTTTCAAACAAAGCTACATTTCTTCTCTTTTCTCTTGATCATCCAGTTTTCATCCGCCCACCTACAAGTGGGACTAATTTGTCGCAATGGATGTACAGTGCCTCTCGTGCACAAATAAAACTTACGCCTCGCAGCACTGCGTTTGCGCGCTGCCTAACTGGAGTCTAAGTGTCCCTATGCGATCACACTTTCACGGTTACAAAACCAAAATTGGTGAGTAATTTCATGCACAAATATCACTATAGCATATACATTTAAAAGCACTTACAAACGGTCAAAGGCTATTTAAAATTTCAACAATCTTTGGTATAAAACTGTTTTGGTAACGGCTGTGTTTGGCCGCTACTGGTTGGAACATTGGGACCTTCGTAGAGACTGCTCGCTCTTGCCTTTCCCTTACATTGTTGTATAGGGGAGGGAGAAACTTATTGTAAATGGGGTGCGAAATAAGTTTTTTTTTACTGATCTCGAGGCATAGGTTCAGTCTCCATTTCTCCAATGTATGAACTGTGTACGTGCTTAGAAGAAGGGAGTAGGGTACTTTAGGGCCTTTATGGATAATATGGAGAGCGTGTTTTTGTATTCTTTCAATACGTGAGTTTTGATCTGCAGTTAGACCAAAATGTCACACTGCGCATGCCTACTCCATTAATGGTCTTGTATAAATCCTGAGGATGTGAAGACTTGGGACAGTATGCTTTAACATATGCAGGCTTGAGTTTGCCTTACGTAGTATTTCTACTGTATTATCTTCCCAATCTAAAGTTTCAGTAATAATTACTCCAAGGAGTTTCAATTTTTTTACAGCCAAATTTTTCAATGAGCTTTGGTTCAAATTTCGGGATTGATTTTAAAAAAGAAATAGTTAAAACAGGGCTTTTTTCTTGGTTAACTTGCATATCGGACAGAGACGCTACATTTTGTATGTCTTGCTGCTGATGATTGCTGCTGCTCAGCTTTTAATTTGACGGTAGCATACTTCAGTAGTACTCAAACCGTCAACATACTTCCACCGATCCGGCAGATCCTGTGCAATTTCATCAACCACAAAAAATGGGAACCGGGTCAGAAAAAACACTTTTATATTTAGTCATTTGTTGTCTTTCGTATAGGAAACTAGCAATTATTCTAATTATGTGAGGGCTTGCGTCGAATTGAGGGATTTTAAGTTGTATTCTTTCTAGAAAGTTTACCCATTATCGTATGGTTAATGAGATCGAAACCTTTACGAAAATCAATTGCTATTAAATTTATCCATTTCCCGGTTCTTCAAGATTTTTCAGAATAAAGTAAATTAATTGTATTAGGTAATGGGTAATAGAGGATTTAGATATGTTACCGAATTGCCGTGGATCTATTTTTGACAAGATCTCATTTTTAAGCCACTGTGCAAAGGAACTTTCATAGACTTGACTAAAAACAGGTGTTAAAGTGATGAGTCGAACCCCATTGAAGTAGATTTTGAAATCTTTTTTAGGGATTGGCGTAATATATCCAACTTTCCAAATTTTTTGATATGAACCAGATTTAGTAATAAGGTAACCTCTGCTAACCTCTATTAGCGCCGCGGTGAGTTTATCAGGAAAAGCTCTTATCAAATCAATTGGAATGTCTTTTGGGATTATACCAGTATTTTCAAAGTGTTTAAGTTTAAGAAATACATCCCTCTCTGAAATGAGAGGAATTTGGTTTTCAGGGGTTTCTGTGACCACTAAATTCTCTTTTTTTTAGGGGGGGGGGAGAACTGAGTTATTTTTGCAAAATGGTTATTTAATTCGTTCGCTATTAGTGACTCATTTTCATCGAGCCCAAAATCCACTGTCGCGCATTTTTTCCCATTTTTCCCCACAAAGTTTCTTATGGAAGTAGGTTACGTTATTATTATAGGTAAGACAAGTCCTTTAAGGTAGTTCTGACACAATAGTTGCGTCTTCGCAGATACCATGGTAACTCGATCTGCATTTTGTCATTTTTGCAGTTAGCGTGGCATATGATACCACGGTAACTGGATCTCCATTGTCACTTTTGCAATTAGCGTGGTATCTGATACTACGGACTTTCCAAAGATGAGAATTGCCGAATTCGCGCTTGTAGAAGTCATCCCAAAAGAAAAACTGATTTCCAGTCATGTCACAAGTGCCAAACTTCTTTCCAACCAAGTAGACAAAAACTTGGTGATGATGAAAGTGAGATGAGTTTAGTACCACGATCATTTGTGGTATCTGAATATCCCGGTAACATTCCAGATATCACGATAAATGCAAAACCGCCTTTTGACAGTGTATCAGATGATAACTGCGGTAACTGCGAAAACGACTTTAGACCGTGTTATCAGAGACCATGATAGCTGCAAAAAAACGCAACTAATGTTTATTGCAGCTAACGCACGTAAAATATACAAGGAAATATTTGAATCAATGCGGCTCCGCTCTTTCATTCCAAGGTACTTCAATGTGACGAATCTATCATGTTGGTGTCCGTATCATTGTCCGTGAAAATTATTATTGGCAAACGGTTACTGGTTTACGTGGACAACATTAGCCTTTGATTGTTGGGAGCTAAGATGATTAGCGGAAGAAATTAAAACACTTACTCCTGTGAACAGCGCCTCTATTTCTCCTCTTGTAGAGTAGGCAGCATGGGCAGAGGCAGCAGCAGAGTAGGCACCCAAAGACAATGAAGGCTATCAGTCCACCGATTACTCCTAAGATTTTTCCAGCGCTGAAACAGAATTTAACTATAGAAGCAAAGTAGGCACAGACTACCCCATTATTCAACTTTTCTGTAGCGGTACCGTCGGCGCTCCTTGTCTAAATCTCCCTTTCATAGTCGTTTTCGACTGTTCGCGATGTGAAACCAATAATAGTTGCGTTTCCGCAGTTACCGTGGTATCTAATACCACAGCCAAAAGGCGTTTTTGCAGTTACCGTAGTATCTGGCCTATTACCGTGGTAACTGATATACAGTTCTCCGGTCCCGACCGTTATGTCCCGACCACTAATCGTGGTATCAGAAAAAATCTTCTCACTTTCTTTCATCATCACCAACACAGGATCCTGGGTTTGGTCAAATTGGTGGGAAAGAAGTTTCGCACTTGTGATTCGAGTGGATATTAGTAATTCTTTTGTGATGACTTGTAAAAGCGCAAATTTGGCAATTGCCGTTTTTTGCAAAGCAACCGTAGTATCAGATACCACGGTAGCTAAAAAACGACAAACTGCAAAACCAGTTACCATGGTATCAGATAGCATGGTCTCTGCAAAAAATGCAACTAAAAATAATACCTGAATAATACAATGCGAAAAAGAGGCCATTGGAAACAACAGGAGTAGTAAAGTGAGAAATAGGAATACTCCTCGACCAGGATTTGAACCCACAACATTCGGCTCCATTTAAGGGCTAATGTAATCGGCTTCATCTAAAGTCTTTCCATATCATGAGCTATTTACCCTCCAAATCAAGTCTTTGGGTTTTCAAGAAGGTCCTGCCATGTGGCCCCTGGAACGTCTACGAGGCTCCAACACAGAAGTTTTAGACCTCTAAATGCGATATATTGCTTTCTATGGTAAAAGTCACTTGTTTAAGTTCCATCGTCACACATATATCAAGGTCATTGCCCTCTAAGAAAAAAAGAGCTCGAAGCACATATCGCAACTTGAAGGAATTCATTCGTAGTCAAAACCCTCGAGGCAAAACTATCATGGGCTCTTTCGTATCATGGGAACCTATCGTTTGGTCAACATGATTATTTACACTTTGCAGTTTTGGTGCGCGCTTAGGGGGCTAGGAACTGATTTGTAAGACAAACCCCGTGAGGCAACAATGATCATGGGCCCTGGAGATCAAGAAAATGTACCGTTTCCTCAAACGTATTTTTTGTATTTTGCGGTTAAAGGACCCCTCTTGCTTATTCTGCCTTTTATAATATACTTTGCTCCCATATGGAATTATACGCTTCTGAAGTCCCCACCTTTCTCCATTGTTTCGTGTCGTAATTACGAATTTTTAGCGCTTTTTCGGCCTTGCCGAGTTTTCCCGTCATCCAACGAAAAGTTTGCCGGAATCTTCAAGGGCCGCTGACAATTCTTTCACACATAAGGATGTGATAATCATCTGTTTATTACTTCTATTATTTGCTTAGTTTAGAATTTTTTTTTAACCAAGGCACGTTCAGTTTTCAAATGTTTTGCGCCCAGCCACCGCGTCGGGGAGCAGGAAGGCTGGATATAGTCGACAAGCGCTAACAAGAGAATCGCTAGTTTTAGGTGGAGGGTAATAGTATTTTCAAAAAAAAAATTTTTATTCTTTTCATAGGGAAAAGATCATTTCTAGTAAGAGTTGTGCTTTAAGGTAAATCGAGGAATTCAGTTTTAAGCAAAACTCTCGATACAAAGATGATCCTTGCAGATCTTGACAAATTATTTTTTGGCCAAAATTTTGTTTTTCACTTTGGGGTTAAGACGCGCACTTTGCGGACTAGGAATTCATTTTCACCTCCACAATTGTCAAGTTTAATTAAAGCACAACTCTTACTAGAAATGATCTTTTCCGCATGAAAAGGATCACCAAAAAGGTTTTCCGAAAATACCATTACTTTCCATCTGAAATTAGCGATTTTCTTGTTAAAGCTAGTCGGCTCTATCCAGCCCTCTTGCTCTCCGACGCGGCGTCTCGGCGCAAAACGTTTGAAAACTAAATGCGCCGTGGTTGAAAAGTTGGAAAACGAAGCAAATAAAAGAAGTAAAAAAACGAAGATTCTCATATCCTTATATGGGAAGAGTCGTCGGCGGACATTGAAGATTCTGGCAAACTTTACGTTGCGTGCCGGGCAAAACTCGGCACATCCGAAAAAGCGCTAAAAGTTCGTAGGCACAAAATGAAATAATGGAGAAAGGTGGAGATTTCAGAAGCTTACAACTGTACAATGGAGCTATGTATATTATAAAAAGCAGAATAAGCAAGAGGGGTCCTTTAAGATCTGGTCATCGTTTCGAAAGTTATGCTATTGCATGCCTCAAGTTTGCGGATTTTTCCTCCCTCCACCCCCCCCCCCGATGGTCGGATCTGGGAAGTGGCTATTTCCAAGTCAATGTTGTCGAGTCTCTAATGACCAGCCAAGTTTCTAGCACATCTAGAAGTAACCCCCCCCCCCCCCCCCTCGAACTCCCCCCACAGTGCCCGGATCTGGATAGGTTCTGTAAACGATGTATCTAGGACTAGGTGTTTGTCTCTCCCCAAATTTCATCCCCCGTGTGGAAATAATTCAAATCATGGTATTATGGGACATTTCTCCAGTTCTAAACAATTGAAAACAACTGGAAACGATCGTAAACAATTGTTTTCAATTGTTTACAATTGAAAAAATGTCCCATAACACAATGACTTGAATTATTTCCATACCGGCCCGATCCCTCCACTCTTAGCGTGTCACAAGATTTCCGGTCCCCACCTCCAACTCCCCCACAGTTTTTTAAAGTTCCGTACTCCAGTGGTAGATTTTCCTTCAGCACAAGCGGACTGCGAATCAAATTTGACGGTGCAAAACGGATAAGTCAGCTACATATTATTAGAGCTATATTTCGGCCCTTCTTGGCAAGGGTCCTCTTCAGGCTCAAGCCACTCCAGCTGGAAAATGAGCTCCCATTGATTGAATTTATCCCCCAAAGTCACCGGATCAGGCCCAGACTTGAGATGGGACTTCTGAGACAGGAGTTTTTTTTTCCAGATATCAAGTTTCATAAAGATCCGATCACCCGTTCGAAAGTTATGTATACCATAAGCTTTAGGATTCCTTCTCCCTCCATTCCCCCCGTCCTAGCACATCTAGAAGTACCTTACCTCGGGATCATCGGAATTCCAGACCCCCCCCCCCCTCCAACTATATTCCGGCCTCTTCAGGCTCAAGCCACTTAAACTGGAAAATGAACTTGTGGAAAAACAAACGAAAACCTGACAAGAAACATGTTCGTTGCACTATAAGGAGTTTTTGGTATCACCATCTCACGGTGGCTTCTCACTAGAATCTGTCTCCCAACCAGTTTAAGCGAAGTCAGCACTGGTGAGGTAAAACCAAACAATGGTGAGACCGAAAGTTACTTATACCACTAAGGAGCAATCACCAGTGTATCCCAAACACACACCAAACACACTTACGACATGGCAAATTCTTCCTCCACTTGAAAATAAACTTCTTTCTACTTCTAGGCAATTAAAGGAGAGATACAATACTCTCAGATAAGGATGATTATCCTTATCATAAATGAAATTACTAAAATTTCTGATATTGCGGTTGCAATTCCAGCAAACCGTCCTCAGCGAAAAACCAGCTAAATCATAAAATCTACCACAATACCAACAGAACAAGACCAAAGGCTTCAATGGGATCCCAAAAATCTAATATTTGATCCAGATAATTGGGTCTTGTCTTCGCCAGATCCAGTCTTCACCAGGCTAATCATCAGAGAAAACCAAGTTCAGATATACCTATATAAGCCATATCTATTTTGACTTTACTGACCGAAACTTTTTCCTTTACTTCTGCCAAATTTCTGGTTTCGACCGAATTCCCAGCGTACTTAATGTCCAGCAAAAAAAGGAAATTCAGAAACGAACTCAGCGTATCTCCTAATCTAATCAACTTAATATAAAACTTTAACTATAACACAAAAAATCCGGTTACAACTGGATTCCGGACGAATTATATGTCCGGGTAAGAAATGACTGTCATGTATAGACTCAGCGTTTCTTCTTACTCCACAAATCTGCCATCTAATCAACTTCTAATAAAAGTTTTGCTTTTAACAAGTTTTCCGGTTTTGGCTGGATTCCGGGCGAACTAGTTGTCCGGGTAGAAAATGCTTTTCACATAAGCGTTCAGCATGTCTTCTTACCCCTAAAACGAACATTTAATCACCTTCAAATGAAACTTACTTTTAACCAGCATGTTTTTGCCGGATTCCGGACGAGCTACCAGTCCGGCGAGAAAATGGTTTTCACCATCGTGTTCAGCATGTCTTCTTACCCCGTAATCTATCATATTAGCTGTTTAAAAATATTTTGTTTGCCCCTTAATCTGAACCCCCTCCCCCGCCCCTAAATGTCTGGCTACAGAGCCCATCTACGAACTCGACCTTACCCTTGACCCAAATAACCCTCACACCAAGTTTCATCAAAATATCTCATTCCCTTCGAGAGTTATCGTGCTCACGGACGGACAACTTTTGCGATGTCATAGGTAGGCTATCCCTCCACTTACCTTTTGGGATCCCAAAAACGATGCGGAATAACGAATCAGTAAATTGTAAATATATATAGAACTCATAATTGTCAAATAATCACAGACTTGTACATATAGATTTTTAACATGCACATTCTATTTTGTACGTTGTTTAATCCGCATCGTTCTTCTGGTTTTTAGTTATGTGTCATGTCGATGGTTCGTTGGTTCCTCGTTTTTTTTTTTTTGGTATTGTGGTAAAAAAAAAAATCAGGTTTTTCTATTTCTTTTGCAACGAATGGTCAGCTTGGCTTCAACCCTTATATTTACCCTTATCACATTACTCGACAGAGCTGCAGAGCCACTGATCTTGTGGACAGAAGATAAAACCTAGACAAGGAATCTGCCAACTTTAGTGTGTTTTTCGTCAATGGCTTACATTCTAGTTTGTACACATTATACGCATAGAGGGACAGGCGCATAGAGTTGCCAAATATCCGAAAGAATTATTTCAGTTGACGAAATCGATCTCTTGATAGCGGCAAAACGGAGTACCGCATTTTTATTTGTTTTCAGGCCTATTTTTTTTCAGGCCTATCCTAAGTGAAGTCATGTGTAACTAGACTGTCATATCTCAGCTTTCGGTTACACATTAAATACTCTTTCAGTCCTAGATGATTGGGAATCACATACTAAACAAGACCAAAGGTTTCGATGTGATCCCACAAATTCAATATCTGACCCGACAACTGGGTCTTGTCTTAGCCAGATCCAATCTACGCCAGACTCCTTGAACATTTTTACTATTATAATTCAGAAACAGATTAAGGCCAAATAGCTAATCATCTGAGAAAACCAAGTTCAGATACGGATTCAGCATAATGTGTTTACCCCTATAAGTCATATCTGTTTTGACGAAAACTTCCTGCCACTTCTGCCAATTTCCCGGTTTCGGCCGAACTCCGGAACTACTTGTCCAGAAAAAAAAAGAAAGCTCAAAAACGGAAATCCAAAAATGAACATCTAATCAACTTAAAAAAAAAATTTAACTTATAACAAATTTTCCAACTTCAGCCCGATTCCGATCGAACAATATGTCCGGGTAAAAAATGATTTTCACATACGGATTCAGCATCTCTTCTTACCCCCAAAATCGGTTATCTAATCAACTACAAATAAAACTTTAACTTTTAGCAATTTTTCGGTTTTGGCCGGATTCTTGGCGAACTACATGTCCGGGTAGAAAATTGTTTTCACATAAGTGTTCAGCATGTCGCCCTAAATCGAACATCAGCTAATCAACTCCAAATAAAACTTTTAATTTTAACAAACTTTCCGGTTTGGGCCGGATTCCGGGCGAACTACTTGTCCATCGAGAAATGGTTTTCACCATCGCGTTCAACATGTCTTCGTACCCCTAAATCAAACATCTAACCAACTTCAAATACAACTTTTACTTTTAACAAACTTTCTGGTTTCGGCCGGATTCCGGGCGAACTACTTGTCCGATGACAAAATGGTTTTCACCATCGTGTTCAGCATGTCTTTTTATCCCATAATTGACTATCACAGTAGCTGTTTCAAATGTTTGTTTGCCCCTTAATCTGAACCCCCTCCCCCACCCCTAAATGTAGGGCTACAAAGCCCATCTAGGAACTTGAATTGTCCGATGACCCAACGAATCCTCACACCAAGTTTCATCAAAATATCTCATTCCCTTCGAAACTTATCGTGCTTACAGACGGACGGACAGACGGACAACTTTTGCGATGTCATAGGTATCCCTCCACTTACGTTTTGGGATTCCAAAAATGACTCAAAACGGAAATGTCGGCTACGACAGTCTTCAGCGATGTTTCGGCCCTTCTTGGCAAGGGTACTTGTCAGGGTTTTGCTGGAAGTAAACAAACCTGCAATAATCATTATTGCAGGTTGGTTTTCTTCAAGCATATCCTCCTGCCTTGTTCTAATTTCGCGTCAAATTCCTGAATAAAGGAAATCATTGTCGGTCATCCGTTCGTGCGGATGCTTGACTCCGCAGTCCGATGTGTCACATTGGCTGCACAAGGTATTTAATAACAATTACTTGATAGCAGATATAGCGTACTTTCATAGTGTGGACGCAGCAAACAAGAAAAGGAGAGGGAAGGGGTTTATCTTCTGTTTCGAATTTTTCAATCGAATTGCTGCAACCGAAACCCTTTGTCAGGCAAGTGTCATGACCTGTAAACCTTTAAAGAAAAGCTATCACTAACACTAGCAAGCGTATTTATCTAATTATATATATATATAGTTCACCAACGTTCTGCTTTCTAGTCGGTGTCTTCTTAGGCCAATCATGAAAACATAAGAAGGCGTAGAGACCTACATCTTTAGAGACAGTAGGTATTTATCTGACCTCAACTTTTGTGTTTACTTCCACTTTCTGACAAACTGGACATAAGAAAATGAAAACACTGGTTGACTGATTCTTGGACCGTTCAGGTGATGGATGGCTTATACATTAAAGGTGGACCAAAGAATATAACGGATGAACTGCAGATCAAATGAATGACCAATTTTATCGTAAAATGGTAGGAAAGGGAATCTCCTTACTTCTTGTCAACCAATTCAATCAGATCTTTGTCAATCCCAAATGGTGTATCACAACATCTTGGTGGATCATCATCATCTCCACAGCAATATGTATTTTTCTGATAGTCAGAAGGTCTTGGACAGGAGTACGTTTCGTATGTTTTAACTCCGAGGAACTTGTGTTTCCTTCTGCATTCTTCAGCTGATGCTAAAACAGAAGAAGGACTTGCTTTATCTCTAAAAACAAGCATGGTCAGTCAAAATAAAACTATCTTCCTTGTTTTTAGTAGAGTGTTCCTTGGAACAATCCACTATTGCGAGCGCTGTAGCAGCTTTCAGCTTTCGGTTTTCGGTTTTTACCATATTTTGTGGAGCTCATAACTCGTGAACGAGTGCAAGTATCAAGTTCAAACTTGGTACGCTTGTGGGTATTGGGGTCTACTTGTGCCTTTTAGGGGTCCCACCCCCAACACCCAACCGGTTCAGGGGCACATGGGCCCAGATTGCCCAGTGAATAATGTTCATAACTTGACCAGAACTGGACATAGGATGATGAAATTTCTTGGGCGTGCATCTCCTAGGGCTGGGAAATTGCTTTTAAAGTTGCACCTCCCCCACTCACACCGTTCATGGGCAAATGGGGTCAGATTGCCCAGGAGTAAAGTTCGTTACCGTTGCCAGGAATCAACAGGGATCAATTGTGAGCATTGGGGTCCCTTTTTACTTGTTGCGGGCTATAGATGTAAAAAGTGCAATGGAAAAATTCAATCGAATATTCGGAAAATTGAAATACTCGGAGGCCTCTCGAAAATTGCAAATATTCCGAAAAATTGAAATATTTGTCAAAACTGAAAAATATGGCGAATCTTCGCAATTTTCGCAAGAAAAATGCAATTTTCGCTGCAATTTTCGGGAGTTTGTTCCCCCTCACTACACAATCATGCCCAATCGCGGCACGCAATCTATGTCCAACACGTTCGTCGGAAGGCGATTTTTGCAGCTTTGATGGATAACTGGGGATCAGTCAGGTTAGTCAAGTGTTGCACTGCATTTGAAGGCAATTAGAGTGTGATTTAGATACGAATGATACGGATGAGAGTTTTTTATTTGTAACTGGTGATTATATTTTATTTGATTACTAGGTTAGACAAAACAGGATCGGTAGGGGAGGGGCCATGGTTTCATATCCAGGAAGACGGAAATTCTTGTTTGTCTTGCAAATTAGATTCTTGTACTGACTGAACCTGACGATCATCAGAAATAACCTACCTTTAACTCCTAACAGAAAGGATGTTTGGCATATTAAGAGAGGTTTCTCACTTTAAAAAAACTCATGTGCGGTAATAATTATTCTGTGCTGTCAGTGGATGTTACCGGGTGCCAGAGGTCTATAAATGAGTAAGTCATTCATGTGAACTTGTTTTACGTCAGTTTTTTTTTCATTTCTTATGAAAATCTACCATAATAATCAACGAACACGTGAAAAGTCATGAACTTCTCACAAGCGAATTAATGGGACCGGTCTCGAATAAGGACTTCTTACTAGGTCTATTCATTATTCTTAAAGCACAACTATTACTATAAATGATCTTTTCACTATGAAGTAGATCTGAAAAAACGTTTCTCGACAAAATCCTTACTCTCCACCTGAATTTAGCGATTTTCTTGTTGGCGCTTGTCGCCAGCCTTCCTGCTCTCCGACGCGGAGGCTGGGCCCAAAACATTTGAAAACTGAACGCACCATGGTGAAAAATTGGAAACTAAGCAAATAAGAGAATTCAAAAGCAGAAGATTCCCATATCCTTGTGCGTGAAAGAGTTCTCAGCGGACGCTGAAGATTCTGGCAAACTTTGAGTTGCGTAACGGGCAAAACTCGGCATGACCGAAAAAGGGTAAAATATTTGTAGGAACAAAATGAAACAATGGAGAAAGGTTGGAAGTTCAGAAGCTTGTAATTCCGTAAGGGAGCTAGGTATATTATAAAAGACAGAATAAGCAAGAGGGGTCCTTTAAGGGGGAGGGAGGGGACACCGGGACTCAAAACTCCTTCGTTTGCGCATTGGACAATGTCTTCCACGGAAATTATCTGTAAAAAAATATCCCTTGTTGACTGGAAACTGAAGAAGTGGCGGCCAACCGAATTCTGATTAGCAGAAGGAAATTCTGCGTAAAACCAATTCATCTAGTCGCCAATGTTCAGAATGCTTTGTACAGTGGAAGTGATCTGAGTGTTAGTGAGCAAACCACTGCCACAGAGTTGATCTGCTCACTTGCAGAGATATACTTCTGATAAAGTTATACAGGGTGAGAGCACAATCTTGACTGAGTTCCTCGGTTTTGTTCTGACACAGATGAAAATTTGTACAGACACCGTACTCAAGCTCAGCATCTTATTTTTCATCTTTCTTTTTAATTTTTCAAAAAATTTTCAATTTATCCGCGAATATTCGCAATTTTGGCAAGATAAAACGGAGGTACTGAAATTTTACATCTATATCCCAAACCCCACCCCCACTTGGTTCAGGGGCAATTGGGCCCAGATTGCCCATTTTTTAATGTTTTTAATCTGACAATAAGTGGAGATAAGGCAATGAAATTCCTTTGTGTTTTAGGATCATAGGGACCGGTGAAAGTTGAACCACCCCCACCCTCCCCTTTCATGGGCAAGTGGGCCCAAAATTGCCCCTGAAAAAATTTGTTGACCCGTGACTGGAATCAAACTGTAATCTCGTATTTCTTGAGGAAAAAAGGTGTAAATAAGCATTTTGATGGGTCCCGACCCCTCCCCCCCTTCCCGTTCCTGGGCAGCTGGGCCCAGATTTCCCATGAGTTAAGTTCGTCTATGACTCTTGTATATTTGGGGAGATATATCTATGGATGAGGATTTGGTGTAACGTCAACAAATAAGATGACGCGACGTACTTTAATCTTTGATGAACAGATGGAAACTGGACTGTTTTGTCATATGATCGATGATATGCCGTAGTTAATGAACTGTGACAAACGGAGCATTAGTCTGCTACGAATTGGTTTATTGCATTTGTTATTACCTTGCTAATGAACAAGAGGTTCCTGCAAGATCTTCAACATTTCTTTGGATATATACTGGCGGTGTGTTTACATTTAAGCTTTTAAGGGGGCTTTTTAAAGATTTTAGGGGGTGATTACAAGGTTATTTCAATACTTGTTTGGTTATTGGGGTGATAAACATTTTACTTTTACACTCCACGTCTGAGCGCTTGCGCACTTGTTTGTTCTGTTTTGAATAATTCCAGCTACAATGTTGTATTTTTCCATCCTATCCTCGCTAAAACAGACAATACAGGGTCAGTGTACAACAAGACCAAAGGTGTCATTGGGCTCCCAAAGGGACATGGTTGCTGGTGTTCTACATACAAAAAAATCAGGTCTTACAGATTTCTTGTCTTTGCCAGACCATACAAACATGTTATTTATCCCCAATCAGCCCTTTAACCAGATCCATTTTTAGTTCTTATCTGTCTCTAATTTCCTGTCTAGCCCACAATACAACCGAAAAAAGCAAATCCATGGAATTTCCTGATGTAGGCTACATCTTCTATATCTCTAAGTACTTCATCCTGTAAGTTTCATCAGAAGCAGGGGCGTCGCTAAGGGGGGGAGGGGGGGGGGGGGGGGGGGGGGGGTAACCACCCCCCTTGAAGAAAGAAAAAAGCTAAAAAGGGGGCTCGCAGAGCGCCCGACAAACACAAATTTAGCTAAAACTGCGAGCGCCCAACAACGAAAATTCAGCTCATCTGGGCGCTCACCCAGAAAAGTTAAATCGGGGGCTGGCAGTGCGCCCGGAAAAGGCAGTAAGGTAAGTTATTAAGGTGTCGGCTGTTCTGGGTTCTCAAGCGTCTGGAATTGCATTCTCAGTTGCATGTTCCGAGAGGCAGGCTTTTTAATCACATTTTCTCAGAATGAGTAGTACGATTGTTAGATTTAAACTTCCATGACTGACAAGACAAATCTTTAATTTTGCCCTGCAGCACACAGTGTTAACCTAAGTTTTACCACGATTTGTTGTCTACTAGTATCTCTCAATGTTCAAGTAAAAATCAGGCTGATTTTGCTTGTGGCGTACCATTCCAATAATTTGTTAGTTTCATGTAAAGATCCTTTGTCTTTTAGTAGAAAAGCATTCAATGATAACAATTTTTCTCCAGTCTGACGCTAAAAAATAAATTGGCTTCGTGAGCAAATGAGAAAAGATTAAATGACAGGTCTGATTATTGTAACACGTCATTTGATTTTTATTTTGTGTTTGAACTCTAAATTCGAACAAGTCAACTCCATTTCAGTTTTTTTTCTGGATGATGAGTACTTCTTTTTTGGAAAGGCTCGAACTGAAGCACATTATCCAACTTTTAGCTAAATGTCTAACATTTTTCTGAAACCGTCGTGAACAAAAAAAAGACGGGCAGATCCTGCTAAGTGGCCCTTACCTTCATTTGGGATCCGAAAAGGCGGTCTGATTATACAGGATTCCACAGAATTTGCCTGCTGCGGCTTTCATAGTAGACTCTATTTACTGGAAAGTCGCGTCATTTCATTCAGATTTAAGGCCTGAAATTTCGGGGCTTGGCCGCATTAAAAGGTATATAGATTTTTTGGCGGGGTGGTAGTGTTTTGCCCAAAAAAAGTCATGGCCTACTTAACAAATTTTGCCTGCTGCGCTCATTTTCGTTCTGTCTGATATACAGTTTTGCGGATATAGGGTTTTGTTTTCTAGTGTTTCTTGGCTATAGTTCCAAACTGGTATGAGTATTGGGCCTTCTGGACATCTGCCAGTCGTATATTTTAAGATACTCACCTCCCACGCCCTTCAAACTACTTCTGAGCTCGGAGATACAACTAGACTTCTAATCTTCAGTCTTCAATGCTAGTAGTTATCACGAGTTTTATTATCACATATGAGACAAAAAGTTCAAACGGGCGGCAGGCACCCTGCCACCCCCCCTCGAGTTTTGGCTAGCAACGCCTTTGATCAGAAGATTCTGTTCTTTTTTAAATTTCATGGTTCACCAGATTTCTGTCATATGATTTGTCCGGTAGGAAAACAAAGCATATGAATGGATCTAGTCTTATTATCCCTAAGCCTATGTAACAACCGAAAAAATACATTATCAGAAGCATAAAATTTACAGCTTCCGCTGGAATCTGGCCATACTATCGACTTAGTCGCTTTCATGTGTTCTGAATACCAGGGTCGAAACCCAGAAGATGCAATAAGAAACATAACACAATGCTCATGAATTTCTGGTTTTCATTGGACTTAACCTTAGAACTGACATCCGTTTTAGCCAGATTCCGGCTGAATATTGGTCAATATTGGACCAGTAGGAAAACGAAGGAAAGATACCAAACCACCTTGTCTTCCGAGTCCTATTCCAAACCTATACCCCGACAAGACTTCTACTTTTCGCAAATTTTGGACTCCATGCTGCTCCAAGCAAACTACTTATCCATCAAGAAAAGAGAGTTTAAATACAGATTTAGCATCTTACATTTGTTTGGACACTGTCAGCAACCTCAGATAAAGCTGTAACTTCCCATGACTTTCTGATTTTTACTGGATTCCGGCAAACTACATATCCAGAATGTTTAAAACCTTTTTTAGGCCAAGTTCGAGGTTATAAAAGTTTAAGGTTGGGTCAGTCAACCACAAACCCCTGATGATTTAGGTTAACGCTGGATCCGCTATGCCAAATGCTGGATATCTGTTTGGCAACCAGACCCTGACCTACCTCAATATAAAGGAGTTCTGATTGGTTGATTTTTCAGCTTCACTCAAATCATCAATATTTCAATTTCAACAAATCATCATATCCAGGGCTTGGCATAGGGTGGTTGACTGGGTTGGGTACCCCTCCTGTACCTTGGTTCTACTCCACAGGAAGGGTGTTCAACCTCAAATTTACTTGTTTACAGAACCTCGAACCTGTGCGAACCTCGCCTAAGAAGGATGGAAGGAAATTTCAATCCAGTCCTAACTGTCAAGAAGGAAATCCTGAGTGACCAGGGACCTGTTTTGGACTGCACAGATATCTCCTTGTAAGGTTTTCAGGCCAAGTTTGAGGTTATGTAAATTTTTGGTTGGAACACCCCTGTACTTGGTAACATAGTGCAACATACAAGAATGCACAAACTTACCTAGCTGGAACAGGAGTAAACCAATCACTAATAAGATCAGAGAAGCCTTCATGCCGTCCTGGTTGCCTATTTATTAAAATAAGGGGCAGAAAAATAACATCTCCATCCCTTGTGGGACAGGATTAAAAACGTCAACTTCTGCATTGTAGGGTTCGTTACTGGCACGCAATGTGTACGCAGAAGATCGGACTGCGTTCCTGCGTTTGCAACGCAAGTATGAACACCGACAAATTTTGTACCAAAACTGATAATTTTGACAGAATCTGAAAAATTAGTGTCTGTTTAGACACTGTCTGTTTAGACAAAATTAGCTTTGGCAAAAATTTCTCAATGTTTAGCCCTTTCGAACCCGAATTATTTACCTTCGAGCTCAAAATTCATTTACGTCAATGGATTCTTAGAAATCTAAGGGTCTGTCAATTGACGTGGCCGGGGTTTAAGAGTAAAAACCAGGGGTCTGTCACATGACGTACTGAAGTTTTGATGTCACAGCTTTCATAATCGTGTCACGGTACAAAACAAAGCAAATTTACACAAAATGGAAGTTTACTGACAGTGTTACTTTTATTGAGGTAAAGGACAACATCCAACTTTGAGCACTTGATATTTGATCCCTATTTTGGACGTTTTTGAACCTTTCTCGTACCCGAAGAGTGCTTCCCAGGCCGTTAGTGTGGGTCTGGAAGCGATTCATCTTATCATGTATTATGTTTTTTTGTTTCTCTAAGTTAGCGTTGATGTTGCCGCTGACGTAGCAGGTAACTAGATCCCGTTTCGTCGTGACTACTGATATCATTTCTGCATGGTCAACCACGCCGTCGTAACGGACTACCTTCATAGTCAAAGCAGATCAAGACTTCGGCTATGTTATTTCGGAATTTGAAAAGAGAGACGGACTTGTAGGAAGGATATCGATGCTCGAAACATCAGTGCTCCAGCCACGAATTACCAACATGGAATACAATCAACGTCAATGAAGTGAAAGAAGGTCGTCAATGTCCGTTTTCTGGTTTTCGTTTCGATCCTCTACGTAGCAAAACAGGTAGTCGAATTGTTGACCCCCCCCCCCCCCCCCCCTGTTACGCTTGTAGTCTTCAGTGACATCAAGACGTTGACCTTCGATAAACGTTTTCTTCTTACTGCTCCAAGGTCTTACAACTTCCCTTGGCCAGCTCCACCATTGTTCGAAGCCAAAGTGAATATGCTATTGTAGTACCAGCTAATCTACTTGTCCGACTCGCAAACCTCATTCCATGCACCTCTCCATTCCTTCGTCAGCTCTACGCCGTCTACGTAGTTTCGAAGAGTTCGGTGAGTGAACTCACCATTGTTTGAAGCTAGAGTGAATATGCTATTGTAGTACCTGCGAACTAAGCCGATTCCCTTGTCCGACTCGCACATCTCATCCCATGCACCCCTCCATTTCTTCTTCATCTCTTTTTCTTCTATCAGCTTTGCTTTACCAAGCCTGTCTTTCGTATTCTACCAGCTGCACGAAGACCGTCTGCGTCTTTTTGATGTACTCGCTAACCACAGCTTTGGTGGGGACAAAATGTAGAAGTAAACATGCTTCTCTATTTGTTTGACAAGCCTGGAGACCAGACCATCTTCCAAGGTTCCATTCCTACTCCAGCTTCTTTACGAGCTTCACCTATGTGGGTTGTTTTTCCTTGGTAAACCTCAAAAGCCATGCATAATCTAGATGCCTCACAGGGTACAGGGTTCTACAAGCCACAAGGGCGAGGGTTTTTATCGAATATATTCTTTCATCTTCGTCTTCCTTTTGAAGCAAATGAACTGCTCGACAACGCTGATACTCAGTTCTTTCTCAAGGAATTTGGACCGTTCGGAGTTTGTTCTGGAGTTCAGTTCCTGCTGCAAATCTCGTTCCACTTCTTCCAAAAAGTTGCCACCCATCCGGAAAACCACTTTCGTCATCCGCTTCGTCGCCTTCTTCTGGGATCCAGTTATCTTTTTGGTCGCTATACGACAAGTGAGAAAGGCCCGAATAGTCACCCAAACGTAGAAAAACGTCAGCCAAGATTCTAAGCTTCTTGCAACCAGAAATATTTCCACGTTGAAGCCTTCTCGGATTCGAGGTCCCCAGTTTTGGCTCATCTATATCCGTGAGAACGAAGTTGGCTTTTCCATAAATGTGAACAGAAACTTCAGTTGGAAGATATCATAGATTAGAATTTAGGCCCACCGATCAGTGTCTAAAAAAGTGCGATCATAGCCTATAAGTACTAATGTCAATAGTCTTCATAGAAGCCGCATTCTGTCATTTGACAACAACCTGAATTTTCCTGGATCTGTCAATTGCCATGGTAGATGTTTCAAAAATTCTCACGGCAAATCTGTTAGAGATTACGGTACATCTATAAGTCTTGATAGGTGTACTAAAACCTATTATGAGGAACAAGCAAAAACAGAAACTAAAACTCTGCAATCTTCCTGTATTTGTAATTAGAAATTACCCCCATTTTTACCCCTACGAGGCCCCTTTCTGTCAAGCTCTGCCTACCATTGAAGTTATTATCCTAAATGAACGAACTATACCTCGATTACCCTCTATACCCTCGACCTATTGTTTTCAAATCAAGATGTGGTGATTTCAGGCCAGATGGCAGCTAAGTAACGGAAAAGAATGGATTGGCAGATGACGGCGATAGGTCGAAAGGGTTAGGATCATTTCCATTTGCCGATGTTTCGGACTTGTGGAAGATTTTACCCCTCAATACGCAAGAACCGCCAGAGAACTGCTATATTTTTAGTTGGCAACCTTATTCTGTCTTCGGCAAAAGGTTTGGTACTGGACGTGCCCTGTATGATTCGAATGTGGTTTATTCTAAGGTGGTTTGGACAAGAGCTAGAAGCTGATATGGCACTTGCGAGGTCAGAGGATGAAACTAGGAATTTGCCAATTCATGGGTTTGTTCTGATCAAGGGCGTCACGTATTGGGGGGGGGGGATTTTGTCGGCCAGTCGCTAAAAGATAATCGAGTCGGCACGAAGCGCCGCAATTTTGTGTAGAAATGATGGATTTTTCTTCAAATAGTCATAAAAAACTCCTTTTTTTAACCGAAAAGACTGAAAACATGTAACGCACTAAAGTATTTCTCTAGCACTGAATTAGGCTGTCCAGTACGTCTATGAAGAGACGCTTGAACAAAAAGCACCCGGAGGTATTTTTGCGGTTTCCCGTCAAAGGAGTCCCAAGGAAGGAAGCAGGGGTGTGGGAGTGACTAGGGTGATTCACCCCCTCCCCTGCCTTTTTCAAAGTCTTACCATTCGTTTATTTTGGCTTCACCGAGGTCCCGGGCGCTAATTCTTTTTTCGTCAAACACAATCAGAGTCGTTAAAAAAAAAATTTGTTAATTTTGGCACACAGCTTCAGTCGTAAGTTCGTCCTAGTCAAAAGCAGTCAGATGAAGATTGAGGCAGATAGAAACCTTTCAGATCGAATTTAATGTAGTTTCACTGTAATCTAACGTACTTATATTTTGGTTATGAAAGTACAGGATGTCAAATTGACAAATAAGCGGCAAACGGTAGTTTCATAACTAAACAAAAGTATGTCAAGACTATACTGAAACTATATCCGAAAAAACACAACTTAAGTCTTGTCGGCGAATCGAGATTTTTTTACACAAAAGAAATCAAGTCAGAATTTGAAAACTCCCGTAGGATGAGGAACAAAAGTTTACATTTACACATTAGAAATTACACAAATTTACACATTTAAATTTCAGAACAAATCTACTGTGTCATCTTTATTCCGGATTGCCAGTATTTTGGAAATGTCGGGATCTGAAATACATTAAAGTAGGCTATAATTTATATTGTAAGTATAGTTAAATTCTGCCAGAGCACAGAATGTTAAACAAATTTCGCCTGTGTCGCTTACTTTAATTTGTCCTGGGTACAGGCGTTGGAACTTTGGACGCTTTCCTCTTTCACGAAAGCTAAAAACGGTGAATGTGCGCCGTTGCCACGAGGCGACAACAGTGTTTTTTTATCGGTACTTTCGAGTCGTATATTGTGACCCAGAAGTCATTGAAATTAGGGGTCTCCTACCCCCCCCCCCCTGGCCTGAGTGCTTCGGGCCACCCCTGGAAGGAAGGGACTCAAATTTCTATCAGACCTATGCCGGCTTCGTTTCAATCTTGCACCCCTCATGCTTTCAGTGGTATTTTTTTGTTATGCCTAAACTGTTCTAATGATCAAAATCAAAGCTAGAGTATTCCGTTCTGTTACTATTTTTTTTTTGAAATCTTTGGGGGATGAATACTAATTAGTACTTACGAGAAGGTCCCAGAGAAGAGTGAAAGGTCAGTCTACTTTCATCACTAGGGAATCCTGGCAAATGAATGGAAGTACTTCATTCATGCAAGTCCATTTTCTTCTGTTATTTTAGTAAATCAGTCTTCTATCTGTCAATACTACAGCGCATAGATAAAACTTACATTAATTCCCCCAGAAATTGCCCGGTTGGATACACTGCCATCTAACCGTGGGAAATGCACTGCAGTGTGACGAATTTTAGGTTTGGAGTATTCTCAATTACACTTGGTGCGCTGAATTTACTTCACCGAATTTTCGGCTTAATTAGTGCTTCACGAGCAGACTTCTTCTTTGTTTTATAATTTTATTTCTCCTTTTGAGACATAACGATATTCGCGGGAGGGGACATTTCGGAAAGGATGTAAATACTACTGGAATTCTGATCCAAAACTAGTACAGTAGGACTAGGTTTCACTACTAAACTAAACTCCAGACCTGACGAAATGATTAACTTAGATAAACAAACCGCGATCGTTCGCGGTTTGTTTATCTAAACTGGAACTAAAATGGTACGTACATTATTTTTTGCTTTAAGAGAAAACCTTCTGTGAAAGAAGTCGCCACTCCCTGGACCATCGGCATGGTTATCGTGTGGTCAGTAGCATATCACGGTTCCAGCGATTTTTCCGACCCTCGACTATTTTTTGTTACTGCGATTACTCACACCCTTTCACAAAACTCATCCTTCGTTAAGGTCACATATTCGGCAGGGCGTGGCGGCCTGGAGCTTCCAGCTCATCAATGTGTTTACCAATATATATGCAATTTTTCATTGAGAAAGATATTCAGTTCAGTTCGTGAGTTCGTAGTAGGCAGCGACCAAAACTTCAAATTTCAAAATGAAAGTAAGTATTATTTTTATATTTTTTTATAAGTTTTTTACAAACAAGAAGGACTGACAGGATCCAGATATATTTATTTCTGCTGGCATAACTTCAGTCGCCTTGATGACCGAGCCCACTGACGCTGCCTTAAATCCTTGCCTACACCAATACCGATAGTGAACATTCCTTCGCTCTACGTTCGGACTGTCGCAGAACAAACTGCAAACTATTTCACAGAGGGGGGGGGGGGCGCCCGGCGTAATAAGAAAAGTAGCTTCTCCGTCGTTTCGTTTCAAAGGAGTTACGATCGTTACAATTTACTCGTGACGGTTGCGCGCAAGGGATAACGTGATAATAACTATCTGTTCAGCAGGACTTCCCGACAAAATGTTGACGTCTGAGCGCGCTCTCCTTATTTCGTTCCAGAAAATATAGTAACTAGCACAATAAAGGGCTGGCTCCTCCTTTTGACATCATAACTTCTTTAGAACGCAAACTAAGTAACAATCTCTTGCAGTTCATCATCGTCGTTGCTCTCATCGCCGCTGTTGCCGCCCAGGAGAAATACGCTGCCCCCGCTTACAAGCAGGAAGCCAAGTACGAGGCTCGCCCGTACAACTTCGCCTGGGCAGTTAAGGACGACCCATCCTACAACGACTACTCCCACCAACAAGACACTGATGCTGCTGGCAAGACCTATGGTTCTTACCGTGTTGTACTCCCAGACGGACGTCTGCAAACTGTAACATACTCCGTTGATGCTTACACTGGCTACGTCGCTGATGTCAAGTACACCGGTGAGGCCAAGTACCCAGAGTACAAGGCCAACTACCCCGCCTACAAGCCCAGCAACTAAGTTCCTAGATCAGATCTGATTGTTATTTTTTTAAGAGAGTATAAATATAATTTAAAAGCAAAGAAAACTGGACAATAGGCCAAGAAAACGACCGGGTTTTGTTCCAAACACGTTTCCCTCAGTACCCTTAATTCACACAGACTGCGGCTCTGCGCACAACGCTGCATACGCACGCCCTTCCAAAAATTCCTTCCGGGTTAGTTCTTTTTTGCCGCTAGATGTGCTAGTGTGAAGTGAACAACAACACGTTAGTTCTTGGTTGGCTATTTTCATTTCTTTTATGTTTGCCTCTTAAGCTTGCCCATGTTTAAAACCGGTTAAAATGCCTCTGCTTCTATGTGTACTCTACCCAACCCAGTGATATCAAACTTCGTCAAGTTTCTGAATTCTGGCTTCCGGCTTCAGTGCTGATTGTCCACTGACTTTTCCACTGGGCTAATGCGCGACTTGGTATTAACCGAAACCCTAAACGCTTATTCCCCCTTCAGATAACTTGTACCAAGATCTAAAGTGTGATTGTTGTTGTTTCTCTAGAAGATCTGGCGGCAATTCGTCAGTGGATTCTAGGAAGGCGTATTACTGCATCTAGATGCTATTACATCGCACTAAAAAATTCATAATGTTTGCGTGTGTAGCAGAACCTAAGGCAGGATGCATTATATGTCAATTTAATGTATCCAATCCTCACCCATCTTTTCTGGCTTAATCTCAGCAGGCCCTTGATCCCTCTCATTCATCCCTATTTGCGTAACATGTCGCACGCAATATTCAATGCAGACTCAGCAGATGTTTTGGTTCTCAATCCCTATTTCCAGCTGGGTCCCATGATAAATGAAACTCAACGGTCGCACGCGTCACATAAAAGACATTTAGATAATCGCACCCTAGCTTCCAGCTCTCGTCTAAATGAACCTTACAGGACTATTGATTACACCGCAATTTTCGCAAATTAAAAGTGCAGACGGAAGGAAAAGTTTTTTTGTGCCGAAAGTATCCTCCAACGAAAATAATGGAATCGAGCCTGCAAGAAAGCTTCCTGAAGTCACCTGCAAACACCTGCGTCAGCTGAAGTCAGGCCCGTATCCAGCAATTTATTTCGGGGGGGGGGGGTGCCTGCGGGTCGGACTAAAAAGTACATATAAACAGAGATCGGAGGGAAAAGCCTATACAAATTATTATTTTTGTATCTTTCGGGGGGGGGGCAACCACCTACCCCCCCCCCCACCCTGGATACGGCCTTGGCTGAAGTGATTCTGAAATGAAACGTCCAAACGGAATAAACAGTACAAACAAAGTAAGGGTATGGCTATACCATTATACACATATTCCAACCAACTTGTATCCGGTCTTGGGTCAGACAGGGCTTCCCACGGGGCGTCCCGATACCTTCCTGATAGGGGGGGGGGGGGGGGGGGCTTCCGAATTTCGAGGTTTTACCGGATTATGTGTTACAAACAACAGTGAACAAAAGTGTGCTCGTTAAAGCCTAACTGAAAAGTCAACTTATTTAATAAAGTATTTTGGCTCACTTGAGGGATTTTGTATTTTTCCACCCGGGGCTCTGTTAATAACGTTCGAAGTGTGCGCTGCTTGCACGACAAATCAAAATTCATCCAGACGCGGTGGATTTGGATTTAAACAAATACCTGCATTCCCAGGGGTAAAGATGCAACATCGGAGAAGTTACGCCTGTAGAAAAGGGATCAAGTAAAAGCAGGAAGGCAAGGGAGGTATGGTGTACGAGAAAAGCAGGAAGGGATACAGAAACCAGGAGCGGCATACTAAAACGAGGGATGTCACCAGAATTCAAAGCTGCGAAGAACTGGAAAGCTGCAACGTTCTGTTTAGTGTTCTTTGAGGGGGTCGGCAACTTTTCAAATTCAAAGTTCACCATCCTTCCTCTTTTAGTATCCTGACAGGGGGAGACATTAAAGTTTTAGGTCATTAAACGAAGAAACGCATTTTTATCGGTTTTCAGGAATATTTAAGTGATCGAGTGATATGTTACTAGACTGTTGGATCTCAGCCCTATTCGGTTAAACTTTAAGATAGTCACTTAAACTAAAAATTCTTCCACCTTCAACCCACCCTACACATTTATGCGTCGCGGTTAAAGGGTTTTCCATCTGTCACAACACATCCAATCTCACATTCATCAACTAGATCGGTTTCAAATGCGATTAGTAATATACTTTCAAGACACTAGTCAGCCATTGTTGAACGCATGGTGGTCATAACCAACTTCATCTTGCTAACAATTCCTTCCCCGTTTGCTGAGGTAACAGGCTGTAATAGGGATTGTCTTAGCCAGCTTGAGCACTTTCCAAAAGAGATAGAAACACGTGATTTCGTTTTTTTTCTTGATCTGCTAGTTATCCCTCTAAGATTATGTGCGAGGGATAAATACGCTTTCCATACTAGTGACAAGACATCGATCAACTCCACGAAAGACTTTGAATAATGTTTCGAGGCTCCCCTGACGCCTTTAGAGATCATGTCGGAGCAAGGTTAACTCGTTTTTTAACTCTTCTCGGTTCACCCTTGTCACCGAAAAGGAGTCGAGAAAGCTGTCGAAACTGGAGTAGACGTTATCGTGACATTATTCCTGGAACAGTATTTGTAGATGGAAAAGATTTAAATTTCAGTAGGTTACATAATTCTTGAAAGCTACAGAAATATGAGATTACCGGAATCACCCGGTGAACGTTCCGGTACGCTGTGTTGTCTGTCTGCGCGAATCACTCTGGTAAGTTGTGTGTCAGGGTCGTTCCAGTAAGCTGTGAGTGTGTACTTATCCGGTAAGCAACACAACTGATAGATTCCCTGAGCCAAATTCTGTTAGATTCCGTGTGGCAAGTCTGTTAGATGCCCTGATCTAACCTCCAGTAAATTCCCTGAGACAAGTTCCGATAGATTCCCTGAGTCAAGTTCTGGTAGATTCCTTGAACAAGAGTTGAACATAATCTTCGTTGATTGTGTTGCGAGAGCAACACTTTGGTTTTGTCCTCGTTTTTTTTTTTTTTTTTTTTTTTTCCTATGACTCCGATTTCATTTTATTCCTGGTAACTGAGAAGGGTCTAACCTGTGCGGTTTTTACGGAAAGTGTGGACCTTAGGCCGGATTGATGAATATGACATTACATTTTGGAAAGCTCCGTAGAACTCTTGCCTGGGGCCAATAAGGATGGTTTTTGCTTGTCATCGAGCCAGAGCCTACGGTTTGCGAAGTGAAGTGGAGTTGTATAGCCTATGTCAGAGAGGACTATCTGAAGTTGTGTAGCGAACCTTTCGTTTCATCAAAAGATGTTTCTGCTTTCCAGTGGAAAGCTCCGTTCTAGCACGCAAGCAGGCAGGCACCAGTTTCAAATTGAAGATGGACTAAAATCTATAAGTGTTAAATATATGCGGCAGTTACCCGGCCCCACAGCCAACATATCTTCTTTGAGTGATGAATAGAAAAATCTATAGAGACCAAAAAGTGGCTTTTTCCCACGGGTCCGAAAGTGCTGCCATCTATTGTTTCTGTCCATGTCTGCGACGATTTCAGCTGAGTTTATAAAATTTTTTTTTTGCACTTTGGTTTGTGGTAGAGTAACGGTATCAGATGAGCCTCTTAAACTTTAAAAGTTCTCTCATTGCTAAAGAAACTAGAGCTTATCCTTTGCTCCTTTCTAAGTCGTGACGTTAGAAAGTTGGCCTACGGCAAAAAAGTCAACTTTTGAACTAAGACAGGTAGAATTTTTTTTTCGACGGCAATCGATAGCCACTGATGAGCTGATCAAAGTATATGTCATCCATTTTTTGGTACAAAAATTCCTTCATGAGATACACCAGTTTGAAAATTTCAAAGGGGTTGACAACTTCATAGTAAGGTACATTGAAACCAAAAATAGGCGATACCAGTTATGATACATATAGGGGACTTTTAAGCAACAGTCGACTGTTAGCCCATAATCATCTTCGGTAATGAGGGGTTTGCAGCTTTTGCTAGTTGGTATACCTGTTATTTGTTTCCGGTGTATTCGATGGTAAGAACAATTTGGTTCCCAATGGCAAGATATGCAAGGGACTTGTAAGTAATAATCGGCTGTTATGCTACAATCATCTTCTGCGATGATGGGTTTGCAGCTTTTGCTAGCTGGAGTACCCACTATTTGTTTCCGGTTATCTTAATGTATATCACGGGAGAGGGACTTGTAAGTAGGAATCGGTTCACGAGGGGCTAGGAATTTTTGCAAATGGGTGCACATTGTATTCGATTTCTATAAATCTGACGGTAAGAAAGTTTGTGTCGATGGTCTATCAATGTAACCGAGGATTAACTGTTTACACAACGGATACAAACGAAAATGTAAAGCAATGAGGTAGTTTCATAATAATTAGTAGTGTCATCTATGGTATTTTAATCCTGAAAAGTTACGGATAGGTTTCTATTACCAACTAGATTATATAAGATATTGTTCCAAGTTTTCATCCGTCACGATGTCTACGATTGAAAAGGATAAAGTACAACTGACTGCAAAGTTAATTTAGTCCCTTCTTCCTATATTATTTTGTTGTTGTTTTTACAACGCTGAAGAATACCTTTTGATCATATGATTAATTTTTTTAGAACATCCCGTTTAAAAAGCTTATGCAATAATCATCTTCAGCGATGAGGGGCTTGCAACTTTTGATAGCTGGTGTATCCATTATTTGTTTCCCGTGAATTTGATGTCAATAACGGGAGACGGACTTGTAAGTAAGAATCGGTTCACGAGGGGCTAGAAATTTTTGAAAATTGGTGCACATTGTATTCTATTTCTGTAAATATGACAGTAAGAAAGTTTGTATCGATGGTCTATCGCTATAACCTAGGATTTACTGTTTACGCAACGGGTACAAACGATACGGTAATGTAAAACAATAAGGCAATTTTGTAATAATTAATAGTGTCATCTATGGTATTTTAATCCTGAAAAGTTACGGATAGCTTTATAATATCAACTAGATTATATAAGATATTGTTCCAAGTTTTCATCCATCACGATATCTACGATTGAAAAGGATAAAGTTCAACTTCGACGGCAATCGATAGCCGCTGATGAGCTGATCAAAGTATATGACATCCATTTTTTGGTAAAAAAAATTCCTTTATGAGATACACCAGTTTGAAAGTTTCAAGGGGTTGACAACTTCAGTAGTAAGGTACACACTGAAACCAAAAATAGGCGATACCAGTTGTGAGACATTTAGGGGACTTGTACGCGACAGGCGACTGTTAGCTCATAATCATCTTCGGCAATGAGGGGTTTGCAGCTCTCGCTAGTTGGCGTACCTGTCATTTGATGAACAATTTGGTTCCCAAATGTAAAACATGCAAGGGACTTGTAAGTAATAATCGGCTGTTATGCTACACAAATCTTCAGCGATGAGAGGTTTTCAACTTTTGCTAGTCGGTGTACCCATTATTTTTATCCGGTGAACTTGATGTCTATCACGGGAAAGGGACTTGTCAGTAGAATCGGTGCACGAGGGGCTAGAAATTTGTGCAAATTGTTGCACATTGTATTCGATTTATCTAAATCTGACGGTAAGAAAGTTTGTATCGTTGGTCTATCGCTGTAACCTAGGATTGACTGTTAACGCAACGGGTACAAACGATACTGTAATGTAAAACAAGGTAGTTTCGTAATAATTAATAGTGTCATCTATGGTATTTTAATCCTAAGAAGTTACGGATAGCTTTATAATACCAACTAGATTATATAGGATATTATTCCAAGTTTTCATCCGTCACGATGTCTACGATTGAAAAGGATAAAGTTCAACTGACTGCAAAGTAAATTTAGTCCCTTTTTCCGATATGCTTTTGTTGTGGTTATGGCAATCGATAGCCCTTGAAGAGCTGATCAAAATATATGCCATCCATTCTTTTGAACAAAAATCCTTCTTGAGATAAACCAGTTTGAAAGTTTCAAGGGGTTGACAACTTCAGGAGTAAGGTACACACTGAAACCAAAAATAGGCGATACCAGTTGCGAGACATGTAAAGGACTTGTAAGCAACAGTCGACTGTAAGCAACAGTCGACTGTTAGCTCATAATCATCTTCGGCAACGAGGAGTTTGCAGCTTTTGCTAGCTGGTATACCTGTTATTTGTCTCAGGTGTATTCGATGGTAAGAACAGTTTTGTTCCCAATTGTAAGACATGCATGGGACTTGTAAGTAAGATCGGTTCACGAGGGGCTAGAAATTTTTGAAAATTGGTGCACATTGTATTCGATTTCTGTAAATATGACAGTAAGAAAGTTTGTATCGATGGTCTATCGCTATAACCTAGGATTAACTGTTTACGCAACGGGTACAAACGATACGGTAATGTAAACCAAGAAGGTAGTTTTGTAATAATTAATAGTGTCATCTATGGTATTTTAATCCTGAAACGTTACGGATAGCCTTCTTCCGATATTGTTTTGTTGTTGGTTTTACAACGCTAAACAACAGCTTTTGATTATGTGATTATTCTTTTTAGAACATACCGTTTTAAAAGCTTCGATAAGTTGACAATTTCAGCATTTAACCGACAGCGAAGAAACAAAACCAAAGTGTTGCTCTCGCAACACTTTAGCCGGCGAAGCCGGACAAAGGTTGCCGCAACACTTCACGTTGCCCGGGCAACGTAGGTCTAGTTTTTCTTGTCATGAGCATGAGTTCGGTAGATTCCCTGAGCATAATTTCTGTCGGTTCCATGAGCATAATTCCGGTAGGTTCCCGGAGCAGGAATTCGATAGATTCCCTAAAAATCATCAAGTTCAGTTGAGTTTGACAAATTTTGCCTTGCGGGGCTTCGCCGAACCAGTCAAAATTTACCGGATTTTTTCCCACAGACATTCTGGGGGGGGGGAGGGTGCAGCTCACCCCACTCCACCCCTCGGGACACCCCTGGGGCTGCCTGATGTTGCACCTAACTCCCCTATTTGCTTCCACATATCTTCCTATAGATCATAGATGCCCAAACATATTATGTCTTCAGATTCTATCTATAAACCAACAGTTTCCTTAGGACAGACAGAAGCTTGGCAAGTTCATTTACAGACCAAACTTCGGTATTAAGCTCACGAGCTTTCTACAGCTGATGTGGGCACCCAAGTACACTGCAAGCTGCACACAGAAATTCCATGAACGAATTCTGTTTGTTATCTGCGATGAAAAGCTTTTCGTGCAGGGGGGCGTGACGTGGTTCGTGGGTTGCAGGCTGGATTGCTGCTGGAGGCGGAATTGGTTAATTAATAAAAATAAAAACAATGTCTCCCCTTTTTGTAGGGTAAAGTACGTCCACACAATCCGACTTTTGCAGTCGGATGCGAGTTTCGTCCTTCGCTCCAAAATTTTGACGCACCGCATGTGGGTTTCCCCCTAGTGGTGCGAACTTCGCATGCTTATTCTCGCTTGTGGAACCTTACCGGATTTTGTGTTAATGTAGCTGAAGAATGTTTTTAAGATCCCCCCCCCTCCCTCACCCACAAAAATACAGGTAGTGGGGTAAAAAATAATATAAGATCCTTTTCTAGTATTTTCAACACTGTTTACTTGCGGAGTTCCCCAGATGTCTGCTAGGCGCTGCTCAAGTTTTCTAGCTAAAAAAAAAAGCTTCACGTTTGAAGTTTCCGCCGAACGGCCCACGACGTACTCCTGCGGGAAAAAACCCGGCAGAGGCTCCCATTGGTTCTTGAACAATTCAGGAACGCAGACACGGGGACCGGAGCAGCAGCTGCGGATTCACGCACGGCATCACGTCCGTATACACACGCGTCTTAGTCATCCAAGGATTCCTTTCATTGGCAAATTATCAGTCGAGCTGTTCAGTCTGCATAGTGGGTGATAGAAAGTGGACTAATCGTCAACTACTTGCTCAGCTTCTGTTTGCAATCGCACCTACAAAATGGTAAGATTTCGCTTTTTTCTAGATCGTTAGTCAAGGCAGCACTGCAGATGTGTCCGCGGATTCCCGTTGCTAGCGTTTCACATTTTTACCTAAATTGCATCCCTTCACTCGACATGTTATACCACTGAGATGGACAGCAGGCCCGTTATTTCAACATTACCGCTCGCATTTTGCAGGTTTTGTACAGGAGAAGAAAATACACTTTTCATTTCTAACGTGCTTTTTCTTAGACCTTGTGTATCACTTGTTAGATACAATCAGGGACCCATACATTTCCTGGAATGACTCGCGAGTCATTACAAGAATATATGGGCCCCTTATACAACTAAGAAGAACGAAAATGATTGTTCCGGAAGCTTATAGGCTAATGATATTAGTGAGTCCTGGGGTACACTAATGTATACCTACAGTATAGTACAGATCTATTTTCTCAGTTTTTCAGAAGCATACGCGTAAGACAAATTGTATACTGCTAGAGATCCTGGGCCCGTAAGCAAAGCCCTGGGCCCGTCCTTTGGGTAATTTAGCAAAGAAGAAGATGTACTTTTATTTTTTTATGAATTTAACGTACTTTGGCTTTAGAAAATAGACAGGCAGACTTAAAAATGAAATAAACAGGTTCCAACTATACTTTTCCTCTACACATTATAATTAGCCTTCAGACCCTGGCCTTTCGACGCAGAAGTTCGATCTGGGTTGCCACATCAAAAATATGTAGAGAGTGACTTTTTTGGCCCAAAACAGAGAGTGAATTGGGAGTGAAATTTATTTTCATGAAATGTTCACTTTTGGTCGAAATCGCCTCTGCAAAAATGACACATCTTAAGTTGACTTTCATGAAAAAAACTTGAAATAGTCAGTTCTGGTCTGAATCCCTGCTGCAAAAATGACACATTTGGTCATTTTCTAAAGTAGAGTGACTTTTATGTCCTACGTAGGACACTGACAAAAGCAAAATAAAGTGACAATTCACACTATGGTCTGACATGTGGCAACCCTGGTTCGATACTGGTCACAGGAACAGAGAAAATAACCCCTCTTTAGTGCGAAGCTCTCATTTTCCGGTGGACGGCATGTTACTTCTTGTTACTACGGGATAATCCATGCTGATGATACTCTGGATAGAAAGTCGAATCCCAACCCCATGATTATTATGATGCTCTCCGGGTGGCAAGTAGTTGGTATATAATTGGATGTTCGTGATCTATCACGTCGAAGATCGTCATGTTGTTCCAGATCAGAAAAAGGCGTAAGGAAGTTGTTAGATGCTTCGAATCGGGTCAGTCGAAATCGACTGCGGAGCTTGATGTTAATGCAGCAAAAACGTGATTCTTAGTTCGGGGCCGATAAGGTCCATTATGGGTCGGTTATGCTCCGATTTTAGTTGGTTTTTTGGTCGGGTGGTTTTCTCTTCGCTTTCATTGCAGATTTCGTAGTTCGACAGGATATACACTAATCATTGTATATAGTTATTAGACAAGCACTGCCTGTAGCCTACGAAGTTGTCTATCTGTAACGCTTGTCGTCTAATACATGTGATAATTTATTTCTAACAATTGAACCTCGAAAAAAAAACTCCTGTAGCCTATAATCCAATTTATATCTGAATTGGTTTGAAAGGAACACTTGTTACGGTAATCCAGTAAAGCAGACATTTATATATAGAACTACCAACAGAACTAGACCTATGATTGGATGTCCGAAATCTATTACGTCGAAAATCATCTTGCTGTTACAGATAGAACAGGAGACGTTGTAGGACATTTTGCATCGACCAGTCGAAAAGAGTGCATAATCGACTGCACTTATCCAGCAAATTATTAAATAAAGAATAATTTCAGAAATTTATGGGTATTGGCCATCGAAGTGAACTAATATCAAAAGGAAATAAATTAGGCCCTTAAAATCTTTTAGCAAAATCGAAGGTCTTCGACAGAACTAAAGCGTTGCTCCGCAACACATTCGTACATTTTTTTTATTCAGCTTTCAGCCTTTTTTTTTTTTTTACCTTCGACCCATGCTGAACCTGAACTACATCACCTGTTCTGCTTTAAACCACCTGCTCCTGTACTTCGTTGATCATCGTTACAACATACTGGACTTGTGATAAATATGGTAATTACCCTTAGCACGCGAACAGAATGGACAGATGGTAGGCTACAGATCTACACGGAAGAGATCCTTTTTTTTACAACTTTTACCGGCATCTGTAACTGTCCCTTTAAAATTCATGAAAGTGAAAAGCTTGAATTCACGCGTCGCATGTTTCTGTCAGAAGACGGTATTTTTATGGCACCCTTGTAGCTATGTCAGCGACTAGCCAACACTTTAAAGCATTCCTGTCCGAAAAATTTGTAAAATGTCAGAAATTTATGAGGCTGGGTATTTCATTCTTTGCTTCAGAAGTAACGCATTGGTCCTTTTGACATTAATGATGTAAACTTTCCTCAGGCTCAACTGTGCTTGCTCCAGTTGGTCCTCCCTCACACAAAGACGACTGAATCCCCGCTAGTAATATTCATCTGTCCCTAAAGGCGACGGACGAAGATACAAAATTCTATAATAAACAAGAGCTAGGAGCTCATGTGGCACTTGTCACGAGTAGGTGGTGTGAGAAACGAGAAAGTAAATATAAGCATTTTTACGGAAATGTCAGTACTCCTCCCCACCGTGCTCGGGTCCCCAACTCCCCCCAACCATGGCCGAATAGGTTCGGAGCGAAAAACAAAACAAAACTAAATCACAAAATCTACCACAATCACAACAGGAGAACGATGCGGAACCAACAGACAATAAGACGAGATGTAACTAAAAAAACAGAAGAAAACGGTGCGGATGCCGATAAAAATAAAATAACGAAAGATAAAATGTGCGTGTTAAAAGTGTATATGTACAAATCTGTGATTATTTACAATTCTGAGCTCTGTGTATATTTACAGTTTACAACCGTCTGGGAAAGCGCAGAAGCTTTCACCCAGAAAACGGCCCACTCGAAAAATCCATTATACGTTTGACCACTTTGGATAAAATCTTCCACAAAACTGGCCACTGCTAACATGATTCATGCTTTTTTGTCAGTTTTATTTTTTGTTTTCGCTGAGGACGGTTTGCCGGAAGTGCAACCGAAATATCCGAATTTATATTTATCCCTCGCAAATCATTCTAGAGGGATAATTAGCTGATCAAGAAAAACAAGAGCTACGAGCTCATATGGCACTTGTTACGAGTAGGCACGGCTCGGTTACGTCAATGATATATCTAGTGTTTGCTAGGTGTCTTCCCACCAAGTTTCATCTCGATCCCTCCACTCATAGCGTTTTCCAATATTTCCGGTTCTCCCCTCCAGCTCCCCCCAAAAGTCACTGGATCCGGTCCGGATTTTAAGTGGGTCGTCTGAGGCATGAGGTCTTTCCAAATATCAAGTTTCATCGAGATCCGGTCACCCGTTCAAAAGTTATAAATACCTCAGGATTCCGGATTCCCCCTCCCTCAACTCCCCCAACAGTGCCCGAATCGGCTCGGTCATGTCAATGATGTATCTAGTGTTTGCTAGGTGTCTTCCCACCAAGTTTCATCTCGATCCCTCCACTCATAGCGTTTCCCAAGATTTCCGGTTAACCCCTCCAGCTCCCCCAAAAGTCACCGGATCCGGTCCGGATTTTAAGTGGGTCGTCTGAGGCATGAGGCCTTTCTAAATATCAAGTTCCATCGAGATCCGATCACCCGTTCAAAAGTTATAAATACCTCAAGATTCCGGATTCCCCCTCCCTCCACTCCCCCCACAGTGCCCGAATTGGCTCGGTTATGTCAATGATGTATCTTCACACCAAGTTTCATCTCGATCCCTCCGCTCACAGCGTTTCCCAAGATTTCCGGTTGCCCCCTCAAGCTCCCCCCAAAAGTCACCGGATCCGGTCCGGATTTTAAGTGGGTCGTCTGAGGCATGAGGCCTTTCTAAATATCAAGTTCCATCGAGATCCGATCACCCGTTCAAAAGTTATAAATACCTCAAGATTCCGGATTCCCCCTCCCTCCACTCCCCCCACAGTGCCCGAATTGGCTCGGTTATGTCAATGATGTATCTTCACACCAAGTTTCATCTCGATCCCTCCGCTCACAGCGTTTCCCAAGATTTCCGGTTGCCCCCTCAAGCTCCCCCCAAAAGTCACCGGATCCGGTCCGGATTTTAAGTGGGTCGTCTGAGGCATGAGGTCGTTCCAAATATCAAGTTCCATCGAGATCCGATCACCCGTTAAAAAGTTATAAATACCTCAAGATTCCGGATTCCCCTCCCTCCACTCCCCCGACAGTGCCCGAATCGGCTCGGTCATGTCAATGATGTATCTAGTGTTTACTAGGTGTCTTCCCACCAAGTTTCATCTCGACCCCTCCACTCATAGCGTTTCCCAAGATTTCCGGTTGCCTCCTCCAGCTCCCCCCAAAAGTCACCGGATCCGGTCCGGATTTTAAGTGGGTCGTCTGAGGCATGAGGTCTTTCCAAATATCAAGTTCCATCGAGATCCGATCACCCGTTCAAAAGTTATAAATACCTCAAGATTCCGGATTCCCCCTCCCTCCACTCCCCCCCACAGTACCCGAATCGGCTCGGTTATGTCAATGATGTATCTAGTGTTTGCTAGGTGTCTTCCCACCAAGTTTCATCTCGATCCCTCCACTCATAGCGTTTCCCAAAATTTCCGGTTGCCCCCTCCAGCTCCCCCCAAAAGTCACCGGATCCGGTCCGGATTTTAAGTACGTCGTCTGAGGCATGAGGCCTTTCCAAATATCAAGTTCCATCGAGATCCGATCACCCTTTCAAAAGTTATAAATACCTCAAGGTTCCGGATTCCCCCTCCCTCCACTCCCCCCCCCCACAGTGCCCGAATCGGCTCGGTTATGTCAATGATGTATCTAGTGTTTGCTAGGTGTCTTCCCACCAAGTTTCATCTCGATCCCTCCACTCATAGCGTTTCCCAAGATTTCCGGTTGCCCCCTCCAGCTCCCCCCCAAAAGTCATCGGATCCGGTCCGGATTTTAAGTGGGTCGTCTGAGGCATGAGGTCGTTCCAAATATCAAGTTTCATCGAGATCCGATCACCCGTTCAAAAGTTATAAATACCTCAAGATTCCGGATTCCCCCTCCCTCCACTCCCCCCCACAGTACCCGAACCGGCTCGGTTATGTCAATGATGTATCTAGTGTTTGCTAGGTGTCTTCCCACCAAGTTTCATCTCGATCCCTCCGCTCATAGCGTTTCCCAAGATTTCCGGTTGCCCCCTCCAGCTCCCCCCAAAAATCACCGGATCCGGTCCGGATTTTAAGTACGTCGTCTGAGGCATGAGGTCTTTCCAAATATCAAGTTCCATCGAGATCCGATCACCCGTTCAAAAGTTATAAATACCTCAAGGTTCCGGATTCCCCCTCCCTCCACTCCCCCCCCACAGTGCCCGAATCGGCTCAGTTATGTCAATGATGTATCTAGTGTTTGCTAGGTGTCTTCCGACCAAGTTTCATCTCGATCCCTCCACTCATAGCGTTTCCCAAGATTTCCGGTTGCCCCCTCCAGCTCCCCCCAAAAGTCACCGGATCCGGTCCGGATTTTAATTGGGTCGTCTGAGGCATGAGGACGTTCCAAATATCAAGTTTCATCGAGATCCGATCACCCGTTCAAAAGTTAAAAATACCTCAAGATTCCGGATTCCCCCTCCCTCCACTCCCCCCACGGTGCTCGGATCGGGGAAGTGACTATTTCCAACTTAATCATTTGGGGTCCCTGATACGCTTGCCAAGTTTTATCGTCCTAGCTTATCTGGAAGTGCCCGAACTAGCAAAACCTGGACAGACCGACAGACCGACGGACGGACAGAAATTGCGATCGCTATATGGCACTTGGCCGAAGGGCAAGTGCCATAAAAACCGAAAATCACGGTTTTCTATTTCTTTTGTCCATAGAGTAAGCTGTCTATATTTACAATATGTGTTTGGCTATATTGATAATACGCTGTGAACACTGATAATACCAGAACCCGACCAGGTTGTGGGAAGTCAAGCTAATGCATTTATTTCCCTTTGATTGATCAACGAAGAGTCGTGGGAAATTTCAACCGATTTCATTTTTGAATAGTTGTCTGTTATCGCCTTTGTGCTCATATAGGCATGTTGAATACTGTCAAATCTTGACAAATTTTCCATTCACATCAATCAAGATATTCTCCCACTCAAAGGGTCTGTCCTCTTGACGACCTAACCGAAATTCTCAGATGACTGAAAATCGTGCTTCGCTTGTTGTATTGAATCTAGGCTCCACTTACAAGTCATACACCGGGAGTTCCCTTGCACGCGAAGTTTGATGAACTTTGATGTACTCCCCAGTCTCTACTGAAGTCCTGATTAGTTGTGAAAGTTCAACTCTGGCTCTGAAGCTCTTCCAAGACTATAAGGCGGTACGGTAAATCTCGATAGGCTATTTTTGGTATAGCGGACAATGAGCGTTCACATACATGGACATGCATGACAGATAATCTAGCAATTACTGACAAAAAGCAACCGATTTCTCCTCCAGTACATTCACCCGAGCGTTGCCTGACATCGTTTGTGCCAAATTTTATTTAAATTTTTAATTGCTCTTTACTTCATAAAGATGATTTCGATCAGTATTTGTTGATTTTTTTGTATATATTATGATGCTTTTCGTTATGAAGTGATTGCTTAAAATACTGACCCATCCGAAGCTATTTTTATACATTTAAAAATATTATGGATTAAATAAATATTAAAATATATCAATCAGTATTTATTTACTGTGCTTATATTTAAATAAAAACGAACCGTGTCGCCGTACGGTGTAATCCAAAACACCCTGACTGTCTGCAGTTCCCTAAAGTGTACCTGACTATCCTTCAGCAATCTAGCAGTGACGGTGAAAGTGCGAACGCAATTATAATTATAAAATGTTTTGATCTGGCACTAAAGGCTTTTTGAGAGATTGTTTGCTACCGATGGGCGATTCGGGAAAAAAAAAGGTCAGGAAGGAAAGTAGTCCATTTTCGGTTGTTTAATTCAGAATATTTATTAGTTATACTTTGCTTTAAATATTCATTCTTGTCCAGTTGTTTATTTCCACTTTTCGAGGAGGAATAGTTTTTTGTTTTGTTTTTATAATGTTGGGAAGTTGAAGATTAATATATCAGTTAATCAAATCTCGTGACTCTCCAGCCGTAGACCTGGATACACTATCTTAAGAAGCGTCACAGTTAGCGTGTTCCACACTTCTAACAACAGTAACGATCTGTTACTATTTTCGTTCCAACCTCGTAAAAAGCTACTACGCTGACCGTTCCAACCTTCTCGAAATAGTAACTATTTGCTTACCATGCTCGGGATCGTAGTAAGCGTGGTAACTACGCATCTCTGTAACGTGCTTGGTCGGATTCGCCGGTGGCTTGATATTCTGCTCGAAAATGGAAAAGTCGTTCCAGCCTTGACCAGAATTCGTGACGTCATGCGTAGTAACTACGGCAAGTAAGGTAGAACACGCTCAGTCTGTGTGATATGTAGTAAATAAAAGAATATCGTTGCCATGTAAGGCGTAGTCCAAAGCCTCTGGTGTATCCGCGAGTCCCTAGAGCGCGCGACAGGTTCTTTCGGCAGCTCTGTAGTGATAGCGGAAACCCCATCCGACTCTTGGCGAAGATTGAAAGATGTATGGATATTTTTATCTTTCAGCTGAAGCATTGCATTGCATCGCCACATCCGAAGAGTCGTACCCTTTCAAGACTGGACAAAGAAGATCGTTTTACGTCCTATCGTCTATACCAACAAGTTGACGGATTTACCAAAAGCCTGCCACAGAATGAAGTCCTTAGTATTGTCATTCAGCAACAGCTGCGCTCACTAATCCGTCGTCTTCTTGCATTCGAGTCAAATTTACGCGAGGAGCAGAAAAAGATTATCACATCCATTGACGAGAAGGACAAAGTCCTTGAGGAGCAGCGGAAGGAAATCGAAGATCTGAAAGAAAAGAATAAAGAGCTCGTGGAGCTACTCGAACGGAAATCCCCTCGTGAAAGTAAAAGAAAACGTACGCAGAGCGTACCGAACTTGGCATGCCCAGATGTTTCCCACGTCAAAAAACTAATCAGAAAATACGAAAGTGGGGAGCTAAGATCACCCAGTGAAAATACCGTCGCGAACAAACAAAAAGTGCTACAAAGTGAAAACCTGGAGGCTGCCAAAGTTGAAAGCAAGTCCTTCACGGTGAAAGACGCTCATACTGAAAATACACACAAACTCGAAAACGCGCCGATTCAGAAAGAGAAACTCCCAGGGCTAATTGAACGAAAGCTCCTCCGTGACATCACGAATCTGAATATTTCCAGCAAGGAAAACATCCCGACCCCCAAACTCCAAGCACATCCCCCCACCGAAGACCAAAGTCAGCCTCAGTCTCCTGGTTTCGAGACTCCAGAGAAACCAAAGAAGAAACTCAACACGAACTACGATAAGTTTCTGGAGGTAACCGGATTGGTTCAGAAATCCATTCTCACGCCAAGCCGAATTCAAAAGCGCAAGATAAAAAGAAATCATGTGATTCTGCGCTGCAACGTGAACCCGGCATTGTCCCGATTAGTGAAAGAAAAACTCGCATGGTCCAGTCCGAACACTGAGCTATGAATAAATATGGACGGCTCAGTTTTCATATTCTAGTCTTTGATAAGGGGTGCTATTGAATTTTCCGAGTCCGTTGAGATCCTATGTTGTTGTTTTTTGCATGTCTGTGAACTATTCGCCTCGAACAAAGGTTGAGAACTGAGGCAATTTTTTTACTGACCTTTTGCCAGTTATTATATTTCAGTTTGTTTCTACCCAGTCTCGTATTTTGCATTTTTCTTCTTTCGCTGTCTCGTCATTGGAAATTAGAAGGAAGAGATGTTCAACTTTGTATTTGTATTAAATTGTGAATCGACGTATTCGGCATACTACCCAAACTCAACCATCACCACATTTTCAATAATGTTGTTGCTTACTGAATACCCGGGTCGGCCAGTAAGCGCGGCTCTGAACATAGCTATTCTGGTCACAACAACATAACGGCCTACATCATAATAAAAACACATAGGAATTCAAAACAGACCCCGATACTTATCCCTGATGAATCACCTCCATCGAAATTCTTTATTTAAGATGTCGCTAGCCACATAGAAAGACGGCTGAATTGATCCCATTTAGTCTTCTAAATTCGCATTTTTGGGTGACAGTAATCAGGCAGCCGGGATTATGAAACCCAGCAGACCATTCACTCATAAATTTTGAAGTCTTTTGTGCATTTGGTTCCAACAAAAAACTCTCCGGACAATGCGCCACCATGTAGCATTGTGAAGAAATATCAAGCCGGCAGCCCATTTCAAAGGGGTTACCCAAGGAGAACGGTAGAAAATCTGAAAAAATCTAATAAATGACTAGTAAATGGGTCGAAACCGAGATTTCAGTTCGCGAGGCTATCGGCCAGATACAATATTAAAGGTTCGCCTACCACCGTGAAAAACACAACAACAAAAATTGTCCCTCCAAACAAGACCAAAGGTGTCGATGGGATCTCAAAAATCTAATATTTGATTCAGACAATCGAGTCTTGTCTTCGCCAGATCCAGTCTTGGACAGGCTAATCATCAGAGAAAACCAAGTTCAGATATACCTCTATAAGCCTCTATATACCTCTATATATCTATTTTGACGATACTGACCGAGACTTCCTGCCGATTTCCAAGCAAACTACTAGTCCAGCAAAAAAAAAATACAGAAACAAAACCAGCGTATCTCCTTATCCCTATAAAGAACATCTAATCAACTTTGAATAAAAGTTTGACTTACAAAAAAATCCGGTTACAACCGGATTCCGGAATAATTATATGTCCGGGTAAAAAACTATTGTCATAAACCGACTCAGCCTCTCTTCTTACCCCTTAATCTGTCATCCAATCGAATTTTTGCTTTTAACAAATTTTCCGGTTTTCGCCGGATTCCGGGCGAACTAGTTGTCCAGCGAGAAAATGATTTCCACCATCGTGTTCGGCATGTTTTTTTACCCATAAATCAAACATTTAATCAACTTCAGCTTAAACTTTTACTTTTAACCAACTTTCCGTTTTCGCCAGATTCCGGGCGAACTACATGTCCGGGTAGAAAATTGTTTTCACACAAGTGTTCAACATGTCTTCTTGCCCTAAATCGAACATCTAATCAACTCGAAATAAAACTTCAAATTTTAACAAACTTTCCGGTTTCGGCCGGATTCCGGGCGAACTACTTGTCCATCGAGAAAATGGTTTTCACCATCGTCTTCAGCATGTCTTCCTACCTCTAAATCGAACATCTAATCAACTTCAAATAAAACTTTTACTTTTAACAAACTTTCCGGTTTTGACCGGATTCCGGGCGAACTACTCGTCCGATGACAAAATAGTTTTCACCATCGTACTCAGCATGTCTTCTTACCCCATAATCGACTATCACATTAGCTGTTTAAAAATATTTTGTTTGCCCCTTAATTTGAACCCCCTCCCCCACCCCTAAATGTAGGGCTACAAAGCCCATCTACGAACCTGACTGGTCCGACGACCCAACGAATCCTCACACCAAGTTTCATCAACATATCTTATTCCCTTCGGGAGTTATCGTGCTTACAGACGGACGGACGGACAACTTTTGCGATGTCATAGGTATCCCTCCACTTGCGTTTTGAGATCCCAAAAACACCAGATCTAGTTATCAGGCAGCCGGGATTATGAAACCCAGCCGACCATTCACTCAATATGCTCAGGGAACAAAAAATACCGAAAAATGTTGTATTTCAGTTGCAATTGACTGTGTTTGGTAATAACGGCTCAGTCGGCTAACAAAAATTCGGCAAGCTGAACTTATAGATCTTTAGCTACAGCATTCAGGTTCAAGGTTTCAAGTTACACTTCTGTATAAAATGATACTATATAGAGGGTCAAGCCGGAGACACAAGTCGACTGACAAAAATCCGGTACAATACATAACAAACCTATTTTACATATAACTACTTATATAAACAAATATTAATAATTCCATGACTCACCACTAGACGGGAACCCGCCTCACAACCCGAAATCCCACACAAAAAAATACCCGATGCGCAGACGAGGGTAACCGATGACCTGACGAGGAACTTGCGAAGAGGGCCCGAAACGAAATCCGAAGACCACCATGTCCCAAATTCCTACATGCCATCGAAGTATCGAATTTGATATTTTTAGGTGACTGGTTGTAGACTGGTTGTCATGGAAATAAAATACCGAATCCGACATTTCCATCATATAGTCTGCAGAGACGATGATGTCGAGTCCTTTGTGGAGGGCTTCGGAACCAGGGTTGCCACTGCTCTCATTTTCCGGTGGACGGCATGTTACTTCTTATTATTACGGGATAATCCATGCTGATGATACTCTGGATAGAAAGTCGAATCCCAACCCTATGATTGTTATGATGCTGTGCGGGTGGCAAGTGGTTGGCATATAATTGGATTTTTGTGATCTATCACGTCGAAGATCGTGGTTGTAGTTTTGTCATAGAAATAAAGAACAGAATCGGTCATTTCCATCATAGTCTGCACAGACTATGATTTCGTGTCCTTTGTGAAGGAACTTTGGAATGGATGTGGCAACCCTGGTTCAGGTTTTTTAAAAATATACTATATAAACTTGAACCAGTGTTGCCACATCAAACAAATTTAGAGAGTAACTTTTGGCCCAAAACGAATTGGGATTGAAAATTTTATTTTAAGGAAAAAACGTAAAAGGATCACTTTTGGTCAGAACCAATACTGCAAAAGGACACATGAATTTTATTTTCATGAAAAAAAAACTTCAAATGGTCACTTTTGGTCGGAATAACTGCTTCAAACATGACACATCTGGACATTTTTTGGAATAGAGTGAAATTTATGTCATACGTAGGACAAGAGTGACAACATAAAAATAGAGCAACAATTCACACTATCGTGCAACATGTGGCAACCCTGTCCGGAATGGCACACTGGTACGAGTGGTACGTATCAGGAAATCACACTATCAATTAAGTTTCCGCTTTGTAAGTGATCAGCTTCAGACCGAGATCGACAAAACAAAAACGATTATGTTTGGTAATCAACTGAGACCCCTCTATTCTAACACTCAAATATAGCTGCAGGAAGCAACATGCGGTTTTCTTCGGAAGTCATCAAGTAATTTACTAGCCCTTAAAAGAATCTATGATCGCAGTTCAAAGCTCACAATTCTCCAACGCCTAAGACTCGCCGCCGTTGTTGTAATTAGCCCTATTGCATGAAGGAATCTCAGGGATCTTGATGAGCCTTATGGGCCTGTAAATCAAAACAGGTATACGCATCCTAATTGGTTCGCGCCGGGCCTATCAAAACTAACATTTACTCATCCTAATAATCGTGCAGACAGATGATCAGATATTTCGGCCAGATTTTTTCGATTTTCGTCGGTTTCTGCCAGAAAAGTTGAAAAAACGTAATTTTCCGTACGGAACTGACCATGGTAGTGAAAAATAGGAGGAAATTCGACTTCAGTATTTCCATCCTGGTCGTCTCCACACCATAAGCACATAGCTGGTCTATTAACCGCGCCCTTTAGACATCACGAAGCTCCAGGGTTGTTTTTTGTCAGAGCCAAAACTGAAAAAAAAAAGGAAAGGCTACTGGAAATCCTATTTGGTCGAACTTTCTGGAGCTTTTCCTTTTTTTTTTCAGAAACCTAAAATGCCGCAATCCCTTTTGCTACGCTCCGCCCCTAGTTGTTAGCAAACGCGATAAGAATCCTAGGATACCTATTTTAAAATCTTGCTAATTCGAAGAAGAGGCGAGCCCTTTGAGAGCTGGGGTCTACCCGACAGTCCCTAGCATAGCAAAGATGATTCACCAAAAGCGTGGCCCCGGTTTCGTCAGAAAAATTCATCAGGATGAATGGGGTATGGATGAATATTGGAATGGGGGGCTCGGGATAGATACAGAGGTTGGAGAAATAGGAAAAATGGTGAGTAACAGGTTAAAAGACGCAGAGATCCAAGCTTGGCAGTTTCATAGGTGCATTCCAGTGTCCCTACGGTTTTTAGTGGCAGCCAAAGAGACTTGGGGTGAAGGAACTTTGTTTATAGCAGGATTGAGTACGGAGGAAATTAAGTATATTATTGAAATGAAAATGACATCTAACTGTAAACATTTTGAGGTATTGTTGACCTAGGCTAATTGAATAGAGGACTGACATTTTACCACTTGGGGCAAGGAGAAGTATGTTGGTAATGCAAAAGAGAGAATTATTCCTTCCTTCTGTCTTAGGTGGGGTCATCAGAATGAAAGCGTAGTTCATTTGATGTGTGATTGTGTGGAATTCAATAAATGAAGAAAGGAGGTATTTGGTGAGAGAGTATATAATGAAGAATGGATGGTAAGGATGATGAAGGATGAATATTTTATTACTGTAGAAAAACTTGGACGTTACTTGAGGCTTGCCATGGAGCATACAACGAGATTTTTAGAATAGGAGGAGTGTGTTAGTTTAAGTTAGTGAATTTATTCATAAAATTTTTGTTGCCATAACCCACGGGCTTTTTTTGGTAATATATTATATTCTATTCTATGCTCACTGCAAGAGTGACTTGGCTGTGGCTACTTCTGTGTTGCCCAGAGGGCAAGTAAAACACAACAGTCAGTTTCAAGAAATTAGCTTCAGACGGCTGCCAAGTCAACGGTCGCAACTCAACACAGTTTGCAATACCGGTTTATTAGCATTCTTGGTATGCAGATTGTATCAACATAGGGTAATTAATCAGGGAAGGTCGATCACCACAATGGGCTGTAATTATTTTACTTACTGCTTTGCAAAACCGGCGAAGCGGGATAGCAGAATTTGAAAGGGAATCAAGCGACAAATTTACTCGGATCCCGGATTCAACACTGCCAATTAATCGCAGTGCGCCCCAGACATCTTAAGCGAACGAGTTATGACAATTTCATTATGCTGAAAACCTAGTGTGGTATATAAGAGAAATGTTTAATATCGCTTGTTACACAATTATACTAACAGCAGGAACGAATTAATTTTAATTTGGTCCGGCTCAATTTGTTCGATAACTCTTCAAGGATTTTTTTTTATAATTATTAATTCTTTGACTTTCTTAGAACTAAACAGTTTTTCTTTGCATGTTTCTTATGTTCGCAAAAATAATTGTTTCTTGTACTTCATATAGAATGTCAAAGTCAAGAAAGACAGTTAGAATTTAAGACAGTTAGAGAGAAGAACAGAATGCAACAGGAAGCAAAATAATTGAATGAGTTCATTCCACGGCAAAAACTGGATTACAGTTTACTGACAATACTTAATTTGCACAAAAATGTATCTTGGCAGTATTTAATGTGCATAAAAATTTACCTTGACTTAGCCAAGGGGGTCCATGTACTGTTTACCCACTTCGAACACATCAATCTCAGGCTTGATCTTATCATACAAGTGCGGGAACGCTCCAATAGCATGGTACTTCTTGCGAACGCGTTCGTACGCAGTCAGATCAAACATCTGCTTGAATTCTTTCATATCCATAAACGTGTCAGCGTAGAGAAACGCGTACCCGCCTACATCTCTCGTGAATTGTTCCATACGACGCATAGCAGAGACTGCGTCAAAACGCTCGCGGCGCTTGACTGGACCGGGGACACCGTAGACTCCGAGATCGTTAAACATCCCTGAAAAAGAAGCTCATCGAGGCTTTTCTAGATTTTAAGTTGCAGCATAGCGAGGGGGTTAAGATGCATTCTATCTTTACGGCAGACATATGTATAGAATCCTTATTTGATCATTGTAGATGTGCCCCTTTAGCTTTTGTTACTACAGGTATACTTAATTTTAACTTATTATGGCACTTGCCTTCCGGCCAAGTATCATATACCGATCACTTTTCCGTCGGTCTTTCGGTCGGTTCGGTTAGTCCGGTGTTTGGGAGTTAGGGTACTTCCAGATATGCTAGGACGATGAAACTTGGCAGGCATATTAGGGACCCGACCAAACTAAGTTGGAAATAGTCACTTGCCCGATCCGACCATCGTGGGGGGGGGGGGGGGGTAGACGGAATCCAGAACTTAGTGGCATGCACAACTTTCAAACGGGGGATAGGATCTTAATGAAATTTGATATTTGGAAAGACATCATGTCTCAGATGTCCCATTTCAAGCCCGGACCGAATCAGATGAATGTGGGGCTGGGGGGTAGTCGGAGTGGGAACCGGAAATCATGTGACACGCTTAGAGTGGAGCGATCGGGATGAAACTTAGTAGGAGCAACAAGCCCTAGGTACACCATTGACAGAACCGGAACGATTCGTGCACTTTGGGGGGGGGGCCGGAATTCCGGTTAAGTTATCTCCAAGTGGGCTAGGACAATGAAACTCAGGGACCCGAGCAGATTAACGTGGGAATAGTCAACTTCACGATCGGACCATCATGGGGATAGTGGAGCGAAGGGGAATCCGGAATATCGAGGTATGTATAACTTCCAAACGGGTGATCGGATCATAATGAAATTTGATACGTAGAAAGACCACATGCCTCGGATGTCCCTTTTAAAGTTCGGTCCGGATCCGATGAAGGTGGGGGGTGGTAGGGGGGGACCCCGAAACCTTGTGACACGCTTGGAGTGGAGCGGCCGGAGTGAAACTTGGTTGGAAGAACAAACACAAGCTCTATGTAAATCAGTGATTGAGCCGGACAAGATTTGGGCACTGTGGGAGAGTTAACAGGGGGGGGGGGGGGAGCCGGAATTCCGGTTATCACAAGTTAAGGTACTTCCAGACGTGCTAGGACGATGAAACTTGGCTTGAAAATTAGAGACTTGAAATAATTAGCTTAGAAATACTCAGTTCCCTGATCCGACCATCGGGGGGGGGGGGGAGTGGAGGGAGGAAGAATCCTGAATCTTTAGGTATGTAAAACTTTTGAACGGGTGATCGGATCTTAATGAATCTTGATATTTGGAAAGACCTCATGTCTCAAATGTCATATTTAAAGTTTAACTGAACAGGCAACTTATTTTTACATCTTAGATTCAAATACATTGAATTATTACAACACCTATTGGCGATTTTCATTCTGTCCACAGTAGTCTCCAGTAGGGACGTTGGGAATGTGGACGCTTTCCCATGGTGAATCCGTCCACAATTCGCCCGCGAAATTCACTGCACTATCACTACACAAGACACATCACTATCTAGCCCTAGTTTTTGGCACTGCAGACTGCAGACACTTCTTTGTTTATTTGATACACAATTTATTTACTCGTTTGCTGCTGGTATTGTTGCCAAATGTTCCAGGCACCATAGAGATATCACAAAAACGGGGAGAGCGGCAAGCACAATGGGATAATCGATTATTTGGAAATATCAGAAAAGCAAACTAACGCTTTTTCATGGGGTTTTCAAGATTACTTAAGCGAACAAGTGATGGGTAACTAGACTGTAGTATCCTAGCCCTTTTCGGTTAAACTTTAAAGTCCGGATGTAATCCGATGAATGTTCGGGGGAGGTAGAAGGGAGAACCGGAAATCTTGTGACATGTTTAGAGCGGAACGATTGGGATGAAACTTGGTTGAGAGAACAAGCAAAAGCCCTAGATGCATCAGTGACAGAACCCGATGGGGTTCGGGCACTGTGGGGGGAGTTGGAGCGGGGTCCGGAATTCCGGTGATCGCGAATCAAGGTGCTTCCAGATGTGCTAGGACGATGAGACTTGGCTTGGAAATTAGACACTTGACAAGATTGGCTTAGAAAATTGTCCGTTCCCTGGCCCGACCATCCCTTAAAGTACTAATCCTAACCGCAAAGTACAAGAAATACTTTTAGCAAAAGGTACATTTTCTTGATCCCTATGAGCCCATGATCATTTTTGCCTTAAGGGTTTTGCTTAGAACTGATTCAAACAATACTTTTCATCAAAATATTTTCGTGCTCCCGATGAATTGATCATCATTTTTGCTTCAAGAGTTCTGATTACAAATGATCACAACAGACCCAAGAATTCTAACTTTCATTCTCTGACCCAGCCTTGCAAGTGCCATAGGACCTTCCAGCTCTTGTCTATTAGCCCAAGAGCATTATGGTAGCTTTCTGATGCATTAAATCGATACCTCGTCGAGAATCGAGTTGTCTTGTACAAATAAATCAACTTATTTACAAATAAGCTGGAGAATAAGCTATGAGCTGGAAGCTCATATGGCACTTGCAAGGCTGGGTCAAAGGATGAAAGTAGGAATTCTTCAGTTCGTGGATTTTTTGTGATTATTTGCAAGCAAAAGCAAAAACAAGGTCTTGGAAATCACAAGAACGTAACGTTTGGTAATGCATTTGGCAGTGATGATGCGCACTTTAGGGGCGCTAGAAATTCGTCTGTAATAAAAACTCTTGAAGCAAAAATGATAATGAGCTCATCGGGAGAATGAAATGTATATTTTACTCAAAAGTATCATTTGTACTTTAAGAAATTCAGTTCTAAGCAAAACCCTTGAGGCACAAATGATCTAATCATGTCAAGTCTCTAATGTTCAAGCCAAGTTTCATGGTCCTAGCACATCTGGAAGTACCTTAACTCGTGATCACCGGAAATCCCGGACCCCCCCCCCTATCTAACTCCCCCCACAGTGCTCGAATCCGATCCAGTTCTGTCACTGATGAATCTAGGGCTTGTGCTTGTTCTTCCCACCAAGTTTCATCCCAATCGCTCCACTCCAAGCGTGTCACAAGATGTATGGCTCCCCCCTCTGACCCCCCCCCCCCCACAATAATCGGATCCGGTTCGGACTTCACATGGGACATCCGAGACATGAGGTCTTTCCAAATACCAAGTTTCATTAAGATCCGATCACCCGTTCCAAAGTTATACGTACCTCCAGATTTCGGATTCCCCTTCCCTCCACTCCCCCCACGGTGGTCAGATCGGGGAAGTGACTGTTCCCAAGCTATTTTGGTTGGGTCCCTGGTATGCTTGCCAAGTTTCACTGTCCTAACCCACCTGGAAGTAACTTAATTCCGTATCACCGGAATTCCGGCCCCCCTCCAACTCCCCCCCCCCACAGTGCACGAGTCCCGTCCGGTTCTGTCAATGATGTACCTAGGGCTAGTGCTTGTTCCTCTCACCAAGTTTCATCCCGATCCTTCCACTCTAAGCGTGTCACATGATTTCCGGTCCTCCCTCCGCCTCCACCCCCCCCACATTCATCGGATTCGGTCCAGACTTGAAATGGGACCTCTGAGACATGACGTCTTTCCAAATATCAAATTTCATTAAGATCCGATAACCCGTTCGAAAGTTATGCATGCCGCTAAATTCAATTCCGGCTCCCCTCCCTCCCCCCCCCCCCCCCACGATGGTCGGATAGGGCAAGTGACTATTTCCAACTTAGTTTGGTCGGGTCCCTCATACGCCTGCCAAGTTTCATCGTCCTAGCTTATCTGGAAGTACCCTAACTCGCAAACACCGGACTAACCGACCGACCGACCGACGGAAAAGTGATCGGTATATGGCACTTGGCAGGAAGGCAAGTGCCATAAAAAAGAAACCGAGCGCATCGAGGCCCTTATTTAAAGCGAAACGTTACGCGCTTGCGTTAACCTCACATGATCTATGGTGTGTGTATAGGCTCAAAGGAGTATCAACAAGAACAAATAATCAGATAGAACCTCCGTCTCCCTATCTCTGTACTATGACTATCCGGAATCGAGTATTTCTCTGTACTTTTTCCGCTGTGAACGAGCGGAGGTCAGTAGCTTCGCGCCACATCACGTTTCGTTACCTCTACAATTAGCTATCGCCGTGCAACCACCCTGAGGAAAAGTAGAAGACAAAGCTGATTGGTTCTTTGGACGCTCTCAAGAGCGGGTCAGCGAGCGGAGTACGCCTCCTGCATTTTCTTTCTCTGCGATGAGCAACGGCGAAGACGGAAGTAGAGTAGACGGGTAAAAAGCTAGAGTAAATACCTGTAGGTCCGCTCAGTTTTGTCGGGGTATTCCAGTCATGGTACCAAAGACAGAGGGTTCTATCTGATTATTTATTCTTGGTATAAATGCAGTGTCGATTTTTAGCACCAAAAAGCGTCCATGAGTCATCAATCACTGAAGCAGCGCTTTCGTCTGGTTTTCTGGATCCTTAGGCTACTAGCCTTCGCAAAAAAGCTTTTCCTTCAGAGTTCTGCCTTCCGAGAAATTTACATTCACAAAATATTTCCATCTGCCGCGCAAAAAAGTTTCTTATGGTCATGCCATGCAATGTGGTCAGTCACATCACGCTCTAATTTACCGACGCCTGCTAACCGCTTCCAGAAGTATCTGGGAACATCCTATCCCTAAACCCCTCTCCAACAAGATAGCTTCAGGGGGTCTTGTTTGTAGCCTTATATTTATGTTATGTAGTTTGTGTAGTATGAATAAATGAATGAATGAACGGCAGAAGGTTGGAAAGCAAAAGGGTAGGCCCAATATTTTTGTGCCGACTAAGCGTCGTAACATACGTTTGCCGACCAAATGACGGATTGGTGTTCACACATTCGGCCTGCACAGCCGACAGGAAAAGATCGACTCCTCCCCTGACACTTAAAACAATCACAAGATGACGAAACAATTCCGGACAAAATCTAATCAAACTCGGCCTCTTTTCACATACTTCCTCCCAGCCATATGTCAGATAGGCGAATCAACGGGACGGAAAAAAGATAGAAATTAAGTGAAAACAGAAGGTTCGGAAAGACCATACAACCAATTTGGCGCGCGCGACTAAAATGATGACTGTCTTACCCCAGTTGGCACCTGGACACATCTGGTCCGGACGTGGTGGTCTCAATTGACCCTTGTTGGCGGGACCGTGGTCGTAAATACGGCAGGGGTAGACGAGGATGGGGTAGGTATCGAAAAGCTCTTCAGAAACGTCAATTTGTTTTTCCAACTGGTTCATTGGAAGGACGATGTCTTGGAAGACCTACAAACATTAGTTTAAAAACTTAGATAGAGCTGCAGTGGAAAAAGCAGATGATTTGGTTAGCATCGCTCGCGATTCAGGCACTTTAGTGCCTTTATGTCAGTCCCGATGGATGATTTCTTCGAGCCGACATCGTTGTACAGATTAGTGAGGCGTACATCATCAACTCAGAAAGATGGGGGGGGGGGGGGGGGGGTAGTGGGCGAAATAGAACACCGACTGGTGTTCAAGAAGATTACAGTGCTGGGGCATGGGAAGAAGGATATCCTAGCTACGACTTGAGACACAGGAAAAGTTATCGAAAACTCCCCAGGAACTCGGTTTAATTTACAATGGTTCATTAAATTCTTTTGGATGTTGTTCAATCGAGACATAGGATCAATCACTGAATGGGAATAACGATTGCGACGACGACGTTCTAGAGAGAATGTAGAACTTTTGTCCTTCCGAGCTCTAACCCGGCACTCGCTTATAGACCACCCCTCTCCCTCAAAATAATCTCTTTAATCCCCCCATTCCATTCAAAATCCCATTCCAAGTCCAAAACCTCACCTGCTTAGTGAACGTCATAGCTCGAACTCCGGGGGTTGTCGTGAACTTCAAAAAAGCCGGCTTGGGCGGAAGTAGAAACCCGACAAAGAACCTGAACAGGGGATTATTTCCAAACGGAATCATAGATTCCACCACCCAGAAGATGGCTCTATTATGACGCAAAAGATAATCTTCCATGGGGATGTATTCATCTCTCTCCCCCTTCTGAAGGAAGCTCTCCACATGTTTGTAGAACCAGGGTTTGTACCACCGAGAGAGATAATTGATCTTTCCACTCTTCTCAGCCGCTTCCGCACCCGCGAAGTCTCCGACCTGGAAGATAATTGGGGAACTCTATCAAAAGACCAACACAATCTATTAACATGAAAGTACGACTTGGGTATTGAGTTCAGATGATGAGTACAGTTTCTATGGCTCAAACCATTCTACCACAAATCCTGGATACCCTATGCCAAATACTGGGTAAACTATATCTAGTGTTTCGCAAACCCTATGCCTAACGCTGGATACACTATGACAAATGCTGGATACTATAACCCAACCAAATACTGATGAGTTGACCGAAGATCAGAAATCAACCAATCAAAATTATTATAATTGGGTAAATCAGGTTTACGTACAGAACCAACAGGTTTCTAGCATTTGGCATAGGGTAGCTACCCAGCGTTAGGCATAGGGTCCAAAACGCTAGATATACCCAAAATTTGGCATAGGGTATCCAAAAATAAGGGGTCTGTGGTTGACTGGCTCAAACTACAAATAGGTGGTTTTCGTGACTGGCCGGCAAACGAAAAAATACGCATGTGCAAGATTGTATCCACTATACATCTAACAAATAATCGTTTTTATAGGATTTAACATCTGATTTATGTTTTAATTATACCTTTTTGGTATGAGTTAGGTCCGACCTGCGGATACCCCCCCCCCCCTCCAGAAATAAATTCCTGGACCCGGATCTGTACCTGTGGCTCCGGTTTTGCGTATTTAGACTGTACCTAACAATACCAGGAAAACAAAAATCGCGACATTCAGTATCACAAAAGTACGCAGCAAACGAACACCACGATAGGGTAAAGGCAGGAACCGTCAAAAACAAAGTCTGCACTGCGACAGGTCAAGAGTACAAACGATTGAATCGAGTTCATACCAACAAGAATGACCAAGAAGTTGGTACTCGTTGACTTAACTCGCATATTTCGTTTAACACGAGAGAACGGGTTTAAATACATGCTTATTCAAGTCCATTCTATTTAGTATACGCACACAGAGCGACTGATTTGGCGATACAGCACGTGACTCTTGAATACGGAGAAGGTTGGGCTAATTCGTACGGAAGCTTTTGGATCAACAACGGGGGCGTCATTTAAGCGCCTCACGTGCCTCACGTTATCACCCAATGGTACAAGGTTCATAGCGTCCTCGGCAACGGTGATAAATGACAGACCAACTTTAAAATACTCAAACGCCACTCGGACTTCCCAATTTAAAGAATTTAACCAGAAAATTTCGAGATAATTTGTGTCCTCATCCATACAGTGACGATTAGCACTAAATGCTAGTTTTATTAAGTAAATTTTCCTACAAGGAAGTCGATCATTCACATAAAATCACAGTGAGCAAAAGGTCCATCTAAAAAAAATTGTTTCAACAACCTATAAGTGCTGGAAGACAGTTACGTGACTAAGTCATAATATCTGACAAAAAAGCTATAGCCCTTCAACTATAGTACTAGAACCTAGAGTAAAGACCTATCTCTCCAATGGCTCTTCCACAGGAGCGTTGCCATTGGTCGCAGAATTCTAAGGTTTGTCACGGATTGTGACTTCCCGTATGGAAATAATTCAAGTCATTGTAATATGGGACATTTTTCCAATCGTAAACAATTGAAAACAATTGGAAACGATCGCAGACAATTTTTTTTTACGATTACAAACATTCGTTTACGACTGTAACCAGTTGTTTCCAATCGTTTGCGATTGTGAACAGTTGTTAACGATTGTATTTTTACTACGAAACCGATTGTTTCAAATTGTTTCCAATCGTAAAAATACAAAATTATACAAAATACAAATTAATACAAAAATTGGAAACAACTGCTTTCAATCGTAAACGACTGTTTCCAATCGTAAAAAAACAAGTGTTTACGATCGTTTCCAATTGTTTTGAATTGTTTACGACTGGAAAAATGTCCCATAATACAATGACTTGAATTATTTCCATACGGGTTGTTCGACAAAGCGGGCCAGAATCTTGCGACCAGTTAATTAAAAAAAAACGAAGCAAAAAACTGAGGCATATAATTAGGAAGATGAGAAAGCGAGATTTCTAGTTAATAGTAAAGAAGACCAAGAAAGTCACAGTTTTTTTTGCGCAGGTTCCGTCAGCGGTAAGTGGCAATGCTTTTTGCAGCACAAGAAATGCCAGTCAGAAGTAACTGCTAGGTGTAGTTAAATAACTTACCATAATAACGGCTTCTTCTTTGCTGTACACCGTCGCTTCGAGGTAGTCCGGTGTCGCCTTGTCCTTCTCCATAGCCCCGGAAAGCTCACGGATTTTGTCGCAATAGGCTTTCTGGCCCTTGATTGGAATGTACTTCATGTGAATGTATGGCTGGAATAGGAGAAAGGTGTTAGGAAGGCGAATATGTGGGGGGGGGAGAGAAAAAGGTCAAGGCTTAGAAAAATGAACTGGGAGTTTTATTAAGTGTGACATTGTCCGAAATATTTTTCTACTGGATATTAAGTTGACTGGGCAGGTATTAATGGTTTAGAGAAAAAAAAAATCGGCCACATTACGCGCTATTATTCAACCGACAGAATTCGGCGGATTTTTTTTTCTGGCGATATTTTTACAAAAACTGCCAGTGAGAACGTGAAAACAATAAAAAACTCTGGTAGGAACCATTTTGATTTGTAATTTGTTTGCCACTTCTTTTCTGTCTCAACAGTTCGAGTGGTATTCTGACTTCGACAGAGCATTTGGGACTGATGGGTAACTTCAAGGACTTTTCGGGACTTTAGGTAATACAATTATTCCCGTTCAACAATTTAATAAAGACAAGGCTGACGCTATTTTCAATTTGTTTTCGGAACAGCAAAACAAGTGGAGGAAAAAACCTACGTTGAAAACGAAGCGAGTTTTTTTTACCGAACAAGAAAGGGTGGTTAGAACGCCTCGAGAAGCACTGAAGTGTACTTCATTGCATATTTGAGGACAAAAAATTCGCCGGCCTTTCGGCAACAAGTCTAGAAAATGAAGCTCCAAAACACCCCAGAACTGCCTAATAAGTGGACTTCCTGATTACCGATTATGTTCCACCCTTATTTCGATCAAGGGTGTCCAGACATAGATTAGTTTAGTTTCGTTTTTTTTTTCAAAACTATTTCATTTTAGAGATTTGTTTTAAATTATTTATTAAACTGAGTGAAGACTTGCTAGGATGATCATGGTTAGAAGGATGTGTTTGTAAAAAAACGTTTTCCCCACTTCCTACACTGCAAAAAGTTTCTCCGATTAAGAATTAAAGTTAATTGCAGTATTTGCTACTAGGATTAATCTTACCTCTACTGAGACTACTTAATCCGAATTAGCGATAAGATTATCTCAGTAGAGACAAGATTAATCTCAGTAGTAAATACTGCAAGATTTTTTTTTTACATTGTAACCATGCAATCAGATTTTCTGCAAACAAAGGGTATTAAATTCACTCCTGGAAGCCTAGACTCAAGAGGGTAAACAAAAGCATGTTGGGCGAACCGAGAAACAGATTTCACGGGAGAATGATCGGCATGCGGTGCGCACAAATATAAAGCGCGGATCACCAGATGGGCGCCGAGATTGCGCGCGACTGCTGTTCATCCCATAAGCTGACAAAATAAACGACACCAGGTATTTGCATAATTTTAATAGGTGAATCGGTAATCTATGGCTGGCGCAGATATATTTACCTATTCATGGCTCGGGTAGTCGGTAATGTAGTAAATCCTGACAGGAATTTGGAGCAAATTCAGTCACGATGGCTGCGGTGTGCAAATGAACAGCCGCACAACGACGGTACAAATATTAAACAGTAATTATATGTATTAGTTAATTAACCAACGTGAATTACGACAGCTATGAGAGAGCGATATGATAATATTCACCAGGGGCACGCGTTCAGGCTTGGAAAATCACAATTTCACAAGGATGTGGACCAGTGGAGTTATGCATAATTGCTCGGTACTACCATTCCTGACTTCTTCGAGATGTGAAGGCGAAAGCCCTAATCAGTATTTTTCAATATATCAGATTAATAGTATTATTATTATTTTCATTTTAGTCGTAAGAACGATAGTAATAATAACCACATTAATAATAACACAAAGAACTTTTCATTAATTATAAGTCAATGAAGGGTTACTGTTCTTAATAATAGTGTATGCACGTTCGTACAAGGTGAATTTACGAAAAAATATAGTGACAAGAAAATAATATTAAGTCGCGTTATTTTCACGAACTTCTAACCGACCATCTACAGTTTACATAACTGGGTACGTCATAACAAGAAAAATATTCATGAAGGTAGACTGTATTTGATTTACATTTTTCAGGATGTGTAGGCAATGTTGCGATGGTGTACTGCACCCCAAACTGTGTAGTTCTGCGCTAGGCAGCGTTACTTCCCTTCCGTTCAATTTGTTTGTTTTTTTAGAATTCGACAGTGTTAGATTGTGATTAAGATTATAAAAGTCAACACGCGATTAGCCATTCTAATACTCTGCCTACTCCTTCTGTTACTCACTGATCACTAATTCCAGATTACTACGGACTGGGCACGTCAAAAAATTCAACCTTGCGCATTTTGAGCCGTGAGCATTATGAGTCGTGGGCATTTATAGTGGACATTTGAGTCGTGGGCAATTAGCCCCAAAAGCCTAGTGTATGATGGGTGGTTGATATGAGTGGTGAATATTCGAAAATAAACAGCAGATGACAATAATCGAATCTGATTTCTCTGTTTGTGTCAAAAGAAATCTGAAACACAGCAGATTTTCCGTTCTTAATTTTTCATTCCCATCTGACCGCTTTAGAGGCCAAAAGCACAACCAAGGTAGCCCAAATTTACAGACGTGTTCAAAGACGCATACTCTGCTGCAGAAATCAGGTCTAGTGGGGTTCAAAAGTTTGGTCAGCCAGACTTCATATTTATCACTGGGTTAATCCAATCGAGCAAAATCAATCAGTCAACACTCTGTTCCCCATAGAGAAAATGGCACAAGACATGCCAAAATGGACTACTGGAAAAAAGGATAAAAAAAAAGAAAGAAATCAGACTGAACGAGAGAAGGCTAAATAAAAGCACTATATTGTATGGCTCCGGTCTGAAGATGAAGTAAACTTGATTCGGTGCTGGTTGACAAGCACAAATGGATCAGCAACATCGTTCACTCACGAAGCTTTGAGCTTGCGGAGAGCAGAAAGAACAGGTGATTTACATCTGATCAGAAAGTAAAAGAAAAAATTCCAGTTTGAGAGAGAATGGTCTCTATCTGAGAAAAAAAAAGTCGGATGGTACATGAGTTCAGTATTTCTTATTACACTCTTCTTATCTACAAATTACAACTGCGTGTAGCATCAGGAAAGTCCATGGGGAAATCCTTGAGTAGATTTTTGTTCCGTTACATTAGGCATAATTAGAATTTGAGGATAATCAGTCATACACTGGGAAACAAGCAAACAGGAAAGAAACCACCACGAATGAATGATATTATGTGCAAAAAGCTGTTGACTCGAACACCTGATGAAGTAGTAAACCCTGCACGTTCTCTAGCGGTCATAATAGCACGGACCATGGCTACACATGAACAGAGATGTACCGCTAGATGCCACCTGCGCTCAGCTCAAGCTTCACATAACACTGAGAGGTGAAAATATAGAAAATGAAAACATTTACTAAAGTACCTTGGGTTCGTATCTGAAATTATGGAAGCAGAAAAAGGGCTGCTGGTGTTCGTCTCCAATAAAACTCAGGGTGTTATTTAGGGGAGAACCCAGATTGATATTCACGAATTAATCTCCAGCAAACTTCAGGCTCAGCGAAACAAAATATTTCGTCGTAAGCGTTCCTTCTATCGCTAATGCTTTGGACGAAGACATAAACCTCTGTAGTTTCTGTTAGAAATCAGAGCTCTCCGTGGAGGCTGTGTTTCGTGATTCGCTGGACATTAACTGTTCTCTCTCTTTAGAGACCATCTTGTTTTAGGCTCCTCTGGAGTATAAATTAGTATATAAGATCAGCTTAAAGGAAGTAGTCAGTTAATTTAGTCAATAAATTCGATAACAGATGTTTATAATGTATGGAGAACATTACCATTAAAAGTATATGTATTTTGTAAAACATGGTTTGTTGAATGTAAGGACCGTCTAATTTGTGTTCTCCGATTGGAAAATTACCTGTCCATGATCCCATCAACGTGATTCTAAATTAGTGAACCTTTATGGAAAATATTTGTTGAGTTTTTGCGATTATTTTATATTTCTTTATCTTTTTTACTGCACTTACGCCCTTGGGCAGTGCGTCATAAATTCATTCATTCATTCATTCATTCATTCTAAGCTCCAAGCCTTCGAAAATACCGCTCCGGCTACCATTATAGTCAGCATATTTACCAACCGCTAGGTGGTTCACGCTATACGATTATAAGATCTTTCGAAGTTAACACAGAAGGTACGAGGTACGTAATGCAACATATAGATTCTTTTTATTTTTAAACCCCGTCCAAAATTGTTCCGGACTTACACCCGTGGTCAGATGGTCAGTCTCTGGCCAGAAAAAGAAAACAAATACGACCACAAATTTTTCCAAAGTAGCCTAATATTTTTTTTTTCATAAGAAGAAACAGATAGAAAGAAAAAAAATTCTGATTCTCGTTATTTTCCTGGGCTGAAAAAAATCGAAAGTTTCGGTGAGACCCCAAAGAGGGGTATTCATTGGGCTTGTTGATCCAGACAATCGGATCTTGTCGATTTCTGGTCTTAACCAAATTCTGTAAACATATTGTTTTATCCCAAATCCACCCCTTCACCAGACCCATTAGGTAATTCTTTTATGTCTTTAATTTCCGGTCAAGTTCAGATTATGACCGAGAATTCTCAAAAAGAGTGAGCCTCGTCTTGACGGCTACGACCTCATCAAATGACTCCAGGTCTCAACGCTAGATGACTCCCATACCTTAATAGGGATGATCTTCAGTTCGAGTCCAACGAGGAACCCGAGGGTTCCATGGGACCAAGGAAGGCAGTGGTAGAGATCGGAGTATTCATTGTATCTTCTTGCCATGACGACGGATCCATCGCCCAGGACGACTTCATAGGATTCGATTGCTTCTTGATACAAACCAACCTGCAAAATAAATTCTATGAGCTAGGTAACATTTTTCAGCCTACCGTTCTAAAAAAGTCGATGTTTCCTTCCATGTCCACTGGCGGCAAGCTTGTAGATATTTCTATGGAAGTCCAAATTATTGTGCCTAAACTCACTGCAATAACCAGTTTTTGGGATCCCGAAACGTAAGTGGAGGGATACCTATGACATCGCAAAAATGTCCGTCTGTCTGTGAGCACGATAACTCTCGAAGGGAATGAGATATTTTGAGGATACTTGGTGTGAAGATTCATTGGGTCAAGGGTAAGGTCAAGTTCGTAGATGGGCTATGTAGCTCCACATTTAGGGGTGAGGGAGGGGTTCAAATTAAGGGACAAACAAAATATTTTTAAACAGCTAATGTGACAGTCGATTATGGGGTAAGGAGGCATGCTGAGCACGATAGTCAAAACCATTTTCTCGCCGGACAAGTAGTTCGTTCGGAATCCGGCAAAAAACGTAAAGTTGGTTAAAAGTAAAAGTTTTATTTGAAGTTGATTAAATGGTCGATTCACGGGTAAGAAGACATGCGGAACACGACGGTGAAAACAATTTTCTCGCCGAATAAGTAGTTAGTCCGGAATCCGGCGAAAACCAAAAAGTTGGTTAAAAGTAAAAGTTTAATCTGAAGTTGATTAAATGTTCGATTTATGGGTAAAAAGACATGCTGAACACGATGGTGAAAATCATTTTCTCGCCGGACAACTAGTTCGCCCGGATCCGGCCAAACCTGGAAAATTTATTACAAGCAAAAGTTCGATTAGATGACAGATTAAGGGGTAAGAACAGAGGCTGAGTTGGTATTTGACAATCACTTTTTACCCGGACATACAATTAGTCTGGAATCCGGTTGTAACCGGATTTTTTTTTAAGGCAAACTTTTATTCAGAATTGATTAGATGTTCTTTATAGGGATAAGGAGATACGCTGGATTTGTTTCTGAATTTTCTTTTTTTGCTACTAGTAGTTCGCTCGAAAATCGGGCGAAACCGGAAACTTGGCAGAAGGTAAAGCAGGAAGTCTCGGTCAGTATCGTCAAAATAGATATGGCTGATAGAGGTTTATCTGAATTTGGATTTCTCTGATGATTAGCCTGCCCAAGACTGGATCTGACGAAGACAAGACCCGATTGTCTGAATCAAATATTAGATCTTTGGGATCCCATCGACACCTTTGGTCTTGTTTATATTCAAACTTGATCGCCAATCATCTGTAACTCCTTTGCTCAATTCATTGTTTCGTTTGTATTGAGACGCCATTCTCTGGTTCTGACATTCCGCTGCAGTTTAACGTTCCAAAACGTTAAAAACTTCGTTAACGAAAAGAAAGCATTTCAGCTTTTCGAAACGGTGTCCGGTCAAGTCGTCCCAGGACAATTCGTCACAGGATAATTTGTCACAAGGACATTTCGTCACAAGGACAATTCGTTCTTATGACAATTCGTCACAGAGAGCCTGATTTCAAGTTTGGATTTTGTTTTTAAGCTATATATTATTAAATACTCAGTTACATTAAAATATTATGGCTATATAATACATTATAACATGTATTTATGAGCAATTTCCCGCATATATTCGAGTACGTCAGTTTAACTAGACCAATATCTCCCTGCTATAGTTTTCAGTCGCAGGTTAGTCTTTGTACTTCCACTTCTTGGGTCGGTCGGTTCGGGCAACCAGCAACAAATCCCTCAATACTCATTTTTGTTTTGCCCTGCTCCGGCAGCAGAAACCAAATGAATTGAGCTGCTCCAACATGTTTGTTGAATGCTGAATGCCATCCTTCAAAATGTTATTAGTCCTTAAAGGTCTTCTGCGACGTGCTCAAAGACGTTCCAGACAGGGATAGGAAAGAAATCATTTCTGCTTGCCCTGAAGGCCAGTGATGTTCTTCCTATGTATGTGTCTTCATAGTTGAGGATTGGATGTACTTCAGATGGACAGATTTGAACATAGCGATCGAACACTGGGTGAATCTCGAACACTCATGGGATATCCACCATTGGTAGAAAAGCCAACGCTGTCAGCATTCTCATGGTTAGAGCAAAACCGCTGCATCGCTGTTTGATTGAATTTGTGTTATGGATATGAGAATCCTTCATAATAGAGTTCCACGACCTCTCTCAGTCTGTGCGAGTTCCATATTTAACTAATAACACCTTGACTCTCCTCGATAATATATAACACTAAGACTGATGATTATCGGAGATTAGAGCAAGGATGAAAGTAATGATTCAAATATGATTCAAACAACCGCTTGTGAAGGGGTGGCATTTTTTATTTTATCCAAACTACCTTTGTAATAGCAATTTTTTTAAAATATAACGAACTGTCCTAGTAACGAATTGTCATAGTGACGAATTGTCCTGTGACGAATAGTTCGCGTGACAATTGTCATGTGACGAATTGTCCCTGTGACTAACTGCCCGTGTGCCGAACTGTCACGTGACCAATTATCCTGTGACCAATTGTCCTTTGCAACCTTAAATGCAACCAACGAATTGGCAGGATACGGCAAAAGCTGATCGCCAGTGCTCCTCTCGGCCCGCCGCATGGGAGACGGGAGGGGAGGGGGGAATAGAAGGTTGATCAGGGAGCAGAACAGAACGGTGTTTCACATATACACTCGGTATCTTTTTCGTATGCCATGCTGTTTATGTTTGACAAGTTTCTCTCAGCTAATGTTGATTACTTTTTGTTAGATTTTTTTTTTATTTCAAATTAGTGTTAATATGGATGATAGTGTTAATCGGCTTGACCGATGAAAAATTTGTAGCCTGCGTAGTAGTATGGTAGTAGTACGAAAACGTTACATGTAATATTATGTAATAGCAAAGAATACTATCATTTAATGTGCTTCAGACTGGTCCAATCTTATGTAGTAGTATCCAGTAGCATCCTGTCTGGCCATAGTAGCATCCAGTCTTGCTACACTGTCAGAAGTTTAATAACAGACAGCGTATAACACTTTCAAGAATACACCTTTTCACTTAGAAATAAAATGTTATGACCAATTAAGTTTACACAATTTCGTGCCTAGATCTCCAACAACACCTTGAATTGGTAAAATACTAACGGGAACGAAAGAAACATAACAGATAACACCCCAAAGTGTTATCTGTTGAAACCACGCATCCTTCTATTGTCGTTATGTAACTTCCGACAGTGTAGCATTTTTACCTATTGAAGGTGTTGTTGGCACGAAATAGTGTAAACTTAATTGGTCATAACACTTTATTTCTAAGTGAAAAGGTGTTATTCGTGAAAGTGTTATGCGCAATCTGTTATGAAACTTCTGACAGTGTAATAGTAGCATATAGTAGTATGCAGTAACACTGTAGCCTTGAAGTAGAAACATGTAATAGCATCGTTAGTACTGCATGCTACTTTTTGTACTACTTCATAGTAATATTTTGAGATAAATTTTTCATCGGGGTCAAGTCAGAATAAACTGAACTGAAATGAACGGAATCGGATTGTGCACAACAAAATTACTCAATACGGATAAGTCAGCTCGAATTTTCCTAATTCCTTCCAGCCAGACGAGTACCCACGCAAAGAAGGGTTCAAATATCGAGGGAAAACATACTGACTCAATTATCCGTTTTCTTTATATATATATATATGATTCCAAGTCAGCTTGTGCAGAAGGAATATTTATGCTACGCTTCCTAAGAATTACGAACAAGTTCCAAAGGAATTACTCACTTTGTGAGAGTAAGTCGTCATTCCAACTCCAAAAGCCAAACCGCCAAGAGTCGCATCCGCGATTTCCAAGGTCACAGCCAGAGTGTAACCTAAAACAGGAATGAATTAGCCTTTTTTTCAATCCAGCACTCCTAGCGGGTTAAAGTATAACTGGAAACACTATTCAGAGAGCGTGTTCCACCGTACTTACCAAAGTTACTACGCATGATGTCAAGAATTTTGTATTTTTGCTGTCAAGACTGGAACGATTTTTCTATTTTCCAGCAGAAGATCATGCCACGGGCGAATCCGACCAATCACGTTACAGAGATGCGTAGTTGTCACGCTGACTACGCTCCCGAGCATGGTAAGTAAATAGTTACTATTAGTTACTATTTCTAGAAGGCTGGAACGGTCAGCGTAGTAAGTTTTTACTAGGTTAGAAAGAAAATAGTAACTAATAGTTACTACTGCTAGAAGGGTGGACCACGCTCAGAGTTGACAAGTAAAGCTCGCCACCAAAACAAGGCTGAACACAAAAATGTGTAACGTTAAGCCAAGATGATTGGTCAGAAAAAGCTAAATAAAAGAATACTGTGGCAAGTAAACATAGAGCGTGTTCCACCCTACTTACCGTAATTACTACGCATTACGTCACGGATCTTGGCTTCTTGGCGTCACGGCTGGAACGAACTTTCCTAATTTCGGCAAAATATTGTCCCGCTGGCTGACCGGGCCAATGACGTCAAATAGATCGTAGTTACAACGCTAACTACACTCCCGAGCGTGGTAAGCAAGTAGTTACAATTAATTAGGTACTATTTCGAGAAGGTTAGAACGGTCAGCGTAGTAAATTTTCCTGAGGCTGGAACGAAAATAGTAACAAACAGTTAAGCTACTATTGTTAGAAGGCTGGAGCACGCTCATAGTGATAATCAGTATTGAAAAGCAATAACTCTAAAATCAGAATCAGAAAGCTTTGGCTTCAGTGAAGAGTTTCAGGCGTCGATTGGGAGTAGCGTTTTAAAGCGTGCTAAATCCGCTAGGAAAGCTGAAGTGCAAAATCGCGACCCCTTGCACTATTTACTCTTCAACTTGCAGTACTTTAAAATATTTGAATACTTTCAAACTAGGCTATGCTTTCAAGAAATAACCCACGATTTTTGCAGCGTGGTTTCGTTAGAGGGGTACGGCACTAAATTGGGGTCTCCAGGTTTAGAAATATTTGGAGTGATTATGAAAATAGGTTGCCTTAGTATTAAAGGTAAGACAGATCTTTTAATATTCCTTCAGCTCCTTTCAATCCAGAAAAGACCGTTAACTTTGTTTTCGACGTCAAAGTCACATTTACATGAACGAAGGCTGAAACTCTGCATGGACTTTGGTGTCAAATCTCTGAATCACCCAATCCACAAAAATATTTCCCTTCTGAAAAGCTGACAAAAAGGCTACCTCGCAAGGTAGCTACTGCGGTTGAAAAGTTGCAGCCAATCAATTGTGCCCACCAGAGGTTTGCAAAGAGTTTTGTCCCTTCATTTTTAAAGTTGTATAACGAAGCATAAGCTGAGCTGCTGGTTTAAGTCTATAAAGTTATTTATGACCGTTGTAGCCCTACATGCGTAGGCCTATTATGATTTATGTGTGTGCTCGTAAGTTGTGTCCATGACTATACCAAACAAATTTGGCGTGAGCCATGATAAGTATTTGGTGAATAAAAAGATTTATCTATCTATCTATCTAACTACCAGTTCACTGAAGCTCAGTTCGCTGAAGTTAGACAACTGATTGTATGATCTATTAGTATTAACTTTTTAATTCAGCTTTCGCCATAAACTAACAAACAAATAACACAAAATACTACACTGTGGTACAAAATCAATGTGGCTCCAGCAGATGCCTCCAAACTGGTAGATTATGGAAAATGTGGTTTGCTGCCAGGAGAATAAGACAGTTCTCCCACCGCCATAACCTTACAACTAAGGATGACCGGGCTTTTCAAGCAAGTTCAGCAAAAATGCAGCAATGGTTCTGAACAAATACCTGACTTATGCTATCTCAAGCCGGCAGACGAATCAGACGCCTAAAAATTCTCTTGTAACACGCCTACAGAAAAACTGGTAGCAATAAGTCTTAAACAGCCTCTTAATTACACTGTTTACAGAACCAAATTTCCATATTAAAACGTTCCCTCTCTTACAAACATTGTGCGCAAGGTCACGGAGGTGAGTATCATCCTTCAAATGCTCACTGACGAAGAAACCTAAATATCTACATTCAGTGAAGTAGCAAACATTTCGGCTCGACAACACAATGGGATTCCTAGGTACAGAACAACCATAGGTAGGAAAGCCATAGCCACAGTTTTCTTAGGATTAACAGAATGTTCTGCTCCTCAGCAAATATACAGGTTTGTTCGGGTACTTTCAATTCCTCTGAGGCCTAGCCATGTTTATAACTGTCTAAAATGCCACTGACTCTATTTGTGGTCTACTCAACTCTGTTCTGTCAAACTTCATCAAGTTTGTCAATTCTGGCTTCACAGTGCTAAGTGCTCGTTGACTTTTCCACGGGGCTAATGTGCGACTCAGTACGAAGCGAACGCCTAATCGCGTATTCACAATTCAGATAACTTATTGCAAATCTTTTCTTTTCAGAGCGTACTGTACGCAACTTTATTGCGTTTCCCTAGTGAACAGGCTTACCATGAAGCGTGAGTGCTTTCCAGGTCCTATACAACAATTCTCTAAGGTCGTTGCCCGGGTCCTCTTGGAACTGTAGTGATTCAGGTATGTTTGTTAGTGAAGGTCTTCCACCTTTCGGTGAAGTGAGGCGGGCATCTGCCCTATCCCTTCGGACACGAATTCTGCGCGCAGAGAATCGTCTCTCCTCCTGGAGATGGCGAGTTCCCATGTGAGGTCCATGTGTACCCTACTTTATTATGAGTTCTCTCCAGGTTGACGTGTTTAACTTTGTTTTTCTTTTGTTTGTAGTTTATATTTATGCCAGTGTTTGTTATTTATTTTGTCATTTTTGACCCTAGTTGGTCGTCTCCTAATTTAAATAAATAAACAATAACAATGATATATCAAGATCTCAAGTGTGATTGCTCTTGTTTTTTCTAGCGCGTCTGTCTGCAATTCAGTCATTGGATTTTATGACGGGTGTATTTAGGGATCTTCTCCCGATGAAAAATAAGAGTTAGCTAAGAAAATGGTTTTCAGATTTGCGAATTTTCCTCTTCAAGTTCCTAGTGGTTCTCGGTAGGCCTACTGGTGCTTGATTCAGAAGTAGCCAATTCTAAGTGTATTCTAAGTATTGAAAGAGCCGTGCCCACCTTTGGGGATTAAGAACTTGCAGATGTCTCCAACTGTCACCATAGGTTCTACACGAACGGTTAAGTTTTTTTCGTCCAGGGACAAGATGTTGTAGAGCGGAATCGGGACTTTGTGGCATTGATCCTGCAAGAGAAAACAAGAGAAATATTAGGTTCAATACTCGCAGAATTGCCGAAGCACCCACAATTTTGATCCAAGCCTCTTTTGTCCCTAGATATGGAAGATCCCTCAAATAACACCAATGTCTCGCAGTAGACTGCGCTAAATGGAGACGTCAGCTGATTTCATTCGTTGGACGTTTCGGCCCTTCTTGGCAACGGTGCTCTTCAGACTCAAGCTACAAGAAATATGATCCGTCTGGTGCAGTCAACTATATTATAGTCACGTTTTCTGTCACCTATCTAACAACGACTTTGTTCTTTCCCCGTTGTTTCGCACCAAGCGCTCCTCATTGTTTTTGGACCAAGACCTTCGTCCTTTCTGCCGAAGACTGCAGAGAAGGGAGGGTGGCAGCTCCGAGGTGAGATGACCTATCTGCTCAGGAGACCGGCGCCTGACTCCTCTCTGACAACGAGACCAAAGGTTTCAATAAGTGTTCAGCATGTCTTCTTATCCCTAAATCGAACATCTTTTTAACAAACTTTCCGGTTTTCACCGGGTTCCGGATGAACTACTTGTCCGGGGAGAAAATGGTTTCCATCATCGTGTTCAGCATGTCTTCTTACCCCATAATCGACACTAGTAAATATTTTGTTTGCCCCTTAATTTGAACCCCCTCCTTCACCCCTAAATGTAGGGCTAAAGAGCCCATCTACGAACTCGACCTTACCCTTGCTCGACCAAAGAAACCTCACACCAAGTTTCTTAATAATATCTCATTCCCTTCGAGAGTTGTCGTGCTCACAGACGGACGGACGGACGGACGGATGGGCGGACGGACGGATGGGCGGACGGACGGATGGGCGGACGGACGGATGGGCGGACGGACGGATGGGCGGACGGACGGACAGACGGACAACTTTTGCGTTGTCATAGGTATCCATCCATTTACGTTTTGGGGTTACAAAAACGGCCACATTAGCAGAAAGGACAGAGTATTGGGAGCTATTTTGGCAAAAAAGGCGACTTCTGATTCGCAGTCAGATTGGGCTAAAGGTATATTTATACAACCGTCTCGACAAGCCGAACGGAAACAACGGTAAAATGGTCAGTTCTTTTCCGACCATAAAAGGCTTTAGGCTACAATAAATAGCAGATAAGAGAAGTTAAATAATCAATAAAAATGTTAATTTGCTTACTAAATTTCTTTTTCAGAACAACTTAATATTACAGGAATCCACCAGCCAATGGAGAAACCAAAGTTGCCCGGTAAACTGAAAAGTAATTGACAGCGCAAAGCGGATACGTCAGCTAACTTCACTCTAGCGATATTTTGGCCCTCCTGGCAAGAGTCCTATTCAGGCTCAAGCCGCTCAAGCGTGATGCAAATGAACTTCAATAAAAGCATCCGTTTATCCCTGTCAGTCATGATTCGCAGTTAGCTTGGGCGGAAAGAACATTTAAAATGAAAAGTCTACTCGGATTATAAGGCAGGCTGGTTTGTCAGACGATCGTTTGCTACTTGCTAGTATTCATTCTGATTATGTATTCAAACAATGTTTACAACGGATATACGTCAGCTACGATTCTTCATCAGCGATATTTCGGCTCTTCTTGGCAAGGGTCCTCGTCAATTTTTTCATTCTCATTGTATTTTCTTCTCAGGGTCAACACTTATTCGAATATTCCAATATCTGATTTTGTGGGAACATTAAAGTTTGCATCTGTGTTAACGCTACACTTCCTGTCAATAAGGCTAATTACACAAGGATACCAACAGGTGTTAACAATACGGAGTCCGGGTCACAAAGGTCCCCGCATCCGTCAAACCCCGTCTCACAGGGCAATTTCAATATTTACAAAGAAAGAAAAGCAAGGCTTCGTATGGGTAGAGATTAATACGCAATGTAATGTTATCTGTTGTTAGAATCAATCTTTTATTCTACTGAAAAAGATTGACATACGTAAACTACGTATATGTTACTTACTACAAATACTGTAATTACCTGCTTTATTTGCCTATTTCGTATCGAAGTCGAAGAATAATCCGAACATGCAAAGCTCCCGATATAACGGCAAAACTCCAGGAGCTTCATAATAATTATCTGGACAAGCATATAAACGGCTTACTCCATATCACGGGCTCATCCGTCTGTTCTGTTGATTTTTGTGTTTATTTTGTTGTCCTAGTGTTTCTTCAGTTGTTTATTTGTTTCTTTCTCTTCTTTACTCAACTATCTTCACATTGTTTTTGTGCAGTGGGTTACAAATAAATTATATTGTTATTATTAATCAATTTATCAATTTATTTACTTAGTGATATTGCACATTAAAACCACACTAAAAAATGAATATTCTTTAATAAATTAATTATTCGAGCGAATAATTAATTACGGGGAATAGCAAAGTCGACGGAAAAAGCGATAGAAATAACCATAGCGACATTCTGCATTATGGTGCATGGCCATCAAAAGCGAATATTCGGAAACTTTCATCCTCGCACCAAAACCAACTCAACCAAGTATAGCTTTCCTTTTCATCACATATGCGATATAATTTTCTAAGGAGGTTTGACTAGCAACCTTTGCCTGTTGGTTAATGGAGGAATCGTTCCCTAGAATCGAGTGCTATATGTATGAAGACTTCTTCGCCCGTAAGAGAAATTCTTTGACCATCAAAACAATAGGCTGTTTAATTAAAACCAAATGCTCTCGGTGTTTTGGGACGTGTGCAAGATTTTTTCCACAGAAGCATTATAAACTATGACATAAGTTCAAGTTCACGCAAGCAGAGTCTCGAACCTCTTCTCTCAGCCCGTCAGTATTTCGAAACTACGCGAGGCCAGCATTTTGAAACTACTTGCATTAGCGCAATGAATGCTCAGTCAATAAATAGTAAGATCAAAATATCTATGACTTTTCCTATCATGTTGTAAACATTTCATCGATACGTATACTTTGAGCGTCTTCTTTCAGTTTTCTTATTTTTATTAATCGAAATCAGTTACTATTTAAAATCGAACATTTAATTTAAATGAAACAAACATCAAACACATCTAACGGAGCGAATTAAAAATGTTTTTTATGCAATGCTGTAAACAGCGTAGTCACCAAGAATATCCTTATCCTAGATTCCCTAAAATTAGTTCTTAAAATTTTCGCAGTAATGACTTTCCTCTCTAATTAGGGTCAATTACAATTGTAATAAAACGTAACTCACAGCTTCCGTAGATCTCCCACAACGTCTCGATTACCAACAGGTGCTGGGTTTCTCAAATATAAAGTGCGAGTTTTAAACAAAATCAAATGTTATATCTTCTTACAGCGTCGCCCCAACGCCACAGAAAGGTTCCAAACAAAACTAGACCTACATTGCCTGGGCAACGTGACGTCTTGCGGCAACGTTTGTCCGGCTCCGCCGACTAAATTATTGCGAGAGCAACACTTTGGTTTTGTTTCTTCGCTAACGGTTAAGCTGAATTTGTCAACCCCTCGGTCAACCCATGGAGATTTTCAAAATGGTACGTTCCAATCCAAGAAGAATATTGTTTTTCTGAACTGATATCAATATCGGAAGTAGGGACTAAATTGACTTTGCAGCCAGTTGAACTTATCCTTTTTCAACCGTAGAAATCGTGACTTGTGGAAACTTGGAACATTATCTTATATAACCTAGTTGGTATTATAAAGCTACCCATAACTAACTAAATTCTAATATGATTTCTATAAAGATCTTAGGGTTAATCCAATCCTCAAAAACAGCCATAACCCGTCTGTCGCGGGTCACCCCGCAAAGTCTGTCATTACCAACAGGTGATACAGTACGGACACCCCCGTAGCATATTCCCGCTTGAGGATATCCTGTATGTTGCGTTTCCGCTCCTCCTGGCGACGATCTTCCCTTCTTTGTTTTTGGCGGCATTTCGGTTTCGAGATTTTTGGTGAGCGGTGGAAAACCATTGTTTCCTGGAAGTCTGGATAAGGACATACGTCCTGAATGGATTTTATGGAACGGGGTTGGCAGGTAAATAAATTATGTTTGTTTCAAAGTGTTTTTATAGGTATGAAAGGATGTATGTCACCGAAGAATGTGGTTGTCGTATTCAGTCGAGCTTCGGTACGATACAACAAAACGTCTTCTCGTCGTTTCTCGAGAACAGAGTAAAAACAAAGTTTAATTTCTAGTTCAAATCATACCACTTAAATGTCATCAAATCATTCGAAATGATTAATAGCATGGGTTGGTTCTTCATCCTGATTATCCCAAAAGACAACGCTCATCGTGGCAGGAAGTCAAATGGCGAATGGCCAAGTCCTTTGCTAAAACTATCAATCATACAATCTTGGAATAATCTAAAGCAGCATAACCCCGCAAAACACAAAAGCAAGGACTAAGTACATAGTTTGTCGATTATGAGCATTTTATAATAATTAGTTTAAAGGGTATGGAGCAAAAATGGACTGCTCCTACATGACCCTCGCTTTTTATCAAGACTCGGGACAGGTATACAAAGTGAGATAACCATAGAGACCCGAATCAAGAATACCCCAACTAATAGAATCTCCCTCCCCCTGAACCTACCACTGAACAAAGAAACTTAGGATGGAGGGATACATGCTCCAATCTCTTCCAGGTCACTAAAAGCTTTGACCGCACAAAACTAGTTCCGACCCATTCACGTTGTTCAGTGGAATTTTCCCACCTTCGAACCTTCTTTATTCGTAGTCACTTCACGAATGTAATCTTCTTTTTACAACTCCGCCCCTCCCGAGAAAGATCTCTTGTATCCTAGCAAAAAACGTATCCCTTTTAAGCCGGGGCCCACCCACCTGTGTATCCCTTCAGAGATGAATAGAGACTTGAGACCCAAATTCTCAGAGAGGTGCGAGTCGAGAGAAAATGTGTCTGGCGCAATAGTGATGAAACTGGCGAATACTGTCCATAATCAAGGGGATGTTTTTGTTCATTTGATTTTGCACAGTATTGGAGGGGAACGGGGAATTTTAGTAAATTGTGGTTTGGAAATTTGAGTCGGAATTCGGAATCATAATCCGATTTGTTGTAACTCAATCATTTATGCTTTTTGTAATCTGTGGAGCAGAAACTGATATATAAATAGAAGAAAAGATAAGAACGCTAATGGGCGAATCCGGATGGATTCAGATTAGACTAACACTAACAGGGAGATCCAGATCCGAATTTACTTTTCGCCGATTAGTATACCGCATGCGCAAGCAGGACTCAAAGAAAAGGTTAATTTCGGTGCGGATTCGGTTTCGGAAGCTCCCCAAGTTATAACTTGGGATTCGACCATCTCCATTCACAATAATCACAGCAGGTTGATAGGTTCTCCATCCAAAAGGGGAAGTGATGAACGTCTACAGATCATGGCAACCAGTCAGGTTGTTTATCAGACGAGAAAGGATAAACAAGCTATTGTCCGGAAAGGGGAAATAGTTCCACAGAAAGGGCGCTGTATCGGTACGAGATGAAACTCAACGGTCATATTATGTTTTTAGTGTCAAGCAACATAGCCACGTGAATAGGTGAATACTGAAGGATAAAAAGTCAATCGATAATATAAGACGACCTAAATTGGATAAATGTGGCAAAGAAACCTGTTGGTAAGAACATACCCGTCTCAATTTAGACCATTAAATCACAATAGGCTAACCAACTCGGGTGCCCTTTAGCTTTTTTTCGGCACGTTTCAGCAGGTCACTTCCGTCAGGAGCGTCAAGTATGGGGTTTGGGGAGCCCCCCCCCCCCCCAACGTTATCAGCCAGTAGGTAAAAAATAACCAAGCGCCGCGATTCCTCGTAAAAACAGTAGGATTTTTTTTACTGGAAACAGTCGATTTCTCTTTAGAACAGTCGGTTTTTCGTAAAAATAGTCGATATTTTTTAGCGATCGTAATGTCTGTCTGTCTGTCGGTCTGTTCGCATTTTGCTAGTTTGGGCACTTCCACATGACCTAGGACGATAAAACTTGGCACGCATATCAGGGACCCAACCGGATTAACTTGGAAACAATCACTTCCCCGATCCGACCATCAAGGGGGGAGTGGCAAGATGGGGAATCTGGAAATTAGTAACATCATAACTTTGGAACGGATAATCGGGCGTGCATTAAACTTGACAGGTATCAAGAACAAGTGTCTTGGATGTTCATTCTCAAATTCGGATCGGATCCGATAACTGGGGGGCGGGGCTGGAGGGGGACACCCGAAATCTCTTGAAACGCTTTTTCTAGTTTTTTCCAAACCCCTACCCCTTTCTTCACAATAGTCTAGTTCTACGCGAGAATGAGTCATTCTTTCTTCACACTAGTATAGCTCTGCTCGTGGATGAGTCATTCTTTGCTTAAATTCGTTCGGAGAGAGCTAGAGCAATCGAAGGTCGAAGTGGTTAGGAATAACATGGAAAGTGTCAGCGGCTGCTCTGGCCAAACAAAACTACCAGGGTATATGGATTTCTGAAACGCTAGATGACCTCTATGCGATCTCACGCGCAATTCTGACGCACCAGAACTCTTCCCTATTGTTACAACGCAATTACTAGGTTTTCTTACGACGAAATACTGGTGTGGTGTACGTCTATTGTGTTATTCGTGTTTGATTGCAAAGCCTGTGTTCGAACAAGCAAGCAGTTAAAGAAAGTAGTGGTAAATCAATCATTGTAGAGAGATTGCGAATAATTGTGATATTGTCAAGCTGAAATACAGTGGAGTTGTAAATTCGCCATGATTGGCTTAGAAATCGCCACTTTTCAAACCCGACCGTTCCTTAAAGTACCAATCATGACCGCAAATTAAGAATAATACTTTTAAGCCAAATATGCATTTTCATGATCCCCATGAGCCCATTACCATTTTTGCCTCAAGGGTTTTGCTTACAAATGAGGTTCTAGTTCCCTTAAAGTGAGCACCTTCACCGCAAGGTCGAAAAGTACTTTTTATCAAACGATACATCTCAACCCATGATTGTTTGTGCCACAAGGATTCTACTTTTGACCAAACGGTATAGATCAATGATCCCTAAGAACCTGCTATCGTTTTTGCCTCAAGGGTTTTGCTTACAGATGCATTTCTAGCGCCTTTAAAGTCCGCATCATTACAGCCAAGTTCAACAATAAAATACTTTTTGGGATCCCAAAACGTAAGTTGCGGGATACCCATGACATCGCAAAAGTTGTTCGTCTGTCCGTCTGTGCGCAGTATAACTCTCGAAGGGAATGATATATTTTGATGAAACTTGGTGTGAGGATTCTTTGGATCAAGAGTAAGGTCAAGTTCATAGATGGGCTATGTAGCCCAACATTTAGGGATGGGGAGGGGGTTTAAATTAAGAGGCAAATGAAATATTTTAAAACAGATAATGTGATAGTCGATGATGGGGTAAGAAGACATGTTGAACACGATGGTGAAAACCATTTTGTCATCGGAAAAGTAGTTCACCCGGAATCCGGCCAAAACCGGAAAGATTGTTAAAAGTAAAAGTTTTATTTGAAGTTGATTAGATTTAGGGGTAAGAAGACATGCTTAATACGATGGTGAAAACCATTTTTTCGTTGGAAAAGTAGTTAGGCCGGAATCCGGCCAAAACCGGAAAGTCTGTTAGAAGTAAAAGTCTTATTTGAAATTGATTAGATGTTCGATTTAGGGGTAAGAAGACATGCTGAACAGAATGGTGAAAACCATTTTCTCGCCGAACAAGTAGTTCGCCCGGAATTCGGCCAAAACCGGAAAGTTTGTTAAAAGTAAAAGTTTTATTTGGAGCTGATTAGATGTTCCATTTAGGAGTAAGAAGACATGCTGAACACTTATGTGAAAACAATTTTCTACCCAGACAAGAAGTTCGCCCGGATCCGGCCAATCATTTTTTACCAGGACATATAGTTCGACCAGAATCCGGCTGGAGCCGAAAAATTTGTTATACGTTGAATTTTTATTTGAAGTTGATTATATGTTTAATATTGGGGAAAGAAGGTCCACAGAGTTCGTATTTGAGCTTTCTTTTTTCGCCGGACAAGTTATTTCCGGAATTCGGCCAAAACCGAGAAATTTGCAGAAGTGGCAGGAAGTTTTCATCAAAACAGATACGACTTATAGGGGTAAACACACATGCTAACTCAATATCTGAACTTGGTTTTCTCAGATGATTAATCTGTTTTTGAATTTTAATGGTGTGAAATTAAACGTGAGTCTACTTTTTACTTACTAGTGTTATTTTTCTATAGTCGTTTGGCTGGATTAAAATTATTGTATTGTATAATAAAATAATAATAATGATAATTTTATTTAAACCCTCCATACAAATACAATGTAAACGATCGGAGGAGTTGGTAAAGAAACAGAAGAAAAAGAATCACACAACACTACGAGACAAAAATTAAGCTGCAATAACTAAAGATAACCAAATCAAGAACAAACTTGAGTCACATGATTATACCAGGCTAGCCAGTGGAAAATCGTGCAGTTTTCTACTTTGATTAGTGAAACGACTGGTTAGCTTATTTTAAGGGGAGTGTTTTGCTTCTTCCGGATATCCTGAATAGCACTTCGGAAAGGGTTATAAATAAGGTGTGCGAACTTATCGACGGAGCGCTGAAGCTAAGAGCGATTAAGCTTAGTAGTGAGGCTTCATAGCCGTAGCACAACATTGTTGTTGTCTTCTTTGTAATGTGTATTTTTGTTGTCTTATGTATATGGCCCCTGGGCTTTTAAATACTCTTATTATTATTATTATTATTCGACTCTATACAAAGTTCCCAAACAAAAAACTCCTGCCAACATTAGCTCATATTCGCTCATTAGCTCATATTCATATTCGACTCTGTACAAAGTTCCCAAACAAAAAACTTCTGCCAACATTTTACATATTCTTGCAAGTGCCATATGGGCTTTCAGCTCTTGTTCTTAAGGGGAAAACAAAGTATTTTTAAACAGCTAATGAGATAGTCGATTGAGGGATAAGAAGACATGCTGAACACAATTATGAAAACCATTTTCTCGCCGGAGAAAGTAGTAACGCCCCCGATCCGGCTAAATCCGGAAAGTTTGTTAAAAGTAAAAGTTTATTAAATGTTCGATTTAGAGGTAAGAAGACGTGCTGAACATTTCTGTAAAAATAGTTTCCTACTCGGACAAGTAATTCGCCCGGAATCCGGCCAAAACCCGATAACTTTTAAAAGCAAGTTTTATTTGAAGTTGATTAGATATCTGATGTAGGGGTAAGAAGAGATGCTGAACCCGTACATGACAATCTTTTTTAACCCGGACATTTAGTTCGCCCGGAATACGGCTGAGACCGTAAAATGTGTGACAAGTTAAAGTTTCATTTCAAGTTGATTAGATGTTCAATAAAGGGGTAAGGAGATACGCTTAATTCGTTTTTTAGTTTTATTTTTGTTGCCAGACAAGCAGTTCGCCCAAAATTTGGCCAACACCCGAAAATTGGCAGAAGTAAGGCAGGAAGTTTCGATCAGTTTCGTCCTCGGTTTCGTCAAAACAGATACAACTTAGAGGGGCTGAATCTGAATGTAATTCTGAGTCTAAATTTTTATAGTAAAATTGTTCAGGGAGTCTGGCCAAGACTGGATCCGGCGAAGTATCAAATACTAAATTTTGGGATCCTGTTTGAAACCTTTGGTCTTCTTTTTTTGTACAAATATGAAGCCCGGGAATTTAAACTCTTATTTTGGTCTCGTATTCGGTTCAATTTCTTTGTGGTCAATACTGACCACAAAGAAGATTCTGAATAATTCTCCTTGTTCCGGTTCAGAGCCACCGTGCAGCTCAGTTTCTTTTAGCCCCCCAATGATTATCACCATCGTCAAAGTTTACCTGAAACTCTCGCTGGATACAAAAAAGGTGCGAATCTTCCTGGCGATGAGAGTTATAAACTTCATTTTAAACTGGAAGTTTTCTCTTTTCAATTCATCTACTGTACTATCTCTGCGTGGTGTATGCTGATAATGAGACGAGGAGAACAGAGACGTTTCCCTTGGACAGGAACTGGTACAAGGCAAATGAACGAATATGTAGCTGTCGCTTACTGCATGCTTGTCGACCGACAGCTTTCCATCATGGAATTAAAAGGCAAAGTTTATTGACTTTCTATAATTTATCTAGCCACCCGTCTTATCCGCGTTTTTATATTCCTTGGCTTATCAGTATCAATGACTGTCAAAAAGTATGACACAGGATCGGTGGCTACAGACCAATAGCTCGGAGAGGCTATTTGAAAAGATTCCATGACAACTCGCCACACCGACAGCTGGGAACCTACAAGTCGCCACACAAACATGTCGCCACACCGACGACTCGCCACACCGGCAACTCGCCAAACCGGCAACTCGCCATACCGGCAACTCGCCACACCAATAACTTGCCACAGCGTCATTTCGCCACAGGGACGGCTCGCCACAGAGACGACTTGTCAAACGACCAACTCGCCACATGGACAACTCGCCACAAAAACAATGTTTTAGATAAAAAAAAGTTAAAAATTATTCCAAAAATATGATAGACATTTAGCTTCTCATCAATTCAGTTTTTAATCCACAATAATAGTCCTATGTCGCAGTTAAATATAAACATATAGCGGTCCGGAATTCACTATGGCATTAAGATTTCCCGACACGCACCGATCGAGTAGCTGGGCATCTTCTACGAACCACAACAACATTGAAGGTTGGCGTAAAAGGTTGCGAAAGACCGACGTGTACCGGATCAAGGCAGGTTGTTCTCCTCCTCGGCCAAAGAAACAATACTTGACACTAACCAGAGAATCAAAAGAATTGTCAGTAGGTATAACCTTAGCAGTGCTATTGATTTATTCTGAGGCACTGACCATAATTATCTGCTCCATTAAAATTTTGTTTCAAATAAGTAGTAATTGAATAAAGTGTTTTATGCTATAAATGTGGCGAGATGTCGGTGTGGCGAGATGTCGGTTCCCAGATGTCGGTATGGCGAGTTGTGGCGAGATGTCCCGACACGATTTGAAAAAAAGGGCTTGATTTAGTTCTAAATATGAGGATTTTAGAAGGACCCCTCTGGGTCCGTGTCTGAGATGTCTATGTGTACCAACTGTGATATTACAGCTACGATTTTTAAAAGAAGTACATTATCACGCTTGGTATACCTTAGGTATTTTACGGCTTAAGTCAAGGCGAGTTACGACATGGTCTGCCGGTTTCTTCCCGATAGAATGAATCAAAACAAAGCTAAACCCGCACCATTCAGACCGGCTAACTTTTGACAAATAGTTAGTTTAGTTAGTTATCATCTTGGAGGTTACATGATATGGACCACGAAAGGTCCGAATAACATTTTCTCTTGTCGTAGAAGCTAGGTGAGCTTTTTTTTTATAATAAATTGATTATCTTAATTAGCACCTCCTAGCGAACAAGGTCCGCGAATGAATCTGTAGTGCTCATGTATACATTTTTTATGGCACTTGCCCTTCGGCCAAGTGTCATATAGCGACCATAATTTGTCCGTCCGTCGGTCTCTCGGTCCGGGTGTATAATGTACGACTTTTGAACGGGTGAACAGATCTTAATAAAAACTTGATATCTGAAAAGATTTCGTGTCGACCCAATTCAATTCCGGACCGGATCCGGTTACTCTGGGGAATTTGGAGAGGGAACCAGAATCGCTTAGAGTGGAGGGATCGGAATGAAACTTGGTGGCACACGTCCTAGATACATCGCGACATAATCAGACCGGATTCGATTACTTTGGGGGGAGTTGGAGGAGGGGGGGGGGGGGGCGGATTCCGGCGATCCCGCGAGTTCGGTAATTCCTGATGTACTAGGACGATGAAACTTGGCAGGCGTGTCAGGGACCCAAACATACTGACTTGAGGGTAGTCGTTTCTCCGATCCGACCATCTTTGGGGAGTGGAGGGATGGGAAATGCGGAATCTAGTGACACTCATCGACTTTTAAAGGGGTGATCTGATTTGAATAAAATTTGTCACGTGGAAAGAGCTATCGTCTCAGATGTTCCGTGTCAAGTCCGGATCGGATCCGGTACTTGTAGTGGGGATTTGGAGGGGGGCACCAGAAAACTCGTGAAACGCTTAGAGTTCGAACAGGATCCAACCCCATTGGGGGGGGGGGGTACCGGTATTCCCCCAAAAATGCTCAGATTCGAGTGAAACTTGATAGGTGGTAAGAGAAGATGCTTTAGATGACCCATTCATGAATCAGAACCAGATTCGGCAGCGGTAGGGGAGGGGGGGCTGGAGTAGGGTACCGTAAATGTGTAGCGTCTAAGGATCAAACGAGTGGATCTATTTGGCTGAACTTGGAAGGTAGGAAAGTCATTTGCCCTAGATGATCCGATGTGATGCCGACAATGCTCAGACTTGAGTGAAACGAGATATCCTATTTCTTGGTCCGAACCTTATTCCAGGGCTAGGTATGAATCCGATTCCGAATCCACCATTTCATGCTGAGGATTCGAATCCTGAATCGAATCCGGATTTGAACCTGACCTTGACAAAAATTAAACCATGCATATAGTTTAACAAGAGATACGAGCTCATGCGGGACTTGTTACGAGTAGGTGATACAAGAAAGTACATAAGAACGCCAAGAAATACCCCGCCATCCAAAAATGCGATTCGGACCTACAGATGAACACGCAAACTGACATCGTCTAGGCCAAATGACTTTTCTACCTTCCAAATTTTAACCCGATAGATCCGCTCATTAGGTCCCTAGACATGTCCCACGCTTTCCAGTACCACCTTCCAACTCCCCCTACCGCGATCGAATCTAGTTTTTTGGGAACTTCGGGTAACTCCCCCCCCCCCCACCCACCGTGGTTGGACCCGGTTCGAAACCTAAAATATGTCATCTAGGGCGTGTGATCTCTCTACACTCCAAGTTTCATTCAAATCACAAGACCTGTTTGACCCTTATGCGAGCCAAAACATTTCCAAGACTTCCCTTCCAACTCCCCCACTGTGGCTGAACACGACTAGGAAACATAAACATCGCATTTCTGACTTCTCATCTTCCCGCCCACCAAGTTTGACGGGAATCGCAGCATAGCCTATCTGCAAATCTCCGGCTTCCGTTTCGCTCCCCCCCCCCTCTACCTTGGCCGGATCCGATCCGGACACCAAACAACAAATCAAGGTCGCAAAACTCGGTACTATCCAAATTGCATCCCATTCTGTCCATCCGTTTGGTTTGTATGCATATCAAAAAGCCCCCCCCTCTCCCCAACTCCCCAGTCGTGGCCGCACGTTGTTCAGACGCGTGTTTCGCTTGTCTAGGTTATCACTTCCTATCACCCATAAAGCTTCACACGAATCCGAGCACCCATTCGCAACTTATGGAAATCAGTGATTTCCGGATTCCCCTCCCCTCAACTCCACCAAAGATGGTCGGATCCAGGAACAAACGCTTTACTAGGGTATTGTGTCGGGTCCTTACTAATATGCTTGCACAGTGCACAGTTTCATCGTCCTTAGTATATCTAGAACTATCATAACTGGCGACCACCAGAATTCCGGGAAACACCCTCAAACTCCCCCACAGAGCCCAAATACGATCTGGTTCTGTCAATTACGTATCTATAGGGCTAATGCTTGTTCTCCCCGCCAAGTTCTATCCCAATCCCTCGACTCGAAGCGTTTCACGAGATTTCCGGTGCCCCGTCCCCCCCCCCCCCCAGAAGTATCGGATCCGATCAGGACTTAGCTTGGAACATCTGAGCACATCAGGAAGTACCGAACTCGCGGGATCACCAGAATTCCGGCCCCTTCCCCTCCCAACTCCCCCACAGTGTCCGAATATGGTCCTGTTATGTGAACGATGTATTTAGGATTGTTACTTGTTCTTCCCACCAAGTTTCATCCCGATCCCCCCACTCTAAGCGTTTCCCAAGATTTCCGGTTCCCCCCTCCAGCTCCCCGCAAAGACACCAGATCCGGTCCAGATTTTAATCTGGTCGTCTGAGACTCAGGGTCTTTCCAAATAACGGGTTTCATTAAGATCCATTTACCCGTTCAAAAGTTACAATCTTTTTGGGATCCCTGATATGCCTGCCAAGTTTAGTGCCCAAGCTGCCCCAAGTAGCCAAACTAGCAAAACCCGGACCGACCGACCGACGGACGGACAGAAATTGCCATCGATATATGGCACTTGGCCGAAGGGCAAGTGCCATAAAATCAGAGGTGACAAAAAGCACACTGAGGATGGTTGGTGGTAGACAAAAATCTCTGCTCGTGGCATTATATTAAATGTCCTAGTGCATTTCAATGTCAAGCATTTGGCACCAGCCCATTCTCTGCCTGGTCGTTATCTTATCACATTCAAGTTAATATTTAACAGAAGAACTTGAATTTGAACTATCCATGCATACATGGACTCTATGGCGGGCTTTTTGGGCCAAAAATACTCTTGCCCTCTTTGTTGATGTCTTGGTCTTGATCTTTCGCTGTATTTTTGAACAAGTTTTACATTTCCAAGGTATCATTAAAGATCCGACAGTAGAAGTTCAGAATTTCAATCACCTACTGACAAGACAGCTCTTGAGAAGGCTTCTATATTTTTGCCCAAAAGGACACCGTAAGCCTCTAGGGTTAGTCTATATTTCCCGGGTCCTTTTTTGGTGAAAGGGCTAACATTTTCAGCAGACAGTCAGTAATAAGACTTTGGGTGGGTTGTTTTAAGTTTCTGTTGGATTTCTAATAACTTAACCCGTGTCAGTCACTTTTTTGTCTCCAATCCAGTGGGGTATTTGAAGTCGATAAATTCCCATTTTCACATAATGTATTTCTTCTCCCGGAGTCGCATCAGTCACATATGCATATTAACGTTCATATTTTTAGCAAAATGTTTTGTACTGGTCACGACCAGGGTTGCCGCATCAAAAATACTTAAAGGACACCTGAATGAAGAGTACCAAGTATCATCCCTATCTGTATGACGTCCGTTAGCATTGCCTGCAGAAAACCCAATCCAAATACGAAATACCGTTTCCAAGCTATGATGTTTGCTCCATTTTGCATCTGTCCTTATTTCAGTACGGAGCAATTTTAGAAATGAACAAATGTCTCCAATCAACCCTTCTTCTGGAATATTTTTCAACCAGATAAGCCCAAAGGTATATCTAGAAGAAATTCCAATACGATCCGGCCAGCGCTGTACAAGATTTGAATGAATTGCGCTTTTTGTCTTGGAGTCTGCATGTGCAAATCTCCGGAAACAATCATCCCTATTTTGAAAACGTCACGCTCAGGAGAAGAATGCTCTCCGTGTCCATGTCTGTAAATGCATTCTCCATGGTGTGTTTAAGTATGGTTTCATTGTTCAGGTGTCCTTTAAAGAGTGACTTTTGGCCCAAAACAGAGAGTGAATTGGGAGTAAAAATTTATTTTTATGAAAAAAATGTGGAATGGTCACTTTTAGTCGGAATAGCCTCTGCAAAAAAAAATATCTTTTATATTCATGAAAAAACTGGAAACAGTCGCTTCTGGTCGGAATCCCTGCTGCAAAATGACACATTTGGACGTTATCCAAAGTATAGTGATTTTTACATTCTACGTAGGACAAGAGTGACAAAAACAAGATAGAGTGACAACTCACACTATCCTGCGATATGTGGCAAACCTGGTTATGACTAGAATCACCGAGATTTGAGAATCTGGAAGCCAGTGACGTCGAAAATGACGTTCTTCCAAAAGCCGCGTAAATTAACAAAAGTAATTTCATGGGTTTTAGGGCACTAAAAATTAAAGGGAGAGGAGTGCAAAATGATTCAGACAGTTCATGTCGCCAGTTTTCGAACACAGAGATTTATCCGACAAAATTTGTAGACAAGTAAAGAGAAATGGACACGTTCTCGTCAGCTAGCTTACTACTGTGTCATGTCCATGAATATTGAGAAAATTCGCTGCCTTGAATCAGAGCAGAGCAGAATAATTTTGCTCTGGATCACAGATAATCGAAATTCCACCCAAAGAGTCCCACTAAAGTCATCAAATTTACTAGGAAAGGCTTTTTGTGTGTTAATCAGAATCAGCACTTTCTTGTTAAGATAAGCTAAAGCCCAGAGCAAAATATCACCAAGGAGTCACGCCAAGACTTGAAAAAAAAGTTTCTTACACTTGTATAGCACCGATACTTGACCAGCGACACTTGAATAATAGCGATAGAGAACGTACTAACTGAGACTCAATCAGTCTTGCCCCAGCGCTGGTGCCGATAAAGCCATTTCGGAAAACAAGAAAAAAGTTGCGACTTCTCCTGTTTCGTCGTGGGTACAGGCCGCACCTTAGCTGTACGAGAAATTTTCTAAACCCGCAAGTTTGCCTCACTTTGAGTATAGCATTGTCCGAATAGGTGTTGTAAGGTGTATTACGGCGTATAAGGCTTATTACAGATTCCTCTTTTCCTCTGGGCGCGCGCTGTAATAAGGCGAATAACGAAAATGTAGCTCGGCTCTACCCGATGAAAATTTTTGTTATTTTATACTACTATATGCTACTATTAGCAAGACTGGGTGCTACTACGGCAAGACAGGATGCTACTCGATACTACTACAGAAGAATGGACCAGTCTGAGGCATATTAAATAATAGTATTCTTTGCTATTACATAGTATTACATGCAACGTTTTCGTACTACTACCATACTACTGCACAGGCTACACATTTTTCATCGGGTATTCTTCCTTATGCAGAGCCAATCAGATCGCTTGGTTGGTTCCGCCAAAGGGCCGAGGAGAGGAGCAGCGTCGTTGGGTGGCACGGGAAGCACTAAAATTCTACTTTGTTGGAAGCTGAAGAAACAACTTTTCTTCAAAAGCACACGTTTTGTTCTGTTACGACTGCTTACTGCTAGTTCGAGGACCAATGCTGTCCATCCATAGATTTAATAGATTTTTACAATATATTGGGCGACAAATTGTACCGGTGTACTTCAAGTAGTATTGAGAAAACTTTTTCTGATCTTTAGAAACTCGAAAAACTGCATCAGCGTGGCAACACCGAACGCTGCATTCATAAGAACGTCTCCGGTTCCTGTTTGAACAGGCGTGTGTATTAAGACGTAAACATCGCGTACAGCGCTATTCAGCTTATTACACACCTATTTGGACAATAATTATCCCGAGCGTAGTGGGCGGCACTACGACTCGGTCCCGTTTCTTACGCATGGAAAGCTAGGTCTTGCCACTACTCCCTAGTGATATTTTGCTCTGCTAAAGGCCAAGCATAAATCAGCTGACAAAATGATTTCATGTGTGCTTTAAAAATTATGTCCATCTTCTTTTTATAGTCCCATAAAACTTGGCCAACATTTTAAATTCTCTTGAAGTTCTTTAATCCCAGATCCCGTTTTACAATGCTAAGTAAGATAATAAATAAAGCCTTAACCATTCGAATGATACGCCGGTTCTTACGTGAGAGACTAGTAAGAAGGTATTCGTTCCGCAGACCAAAAACCGAAACTTACTTTTTTGAAGAAAGTAGTGGACAGACTTTGCCAGTTCGGTCTTGATGTGCACATGAACTTCCTGTTTTTCGTTGGCAAGTCGCTCCATCGTCTGACCTGAAAAAAGAAAATGATATGTGCTTCTGTCGGAACAAACTCGGATACATAGTAAAGGCATAGCATAGGTAAAAGCAAGTAGTCTCATCTATGAACAGATAATTTCCATGACAATAAACACCTAATTTAAAAATAAGCAAGGGCCTATTGTAACCATCAGTCTATACATTTGCTTAGAAACCATTTATTTAAAATTTAAGAAAATACTAAAGATTTATTTCAAGAATTAAATAAATTATCTTAAACTCGCTTACTTATTATGGAAAGTCAAAGGGCCTATTAGGATCGTCGACCACCATCAAGTTTTATTTTCGTTACTACTCGTAGCTGCACCCACAACAGCTTTTCTTGTTGAAGTGATAAAGGCCGTGATATGAGGTAGCAATAGGCAATATCAGGGCAATATCTACCGAAATTATGACTTTAGTAGGCTCTAACCGAACTTGCGACATGATTTCGTTGTATCGATACTGATGAGTTATATCTAACTACTACAGTATAACCGAACCGATTCGGTGTATCCAGTCTACACAAATTTCGACATGTTTTTGTTGGGTTAATCGATGAGTCAATCTAAGAGCGTGTTCCACCCTACTTACCGTATTTACTACGCATGACGTCACAAATTCTGGCTTCTTGCCGTCGAGGCTGGAACGCATTTTTCTATTTTCACCAAAATATCGGGCCAGGGGCTAATCCGCTTACTACGCCCCCGAGCGTGGTAAGCAAATAGTTGCTATTAGTTACTATTTTGAGAAGGCTGGAACGGTCAGCGTAGTAACTTTTCACGAGGTTGGAACGAAAATAGTAACTAATAGTTACTGATGTTAGTCTAAATAGCTCCTCTAAATTCTAACTAGTATATTTCTGGCCAACAGAGTTCGCCTTTTGAATTTATTGATTTCGTACAGTTTTGCAAAGGGAAGAGTTACATTACAAACATTTTCTATTACTTGCTAGGCCAAGTCAAAACTTAGGGTGTCTGATACTGTCGAGGGGTTGCCCACTCGCGACCCCGGTGCCAGGCCGGCACCGGTCTCCACATGTTAGAACATCAAAATCATCATGTTTAGTTTGAAAGATGAACTGCCTAACCTATGGCCGGCACTGCTGGTTTTGGCCGGTGCCAACTGGTGTCGGGAAAGAGTGTACATCAGGTGCTGAAAGTGGGTATCCCCTCGCACTTTGTTCTAGCCTGGTATTTGGACGGAGCAAGACTCAGCCACTGTGCCGAGCGAAAATCCGCGCTCGCGTTCCGTAAATATCGAGCGGGTGCGTAAACCCGAGACGTGGTATACGGTAGCATATCTTCTGCATAGCACCATAGTGCTAGTGTATACTGAAGGTTGCAGAGACGTGAGAGTGCTGAAGTTTTGGTTAAAGTAAAAGCCAGGTTTCGCCTTACAGATTTTGTCGAGGTAGATCTGGAAGGTGAAGCCAGGCCAAAATCGTCTGGAAATCCGGGGTGTTGGATGACCCAGATTCCGGATTCTATAAGGTATCTTAGAGGGAACAAATTTGAGAGAAATTGAATACGCAGATGAATGAGGTAGGAGATACAGTAAGAGTGATTGACAGTTGCGATTGAAGGGGACATTTAAGAAATGCTGATGAGTATCAAAATTAACTATCATCTTTATCTTGAGGATACGTAAAGGTCGCTAGACTGCGCGGAAGCCCCAGATATATGGACGTCTGGAAGGTGAAACCTAGCTTTGATAGCGATTATGACGGTCGGAAGCATGGACGCATTGCGGGGAGAAACATACCATTAATACACAGTAGTGTTATAACTTCATGTACGGAGTATAGAGAATAGAACACAACTAAGTCGAGACTACTAACCTGAGCTTGAATTTCTCGCACTCGCTCATCGTGCTTTGTCGGATCGGCAAATAGTTTGTGCAGTATCCATTTTCTTGTATTCAGGACCAAATCAAAAAGAAAACTGGCCGGGAGGCAAAAAAAGATGATGATCAGTGCTCGATTGTCTTCCATCCATCGAATGGCCTTGTTTTTCCACTTCGGTGGAACCAGGTCAAAAATCATTTTTGATTTTCCAACCTGAAACAATCGTAGCACTACAAGAAGGTGTCCATGTAGAGTGAGTTGGACACAGACGCATTTTTCTGATAAAGAATCTTCTTTGGACCTTTGCTCCAGACGCGATGTTCTCTAGGCTTATCTCTTAATCAGATGGTGCTCATGAAATATTCAAGGGCAAGTTCAGTTCTACACGCGAGCCTGGTCATGCTTGAAAGCGCTTTATATAATATGCATTGTTGGTAATACACCGAAAATACACATACGCTGCACGATTCAAGTATTCGACTCTTGCAATTGAAATTCCGTATGTAATTTAAAGCAATGTCTATCGTTCCCCTATCTGGGAATCGGTACTCAGACGCCATTGTTCGCCGTTTGTAGGAGATTTGTAGCCGTTTGTAGTGTCAGGAGCTGATGTTCCTTCATAATCAAATAATCGATTTTGAGATAAGGGGAATCGAGACATACCCTGACATACAAATATTGAGTTGAGTCACCCGTTCAGAAGTTATTAATACCTCAAGGCTCCGGATTCCCCCTCCCCCCCCCCCGCGATTCTCGGATCGGAGAAGTGAGTATTTCCAACTTAATGTTTTCGGGTCCCTGATATGCCTGCCATGCTTCATCACTAGCTTATGTGGAGGTGCCCAAAAGAGCGAAACCCCGACGCACTTGGCCGAATGGAACAAGCATGGAAAACGGTACCTAGGAAACATTCAATTTGTGAAGAAAGAGCTATATATCCTCCCCTGGCGGCCTGATGTCCTCGGTCTCATAGCAATTTTCATATATTCACAGAACGAAAAAAAAAATCTTGCCTATCCTGCCTTTTAAAGGCACAGAAAACTTGACTACGCAACTTTGGGCCATCAAACCGACCTGTGGACTTACTCTCGACAGGAACCCCCCTCTTTATTATCTCGAACCCCCTCCTTAGTGTTCCCAACGCTAGCTAGCTGGCAGGCCCTTGCCCCTTATGCACTGTCATTATGCACTTGTACACTGTAAAAGTTCGCCTTTGGCCGTGTTTCGGCCATAGTATCGGGATAGTAGTCAAGAGGTCGTGCTTTCGATTCCTACTCCCGGCACACAAACCTTTTGCTATTTTTTCTTCTACTAACTCAAAGTCGAATTCTCGGAAACTGCCCAGAAACTGCAATGGTCATAACGATAATTTTTCATACTCTCAATATCGACTCAGGGTACATTCTTGATATATCAGCTAGCTCCCCTAGTCAAGTTTGAGTCAAGTTTTCTGTTCCTTTAAGTATACCTAGCTCCCTTGTGGAATTATCATCTTCTAAAATCCTCAGCCTTTACCTTATTCACTATTTTGTTTCGTGCCTACGAATTTTTAGCGCTTTTTCGGCCGTGCCGAGTTTCGTCCATCGCACAACGCAAAGTTCGACGGAAAGGCCAACGTCCGCTGACAACTCTTTCAAGCAAAAGGATATAAGAATATTTTGTTTTGACTTCTCTTGTGTGCTTATTTTCCCACTTCTTAACCACGGTAAATTCAGTTTTAAATGCTTTGCGCCCGGCCGCGTCGGAGAGCAGGAAGGCTGGATAGAGTCGACAAGAAAGTCGCTAAGAGTTGGCATTACGTGGCATTAGCCGCGTTCGTTTTCTCGTTTGTGGTTGTCGGTACGAAAAATATTGTTTTATTTTTATTTCCTATCAGGGGTTTTCTTTGGCCCGATGTATAAACGTCGTTTCACTAGGTAGAGTCCCTGATGACCCTCAGCCAAATTCTGATAGATTCCGTGGAGCAAAGTACGGTAGATTCCCTCAGCCAGCCTCCAGTAAATTCCCTGAGATAAGTTCAGATAGATTCCTTCAGCAAGATTCCGGTAGATTCCCTGATCAAAATTCCTGTAGATTCCAACATTCTATTGGATTCCGTGGGGCAAAGTCCGGTAGACCAAGCCTCGAGTAAATTCACTGAGACAAGTTCCGGTACACTCGGCACTCCTTGAGCAAGATTTCGGTAGTTTCCCTAAGCAAAATTCCGGGAGGTTCACTTAGCAATGATCTGGTTGATTCCCTAAAAATCATCAAGTTCGGGTGAATTTTATAAATTTTATTCGAAGATATTAAAAGCCGAACTAACTTAATATTCACTACAGCAGCCGTAGCAGAGTAAAAAAGTGGATTTTGGCATAACAGGCCCACTGTTTAAAACTTGTTTCCAGGTTATTTTTTTTCCGACCGTAATCTGACCGTAATATGAACAAGACCAAAGGTGTCGATGGGATTCGAAAACTCTAATATTTGATCAGACAATCGGGTCTTGTCTTCGCCAGATCCAGTCTTGGACAGGCTAATCATCAGAGAAAACCAAGTTCAAATATACCTCAATAAGCCATATCTATTTTGACGATACTGACCGAGACTTCCTGCCGATTTCCGACCGAACTACTAGTCCAGCAAACAAACAAAAAATCAGAAACAAAACCAGTGTATCTCCTTATCCCTATAAAGAACATCTAATCAACTTTGAATAGAAGTTTGACTTAAAAAAAATCCGGTTACAACCGGATTCCGGAATAATTATATGTCAGGGTAAAAAACCATTGTGATATACCGACTCAGCCTCTCTTCTTACTCCTTAATCTGTCATCTAATCGAACTTTTGCTTTTAACAAATTTTCCGGTTTTGGCGGATTCCGGGCGAACTAGTTGTCCCGCGAGAAAATGATTTTCACCATTGTGTTCGGCATGTCTTTTACCCATAAATCAAACATTTAATCAACTTCAAATTAAACTTTTACTTTTAACCAACTTTCCGGTTTTTGCCGGATTTCGGACGAACTACTTGTCCGGCATGAAAATGGTTTTCACTATCGTGCTCAGCATGCCTTCTTACCCCATAATCGACTATCACATTAGCTGTTTAAAAATATTTTGTTTGTCCCTTAATTTGAACCCCCTCCCCCACCCCTCAGTATGGAGCTACATAGTCCATCTACGAACTTGACCTTACCCTTGACCCAATGAATCCTCACACCAAGTTTCATCAAAATATCTCATTGCCTTCGAGAGTTATCGTGCTTACAGACGGACGGACGTACAGACGGACATTTTTACGATGTCATAGGTATTTTGGGATCCCAAAAATTCAAACGTACCAACAACGAAAACGAACGCGGCTATTTTAAATGTGTAGCACAGGCGTACAGTGCAATAAGATAAGCGTGCTACCTAGCGGATATTTAGGTGGGAATGAACAAATAATTACCTTAAATATGTCCTCACAGGACCTGTAATGCTCCTCGGGTCCACGCTAAATTAGCTACACATCCCCCAAGCACGGCAAACCATGAACTGATGAAGCTATAAACTGATTCGTTAAAAAGTTTAAGAAAGTGACAACTCCTGATAAACGCCGCGGACCTTACTAATTTGCTTAGTTCTTAGATGGCGTGGAATGTGGATAAAAAATGGCGCTTAACGTATGGTGCGCCATCTAATACCGACAGTATCAAGGATTCAAGGCTGTAGTCGGTTCAGGAAGAAAAGGCGAATCAATAAACACAAAGAAGCGGGATGCCTTTATTCTGGTATGGCATGGGTTTCTCATTTTATGTTTTTGGATCAACCTAATCTTGAAAGGTCCAAAATGGATGATTCATGGTATACAAAATATCTGTCAGGTCTAGGAAAGCAGTTGTAGAGCCTTTTAGTTTTTACACTGTAAGTACTGTAGCCTGATTATTTTTCTGCTGTCACTTCCAATCAGTTTCCATTGCCCAAGCTGGTGGTTAATTGATACCAGTGGGCTTTTTATGTACCTATTGTATTTTTATGTTTATTGTAGTTTTAGCAAAAAGGTGAAACCTGGAATTGTGTCATTGTGATGGAAACATTTGGAACTCTGGCTCGTTCATTCTTAATTACTGTTCAGGAAAGGTATCTGAACTCAAATTTCCTTGAATTTGGCTCAAAAATGTTGCAGGGAAACTTCAGCGCAGGTTTAAACAGGTCCTAGGCCATCCTAGGTCTAGGCAGGGTCTAGGGTATGCGGAAGGCAGATAAATACGGGCATTACATTAACCAGTTCCTGCTAGCGTCCGGCCAAAAGTTAGTCTCGGGCACTTGGTTTAAGCTACCTGAATTTTCTTCCTTGTGAAGTAATTTTAAATATTGTGACTCGTATATTCTTTCCTTCTGCTGAAGCTGAATATTCGTCCACTATTGCTGTCTAAAAATCAGCAGCACAAACCACCAGAAGTGTCAAAACTGAAATGAAGCCGCCCTAGTTTGTGCGTGACTGCCCGTGATTATCTGAACACAAAAAGGACCGCCCGTGAATATAGTTTTTGGCTGAATATGTGAAAATCAAGTGGAGCATTCTTGTTTGGCAACAGCGGTGTCAAGAAACAGCAAAAAGAAGAGTGATTTTCAAACGAATTGTACCACCACTCGTACCCTAGGATAGGGTTTCCAGTGAGGACTGGTTAGGAACTTGCTAGGACTGCACTGAAGTTTCCTTTCAACATTTCAGGCCAGGTTCGAGGTTGTATAAGTTTGAGGTTAGAACCCTGCCTGTAGTCTAAGCTTATTTATGGCAATTGTGACTCATTAAGAAGAGCTAAGGTTGATTTTTATTACAATATGAGGATGAAAATGTTTGTCTTGAGCAGTCCTATCATTATCAGTAGTGTGTCGCAAATCATGGCTTTGGGAATGGTGCCAATCATGGTGCCAATGGTGTCTACCACAAAGTCCTGATTTTGGGATAGCCTATGCCGAATGGTGAACACACTGTCTGCACTAAGCCAAATGTTGGATACGCTTATTCCAATCAAATACTGATGATTTGAATGAAGCCCAGAAATCAACCAATCAGAAACCCTTTATATTGGAGTAGGCTAGGTCAGGGATAGGCAGGGGATAGGATACCAACAGCTATCTAACGTTTGGTATAGGGTATCCAACATTACACAAAGGCTATGCTAAAAGCTAGATATGGGGAAGACTTGGGTAGTATGACACACTCTCAGAACCATTGGTTTTATTCATCTGTTCTCACAGCAGCTAAGAGACATTTACTATACAAAGGAGAAAACGAGTTTGAAAAAAAAAGTACTTACTAAGAACTTATGCTAAAAAAACAATTTTTAAACCTCAAAGTAAGTTTTTTTTTGTCTAACTACAAACTCCTATGGGGATAAGGTGTTATGGCATAGAATAACCATTTCTTCCAGGGACCTGTCTAAAGTATTTCATTATCATAAGCAGTTGAGAATATGCTGGATATGCACACAATTTATGGGGAAAGGCAAATCCCCCCAAAATTGGGGTGTCAGGTAGTATGACACACTTTTTGTTGGCTTGTATGACATATGTTATAGTACACGACTGACATTTTGACATGTAAGATTTTTATTGTATTTAGAGGTTCTGAGTAGTATAAGTGCAGAGACAAGTACTCTGCAATAAAAATGTCTGAAACCTTCATTTTTTTTATTCAATCACCCATGGGGATGGAGAGAGGGGGGATCAGGAACTTTGTGACATGCATAGGTTGCAAACAGGTCAACCGATTATGGTGAAACATAATAGGTGCTAAGAAAAGATGCCCTAAAGGACCCATTTATGTGTATCCAAAATCCAGGTTTGTCGCAGACTGGTGTCAAATACTCATATCCGCTATCACCCTGACTTAGGTCGCAGACTGGGACCTGGACCCAATGACAGGGCATGAGTCAGCAAAAATATGACCCCACCACATGACAGGGCACTGACATTTGATCGTTTTCCAGGGCAATATCTAACTTTTCAGCGTTAATAAGTGTACCAAAGTTCGATCTGATTTTCAATAAAGTTACAAGTCAAGTCAAGTACATGTAGCTGTGGTTCTACTGGCTCAGTCTGTACAGTTCAGCAGACGAGCTACTAGCCAAAATACTCCATAATTGATTATCGTTTAATGAAAATTAACTATTTTTCTGAATAAAACAGCTTTCTTATGAAATATTCACTAACCCTGACCTACTCAACTGAAAAGTAGTTCTGATTATTTGATTACTGAACTTCACTAATTCATCAATATTCTATGGGTTAGGCTACCCAGCATTTATCATTAGGTCTAAATAAAATCAGGGGTTTGCAGCACTGACAGTTTGTACAGTTTAGTCCCTCAAACTAAAACATTTCCATATTTCAAAGACACTTTATCCCAGGTTGTTTTTACTAGTTTCAGATATGGTAGAAGGATGCACAGAAATTAACCCAAATTTGCAAAAGCTGGATCTCCTGGCCATGATTGTAATATGATGATAGTATAGAATGAACACTGAATAGTCAAAATCACTCTTCTTATAGCAAGCTCTGACAAAAGAGAAGGCAAATAATTATAATGAAGGTACTGGTTTCATCTAAATATTTTTGCTGCCAGTTTTGAGGTTCATGTGTTGGATCCCAAACCAGAGCACTGGGGATTAATTACTACTCTCCCTCACTCAAAAATAATAATAGGGCTTTATTTTGCAAAACCATAACTTGACCATGGCCAAAATGTCTCTTTTGTATCAGAACTTTCTTTCCAGAGCGGGTCTGTTGTCAGCATGGCACAGTATTATACCCCTAATGGAGCAGCAGCCCACTCGAGTTCTTCTCAAAACATTCACATGGACTCTCCAGCGGTGCCAAAGCATGAGCCCTTCGAGGATATACATTTGAAACTAGAAGAGGAAGATAGTGATTCAAGTGATGGTGGATCGTCTGAATCAGGTTTCGAAGGGAAAGGGGTTGAGGTTGCTGGACATTCCAGGAAAAGTATTAACAGAGGAAGGTGGTCAAAGACAGAGGTGAGCTATGGTACCAAATTTTTTAGATTGAAACTTTATTATCTTACCAGTTCTATTTTTGCTTTTAGTTTTAATAAAACAGTTATATTTCTTGGTGTGAACTAGAGTTATAGTTCAGATCAAGTCATCGTGTGAGAAAGTGTGCAGAGTTTCACACCATGTTCAGAGACCTCTTCAGATTGACAACTTGTGCTGGATTTGAATTTGTTTCCTATTTCTTTAGTTCATTTTTTTTCTTCAAAGATATCCCATCTTGTCCTTATTTTTTAACCGCTTGACTCTGCATTTGATTCTGTACTTGTTGAGTTGTTAACTCTGCTCTAGTATATTCTTAAAGCTTGCCCTTCGGGCTTTATGAGTAGCCTGTAGGAGCGAGCAACCCTCAGTTTCAAGCCAAACTATCCCCATTTCTTGTTTTCTGCACTTCGAGTTTAGGAGTAGATTTTTTTATAGTTCTTGCCCTTCGACTGAGTGCCATATGGCGATCGCAGTTTCTGTCCGTCAGTCGGTCGGTCCGGGTTTTACTAGTTCGGGCACGTCAACATAAGCTAGGACGATGAAACTTGGCAGGCGTATCAGGGACCCGAAAAGATTAACTTGGAAACAGTCGTAGGTAGGTAGGCCAATGAAGGGGAACTGGAAATTTGCAGATATGCTCCGATGATGGACGGGAAGAGGAGATGTTAGAGATGCGAAGTTTATGTGTCCGAGTCGTATTCGGCCACAGTGTGGAGGAGGGGGAGTCCCGGAAATGCTGTGGCTCGCAGAAGTTTGAACGAGTAGAATGATTTGAACGAAGCTCGGATGGTAGAGAAATTGTATGCCTTAGATGATATATTTTAGGGTCCGGATCCGAGCAGGGTGGGGAGGGGTACCGGAATTTCCCGAAAAATGCTCAGATTTATTTTCTCGTTTCTCACCACCTACTCGTGATAAGTGCCATATGAGCTCGTAGCTTTTGTTAATGTTTCTTAGAGCAATATTTGTGCATAGGATGATTTGCTCAGACAGCTGTATGACCAGTATGGAGGCAACTGGTCAGCCATTTCAAACCACTTCCCTGATCGTTCAGATGCCCAGTGCCAACACCGGTGGAACAAGGTGGTAAGCCCTGAGCTCATCAAAGGACCATGGACAAAAGAGGTAAATTATTTTTTAAGTATTTGTCTCCTGTATAACTTCAGCTTAAATTGATTTGTTCTTCTTTAATTTTGGATTTTAGCATATTTGCTTCTAGAAGGACAATTTTAAAATAGGTAAAAGTATGTATGTTTCAGTGGCATACAGGAAAAATGCCTTATTGATTTGCTGATGTATTATAAATTTAAAAAGTACTAGGCTAAAATGTTCATGATATTCTTGAAACTATAATCGAACTAATCAAAGTGAATATCAGAATAAAATAACAACAAGGCAACATGGACAGAAGTTTTAAGAAAGAGGGTATTCAGTTTTTGTCTAGCTTCCTGATACGGATATATCAAGTCGATAGTCATTTAGGTACATGCTTATTACGAGTCACGCAGCCTTGAGATATTATTTTATTCATATTTTTTTTTTTCAGTATATAGACTAGCTCATTAACTACAAAATTGTCAATTGAAAAATTTGTTTATTGCGTTCAAGCCCCTTCCTGTTTCACTGAGGCATTTCCGTTCCTAAGCCGTGTGTGCAGTGCCTCGTGCTTGGCATTACGAACTACGAGACAGGACTCACTGCGTACAATAAGAAAATTTGAACTAAGTTTCAGTTCTAATACGCTGCATCGAAGCGCCGATGTCAGTGCTGTGTCAGCAGCAGGAGCTGTGGCTTTTACTATCATAATGTTCACTTGCAGGAAGATGACATGGTCATTGAGCTCGTTAAGCGCTACGGTCCCAAAAAATGGTCCCTCATTGCCAAGCACCTAAAAGGGCGAATTGGCAAACAATGTCGCGAGAGGTGGCACAACCACCTAAACCCAGATATAAAGAAGAGCCCATGGACCATTGATGAGGATAAAGTTATATACCAAGCTCACAAACTATGGGGAAACCAATGGGCGAAGATTGCAAAGCTCCTTCCAGGCAGAACAGATAATTCGATAAAGAACCATTGGAATTCAGCAATGAGTAGAAAGTTTGAAGCTGAAGTTCTCGGCATTCCGTACGAAAGGAGAAGGATCAAGAGGCCAAGAAAGCAGTTAGACCCACCTTTGCCTGATACCCAGGAGTCTTCGACAGATAGCCAGCCTGTGAGTATCTTTTGAATATTAATATTCTCATACAGTCTGCAAGGCTCTCATACCCCTGACAATACCCTGGATGCTCAAGAAAATTCACTACTTTAAGTTACCTTAAATCAGAGCATAGAACATAGAATCATCAGAACATCGGCTCAACGCTAACAGGACCAAAGGTTTCGATAGGATCCCAAAAATCTAGCATTTGATTCAAACGATTGGGTCATGTCTTCGTCAGATTCCTTGAGTATTTTTACTGTTAAAATAAAGTTCAAAAATGGATTCAGCATGTCTCCTTGCCCCGATACCGAACCTCTAATCCAGTGGTTCCCAACCCGTGGTACGCGTACCCAAAGGGGTACGCGAAGGTACCAAAATCGGTTTAGCGTGTAGCTTCAAAATCTCACCTCGCTGGTTCTTGATTGTCGAAAGCCTATTATTACAAGCAGAGGCATCACTTACGAAAAAAACTTTGTTTGGGGGGCAAGGTATTTTAACCGACTGCGTCTGATCATTTTTACCGACTGTTTTTCGAAAAAAAAATATAACTATTTTCACGAAAAATCATGGCGCTTCGCGCCGACTCGTTTCTTTAGTACAGACTGGCCGAACACTTTGGGAGGAGAGCGAGGGGAGGGGCAACCCGTACGTTACACCTCTGATTACAAGCCCCTAGTGAAATTGAATTATATCATATTGATTCCGAAATAGCTGGCCTACTGCCGTAAAAGCTATTCCCGTCTCAACCAATATTGTTTGAAGAAGAATCAAAGACATTGCAAGTTATATTGTCATTCAGGTCGCGAATTAAGCTAACTAAAATGTTTACGATACAGTCTGATGAAAGCATCGATGTGTCGCATGAAGCAATGATTATAGTCTGTGTCCGTTATCGAGATTGACATAACCGAAAATATTGTGGTTTGCAAAAACCTCCCGTGAGCGGTATTTATTAATTTGCAGTAATAGGGTAAAACTTAAGACTGGATCCAAAACTCATTTGGTGTTTAACTCAAACCGGTATAAACAGGCTGACTATAACAAATATTGCTGTTAGTGACATAAGTTCTGTAAAAGGGGTACGCAACCTTTTGTAACCTTGATTAGGGGTACGGGATACGGAAAAGGTTGGGAACCACTGCTCTAATCGATCTCAGAAACAACTTTGAGCTTCAACCAAATTTCCAGTTTCAGCCGAATTCGTGATGAACCATTTGTCCAGCAAGAAAACTGTTCATACATCGATTCAGCGGACCTCCTTACCCCCTCAATGAATATCTTATTAGCTTATAAAACATGCATGTTTTGACCGTAAATTCGAAACCCTCCTCTCCCCTCTAAAGATAGGACGAAAGGACCGATCTACGAACTTGACCTGTACTTTACCAGTGCAATCCTCATTGAACAACATCCTCGCTTGAAGAACATATTCCTCGTTTGAACATTATATATCGACCCCTTCGACCTTCGATTACACTTGGTCTCTCCAACGTCCATAGAATAAACAGATGATTGTCGTCATCCACACGCAGAGCTACACTGGTTTGTCTAGAATAAAGGGTTAGGGTCTGCTATATCCGAAAATTGGTCGACAAATTTTGTGTCCGGTTTTCGCCGGATTCTATCTCAATAGCTTTTAAAAATAAGTGTTTCCCTTAATTTGACCCCCACTCCTACAGAGCTCATCTACGAACTTGACCTTATCCTTGACCGAAAGAATCCTCACACCAAGTTTCATCAAAATATATCATTCCCTTCGAGAGTTATCGTGCTAACAGACGGACGACTTTTCCGATGTCATAGGTGTCCCTCCGCTTACGTTTTGGGATCCCAAAAACTGAGAACAGTACGTTTTCGACTGCCTAGGTTTAAATAGATTATTTTTATCTCAAGATGTCCTGTAGCCTGAAAACTGTTAGACTATTATTTTGATCCTTTTTTTTTTAGATGATCCAGAGTCACCCCATTCCAGAAGCGACAACCATGTGGGCTGAGCCAGAGGGCAAACAGAACATTTTCAAATCCACATTCCAGGCCGGTATTCAGAGAGGCTCTTCAGGGGGGGACTCGAATATTGACCCTATTGCTGAATCGCTCATTAACGCCATGCGACCTACCATGAATCCACCTGGTGTGCCCAGTCAGCCCACAACCGCAGTGGATGACGTGAACATGGGATTCTATAATCCTTGGGAGGACCAACAGCCTAGTGGGAGCGAGGGGATGGGGCAAGGCTATCAGAGAACGACGAGCTTCGCGCGAAGTACCAGTGGTGACAAAGGTGAGGATCTGTTTTTGCTCCAACTGGGTAGAAGAGTTGTAGCTAAGCTGCAGGCCTCGGTGCCTAAGACACTGAGTGGGTCTTTGGGATCCCAAAAACGTAAGTGGAGGGATACCTATGACGTCGTAAACGTTGTCCGTCTGTCTGTTTGTCTGTGAGCACGATAACTCTCGAAGGAATGAGATATGTTGATGAAACTTGGTGTGAGGATTCTTTGGGTCAAGGGAAAGGTCGAGTTCGTTGATGGGCTATGTAGCCCTATATTTAGGGGTGGGGGAGCGCGTTCAAATTAAGGGGCAAACCTACTGAGATAGTCGATTAAGGGGCAAGAAGACGTGCTGAACAGGAATATTTAGACCATTTTCTTGCCGGACAAGTAGTTCGCTCTGAGTCCGGGCAAAACCGGAAACTTTATTAAAAGTAAACTTTTTTTTTGAAGCTGATTATATGTTCGATTTAGGGTTAAGAAGACATGCTGAACACGAATTTGAAAACTGTTTTCTCTCCGGACAAGTAGTTCGCCCGGAATCTGGCCAAAACCGGAAAATTTGTTAAAAGCAAAAGTTGTATTTGTAGTATTAGACGTTCGATTTAGGGGTAAGAAGCGACGTTGTATTCATGTATGATAATTCCTTTTTACCCGGACATATAGTTCGCCCGGAATCCGGTTGAGACCGAAAAATTTGCTACGAGTTAAATTTTATATGAAGTTGATTAGATGTTGGATATAGGGCTAAGGAGATACGCTGAATTGTTTTTTAGCTATATTTTTTCGCTGGACAAGTAGTTCCCGAATTCCAGCGAAACCGGAAAATTGGCAGAAGTAAGGCAGGAAGTTTCGATCAGTTGCGTCAAAATAGATATGACTTAAGGTTAACACACATGCTGAATCCATGTCTGAACTTGGTTTATCTTTTGAAAATGTAGAAAAAACGATTATTTTTTTAAGTTTCTAAGGTGTTTCAACCCTCGCTATAAGCCTTGATCTGTTTCTAAATTTTAGAAATAAAAATATTGAACTGTCTGAATCAAATAATAAATTATTGGGATCCCATCGAAACCTTTGGTCTTGTTTATGTCTGGATGTTTTGTATCTTCGTTATTGAGGAGGCTAGGTTTTCCCCTTATATTTAGAATCCATGCTTGGCTTCGTAAGTAATCGCATTGACAAGCAAGATGTCTTTTTTTCGTGTCCACTTGTTAGTCAGCTATTGCGAGAAATTTGCTCGTGATAGCGTTACACGGGTGGTAGAGTAAGAGCCTACTGGACGCTTTTGACTCTTTTGTTTTGAAAGTGTTAATCGCACTGAAAGCTGACTTATGAAGCGAGACATTTGAATCAGGCATTTTTCTTTACTTGAATCTCAGTTTTGCGTCGCACAAATTGTGTATGGCGTGGAATATTTTCGCAACCGCTGATGTTGCCTTACCTGCCGCCAATGATGACGGGCGGCAAACCAGAACATTTAGTAAAAAATTAATTCAAGCTTAAACGCCAGAAAATAAAATTCTGTTCCATTCTCCGTAGAGACAGGAAAGCTGGAAGATTCAATGTTGCTATCTCCGATATGTTTAACTGCCAGTAGAACAAGTAGACGGTCTCATCCGCGCAATACAAATTCTTCACGTTTTGATGCAGTTATTTTCTGTACTGTCCACCGTTTTTGCTTTCTAAGTAGATTATGCCGTACTTTCCAGTCACGGTCGGGTGTTTTGACTTTCCTGTTTCCGCGACTCCCTTGCAACCCTCCTCTCTACCTAATAAAAATGATGTGCTGGCACATCTTGCTACCATAAGAGGTCGAACAACTTGTTTTACGAGCCCCCTCCCCACACGAACGAAGTGATTTCCCATTCCTCTTTCAAGGATTTGTTCCCATTTCAGTGTTTGCCATTCTGCAACGGCCCGCGTCTACACCTCCTATACTCCGGCGCCGGCGCATCACAGAAAACTCCGGCGGGGATCAGTCCACTGACTTCCAGACTGAGAGGAAAAATCCATTCAGCCCCTCGAAATTCTTGAATAATCCGAACTATGACCACCTGGCTGGTCATTCGACCCCGACAAAGGACACACACCCCAGTGCCGCCTCTACCCCAGTGTTCAACAGACGGCCTTTGGATAATATCACACCGAAAACCAAGAGGAGTTTGACGGACTTTGTCTTAACTAGGGTAAGCTATCATTTGTCTTCTGAATGCAGCCACTTAGGTTACATACATAGTGTGTGTGCATTATGTCACGCTAAGGTGTTTGCATATAATATATTTGGTTACGTTTAAGTACTTATGCGTATGACTGCCCAGTATCTATGTTTAAGATAAAATCGCATAAGAACGTTGTGGTTCTGTTTCTGTATACCAATTAGGACGTACCCAAGCTCGGAACCCCTTCCGGCCTAACATTTCAATGAAAAAGTAATGGAAGAAATAGAGGGATCAGCTCCACGGTCGTCCTCTGATCTTCCACAATAACTACGTTCCTGGCAAACGTGGAGAACACGTAAAGTGATACATGTATCGCTAGTGTTATTCTATGGGAAAAATCGGCATGTAAACTAGATTTTTCAATTCAACTGTTGACTGAATTGCAAGTTTCGCCGGCGGCTACCTGTGTCGAATTTCAGTCTGAAATAGCTGATTGCAAAGCTGTCGTGATTAGAAGAACACCGACCACTAGGTGGCAATGGTTCTGATCGACGTGACATGTGAGAAGATTCATTTAGTCTCCCTTTCGCAGTGATGCTGAAGTACCACAGTTTTCCATAGTGCCTGCGTGACCTAATTTACCTTTGAAATGCGTCTGGAAAGCTGATAACCTACTCAATTCCAGAAAATTAGATCTCTTACTTAGAGGTGGGTTACGGGAAGAGAGTCTACAGTGCGAACCTTTATACAACGTGTCTGATGGCTGCGACTTTCAGATGGGGACAACATCTGCCCAAGCCGACGGTCTGCCAATACTCTCCGATGACCCCACTGAGATACAGATCAAGAGGGAGGTGAGGGAAGAAGAGATACAGGAGGCTTTAGTAAAGAGAGAAATTGAATCAGACGAGTCTCAGACTGAAACGTACGGAGAATATGCAAAAGCGGAAGAAGATGTTGATTTGCTAGTAGTTACACGAGAACAGTACCAAATGAAGCTTACGGACGACCAAAAAGACCGGTTGGATATCCTAGCCGGGAAATTTGTTTATGGCTGCCAAGTTGCACTTGACGTCGTATCATCTCCTTTTTTCCGTGAGTTCGTCAGAGCTCTGAACCCAGATTATATACCTCCCGATGCAAGAAAACTGACAGGTCCAATTTTGGATCGGATTTATGATGAGACATCTACTTTATCACCAGCTACTTTTTCGACACTTCTTGTTGCTGGGGTTGAAGGGGCGAATGGCCATCAGACAATTGTGATAATGAGAAAGGTTCAGATGGAGTATAAAATGGTCGAGATTTGTGAAGTGTCTTCTGAGGAGAAGTTGGTGGAAGCAATCTTAGAAGCAAAAAGAAATGACGTCTCCGATGTCGCCACGATTATGATTGGAAGACAAGTAGAGCTGGGGGAGTGTGTGAAACTTGAGGGAATGCTACTCGCTCGTTCGTGTGATACGGCAGGAGAGCTGCTTTTTCAGGACATAATTGGGCTCGAGCAAGATTCTCTTTTTAAGTCGGTTGGATCGGTGCTCGAAACCTTCGCCAAATCGGAGGCTGAAAGATTTCTGCTTCAGGTCGGAGGGAAGAAAGTATCCCTTCCACAGATTGGACAGGGTCACTGCCACCTAGCAGCGCTGGAGAACTTCTTTCACAACCTTCCACACATGAGGAAAGTCCTGGCGAATGAAGCGAACCATGCTTGCTTTGATAACGTGTCGGATTTAATTAGTAGACTTTACGAGAAGGAACTGGTAGCAAGCATCATAGATTGTATTCAAGTCATGAAGCGGGTTTTAAACCTAACGAAAACCTGTCAAGGTAGCGAAACAACCCTAGCCGAAGCGGTCGAATTGTGGCTTGAATTTATACTCGTCGAGTCCCAGATGAAATACGAGACAGTCGTCATTACCCGGCGCGATTCGGTACTCAACCATACAGCTTTAATAGCGAATTTCCTTGACTATCGATACCGCGGCCGGAAGTTTCTCCCTTACCATTATGACAAAATGGAAGAGTCTTTGTTTGATATGCTGGACGGGTCCGGTCTGGAGGATTTCCAGGCATATAAAGAAGAAAGGGGGCTCCTTCAATCACTGGCCAAAAAGAAGGTGACACCCGCAACTTATTGGCAACTCGCCCAGAGACGCCATCCTTCCTTAGCGAGCCTCGCCCTCAAAGTTTTGAACATTCCTGCGTCTGTGGCGAAGTTGGACGAGTTAGCAAAAACAATCGTCCCCCTGAGGCCGGAACGGTTGGGGATGGATTGGGAACAAAATAAAAAGGCCTTGGCCTGCTATTTTAACCTGAACTTCTTTAGCGATTGTGAAATGACAGATCCTGCAGGATGCTAGAAAAGGGAATACGTTTTTTCAATGAGTCTATTGTGTTGTGTCTGGGGGACACGGGAGAAATTGGAAGACAAAAATTGGTTTCGTTAGAAAGTATTCGGCATAGAGACACTATTGAACCTTGAAACTGTTGACAACACAAACTTTCTGATCATGTAGGCCTTTTTGTGACCGTTAACTTGTCAGCGTATTTTTGTTGTTTTTCCTTCAGATTGTGAAACATGGGTAAACAAAGAATTGTTGTTATTTTGTGTTATTGTTTAGTTTCGTTGAGCTATTATTTTCTTTGTTGATTAGTGGTTATTTTTTGTGACTTGCAGTTAATTTTTACTTTTTTTCGCACATAAACTGTTTTATTACTGAACATATATTATAGTATCCTTTATATTATACAGTGTATAATTTTGTAGAGGCATCTCCGTCTGATCTACACGACCAGCCTGACTGCTGTAATCGTTTTGACGCTGACTAAGCCCTTTGTTCGCACTAAGATAAAATAAACGTTTGAATTCGTGACAGGAAACTACAAGGAAGATGTTTTCGGGCTAAGGTGAAGTTGCGTTACATGATACTTCTCGCCACTTTGTATCATAAGAGTCTGTACCAGGGTGTACTGCGGTTTTGTTGCCGCTGGAAACAATAACCGCGACATTGCCAATTGCAACAGTACGACCATATACAAAAAAACAACAACATATGAATCTTCATTATTCATATATTTGTTATTACATTAGGCTGTCGCCATTGTAGCTTTTGACATCACAGTACATAGTTAAAACTTAACTCGCTGCAGTTTTGCTTAAATAAATAAGAGCCTAAAAAGTTCCTTAAGGATCATGTGAAATCGTAACATTCATAAGATCAGTGGAACATAAGAAAGGTTGCGTGTAATCTGTTACTTTGGATAAAAACGACGAAAATATTAGCGTATTGTTACAAATTCGCACGGTCGTCAAATCAAATTGTTTATTCACTAAGAATCTTACTCACGGCGTGTGCCGACTAACTGATTCCAACGTCAACGTATAAACACACATCAGTATATATAAACCAGAAAATGCAAGCGTAACTGCCGAGTCAACTGCTATTTTGGTTTGCATCGAAACAACAGAACAAAAATATATAAAATTGATTACACACTACTAAACGGTCAGATACATATGCTTGAAAACCAAAATAAATAATCTGGGCTCTTTAATGGTGGATGAAGCGTTAAACAGTTTAAAAAATGACGGAACAAAGCTGTCACTGTATCTTACGTGGGCCCGCATTCGACTGGTTGCAGTTTTGGAATTGGGTTCGCAACTAGTCTTGGAGGTCCAGTTTGGCGCAATAAAGCAGGGAACAGCTTCATACTTGGTGACCTTTGTTATAGAACGAACTTGTACAGAAATAAACTGGAGAATTTGTCGTTTTTGTCAGAAAGTAATAAAACAAGGCCATGTTGAAAGAAAAGAAAAAACATGGGCAATAATTCTTCATTTATTCAAGATTTCAACGAATGCTGGCACAAAGCTCGTCCTATATCTGTTAACCCTTTTCAGACAGACTGCCTTCTTTGTGTCACGTTTTGCCGTAATACTCTATCTGACTAACTCTGAAACACGCCACTGAACCTGGGGAAGAACAAGAAATGTCACCCACAGGAACCCCGTTGATTCAAGTCCTTTGTAAACCAACCAACAACTTTAGTTTTGCTGACGTTTCTGGCACTTCGCTAGGAACATGGAGATTCTTCATTGACAAGAAGATTTTGAAATCGAGAGTAGAGCAAAGGTTTGGACTTTTCAAGCCAATATCGAGCCGAGACGTTCCGTGTAGACGAAAAACGCAGAAATTTACCCTGTCCGAAACCCGGGAAGTGCGGAGTGGAAAATTGCCTTGGGGTTCCGGGTGTACAGGAGGGGTATCCAACCAGAGACAAGATTTCAAATTTCAAGAGGAGTCTTTCCTTCAGAGTAATCTATCTGGCTTAAAAAAGGGACCAACAAATCGGACAAACATACTAGATTGAAGCTGATTGAACGGTTTTTTCAAACAAGATCACTTCATTCACCTTACCTCGATTAACTTGCAAAATGATGAATAAAGTTGAGTTAGCAAAGTCAGTAGCCAGAAAATCCCTTTTCAAAGCAGCTTAAAAAAAAAGAATTGGCACGGAATTTGAATATTTTTGGAAACATGACTTTTCGAAAAAAATATTTAACTCTTTGACTGTCAGGCCAGCATGAACATTTCATTTTAACATTTTTACACCAGATAGAAATATGTTGACAGATTATTTTTCACAGACCCCAACTCCTTTCAAGAAACACTTGGAAGAGCTTCAGCGTGCTGGTGGGCTTCATAGGCAGTTTGAGTGCACTCCCACTCGACTTGTGGATGACATCACGGAGATCTTACAGAAGGAGGAAGCGATGGACTTTGCCTGTGAGAATTCGAGGTCGCCTCGCAAGGTATGTGTTTCTCTCTTGGTCATTCCTCTGCTGTTCGCTATCACAGGGATGGCTACCAACGAATGCATATTCTTCCTCTTTTCAGACATTCCACTAGGTAAGACAGTTTCTACTTTACGTATTTTGGAAACACTTGCGTGAGGCCCATGGCAATACAAACAAAAAGGAAACAAAATGACAAACTTATCTCTAACAACCAGTTAAAACTACCTAACAATTTATGTGTGAGTCATTGACAACTTGAGAAATCTTATATTTGTCTGTGGCTACCTCCTGGCAGAATGATTAGGATGCTGAATTGGTCGCTGGTTCGAGTCACGGTGGTGCCGTTTTGTTTGGGGCGAGGGTTGGTGACTTTTCCCTGTAAGGCAAGCTGAAGGTACGACGGGTAATTTAGGCAGAGCTGAAGTTCTAAACGTCTTTTCATAAATCTTTCAATTCCCCTCTCTCTCCCCAGTCTTCTAGCATTGTCAAGAAGCTGTTTGAAAGCGCTAATTGACTGCACCTTCGATAATTGACATGGGTCAATTTCAAAAGCCCGTTTTGGCATTTGTCATTGAAAAGATAAGACAAGAAACTGGTTTGTGGTTAGCTCAGGACTTTCAAATGCAGTGAGGTAATCATGGACGTGTAGTTTGTGGAAGTGGTTTGATGACAGTTTAACCATTATATCTCGTAAATCATTTGTCTTGCAAGACCGCCGCCCCTAAATATTTTACTGAAAGTATCCCATCGAAACCGTATGCCTGAAATGGAAACAAAAGGATATAGACACTGCTTACACAGACCCCCCCCCCCCCCCCCCCTGTTGTGATAGCGTGGTTTTAGGAGTCTTAGAAACCTAGGGCGTAAACGAATGATTATCTTTCCTTTCTTGCGTGGGTCGACCAAGGAAAGATCGTGAAGACGGCCACAAAGGGCAAACAAGTGACGTTCACTTTTCTTTCAGTACAACAACGAGAGCGGATATGGTACTGGACGCCGGACCCCATCTACTGACAGGGAAAAGGAGAACGACCCTCTTGGTCCGTCCCTGACGAAAAGAAGCGTCCGGAAAGCCCTAGCTGCAACGTGGAGTACCCCCGGAAACATCATAGTGCCTGGGTTTTTCACCACTGATCCTGAGACACCAGTAAGTTTTAGATATTTGCTTTACCGCTTCTCATTAAAGATGAGCAAAAACAGGTTCAGTCTTACGGTACTTATCTTCTTTAGCAACGTGTAACACAGTTTTGGAACGCCTTGGTCTTGATGTTCAACTTGGGGTGATTTGCGTATCTCAGCGTATGGGCCAATCGCGAGCTGGCGTAGAGCATGATCACGGTCCGGAGCGGTTGCAAGAAGAACCGGTCGTGGCAATATCAGTGTGAAGTACCGGTTGAGGTTGACAGCGACGCTGATTACTAAAGAATAAACTTCGGAAACTGTTTAGGTTTAGGTTTTAGTTCTTCAAGACCGAATCCGAGGAAGAATGAGGACCGTAATTTATATTGTAGTTTTCCCCAGAGCAAGTCTTTGACCGGCGACTCTTCGGTTCTGTTCTCTCCTCCGTCGATTCTTCGAGATACTCTCCCGGACGAGGACATTTCGGAGTCGGACACGTCGCTGAATCGTTCCATCCTGAACAAGTCGCGGAGCAAATCCAAGGTAGGTGAAACAATGTTTATAATGTGTGCATGTGTAGGTGATGACAGTGAGAAATGCACATGCAGAAATATTCGGCCCAAATTTGACGTTAACCTCGTTTGTAGATTTTTGTTCGTGGGGGGGGGGGGGGGGGGGGTCTTGGGGGCTTAGGTCATTTCGTTTGTGTCCAAAGAAAGAAGTAGATGATTTAGAAAAGGTAAGGTGGAGCTCGGCTAAGTAAAAGCCGCCAGCCAAACCTCTTGAACGAGCTTCCGGGTCCGGGTCCTTGCTGCACAGTTCCAGCGTTTAGATTCAGTTTTTGCCCCGTTTTGTCTCTGGGCTTCGAGGTTTTACAGGTTTCAGGTAGAAAACTAATCGCTTCTGCTGCTCCCAGAAGTTTGTTTGAAAAGCAAACTTCTATTCCAGATTCTAAACTCAGCAGATGTTGATGGGATAGCATTCCCTTGCTGCAGGCCGGGTGACCAAACGTATGAGCACCATGCCCGTACCTCGGTGCATGCCCAGACGTTGGGGCACCATACCCAAAATTTGAGGATTTGTGTATGACTGTCCCGGACCCTTGTCCCTGCGACACAGTCCAACGTTTGGATTAAGTTTTCGCTCTCTTAGTGGCTCTGGCCAAGAACTTTTAGGGTTTCTACACGTACAATTCTTCGACTCTTCGAAAATCCATCGATTCTGATGTTACCTAGAAAACGATTACACACTTGAATCGATCTTATATTTAAACGGCCAATGAACTTCGGCACCATTGCACTACTGTTGGAAACAACTAACACTCGCTCGACGAACGCCGAACAACCCCCCCCCCCCCCCCCCCTCGTCCTTATAGCCAAACTGATAGTTTTAGTTTTACCCCTTCGTCAGTGTCCTTTTCCTTATTCGTCCTTTCTCATCCATAGATAGCCCTCAGATGGGAGGTGTTGGCATGTGGGCGTACAAGGGATCAGTTGGACCTCACGGAGCAGGCCCGTACCATCCTCACCGACAAATCTCTGGTCCCCCGAGCGTTGAACCTCTAGATTGACTACGGCTCGTGAAGACGACTGTCAAAGGCAGTCAAAATCGAAACCGCCTTGTGTTGTGAGAAATATCAAGTCAAAAAATAGTTCTTAGACCGCGTAGAAACATCGGTAGAGCTATTTATTTGTCATTCGTGGCAGCTTGTGCTTCATTTTAAGGACTTACTCCGGAAACCCATTAGAATGGGAATAAGTAACTGACTATATGTGCCATTAAACAGTAACAGCAGTTATTAACTTTGCGATGTCGGAAAGCGTCGTGTGTGGAATAACCCAATTATCTTAGCGGTGGCAAGGGCCCATGGTTTTTTCAGTCGTTGCTCGTGATTCCGTGGGCAAATCGCTTTCTAAGCTGCAGTGAATCTAAAGTGTTGGACTGAGGTCCATGGTTTTTCAGTCGTTGCTCGTGATTCCATGGGCAGATCGCTTGCTATGCTCCAGTGTAGCCCTCTTCTTCAGTATCGGTCTGTTCAGTCTAGGAAAAGCTAAATTCATAGATAAGACTTGCTCAGACTTGAAGCTCGGTTTTCTCTTAATTGCTCTGCACTCCTTGCCTCAACCGACTGCGTGCTTCACTTAGTTTTACGCCATGTCGCACTCTCGGTAGGGCGATCTACCGGGAAAACTATTTGAATTGGACGAAAGACGAGGAGCAATTACGGCAGTGAAATGCGCCCGCTGTCAGTAGTTTGGCAATGATCAATACCGTGTTCTCAACCTCATGCTGTAAATGTTGTCAAATTTTTGTTGGTCTTTCAGTAACGAATAATAATAAAACCGGAAGTACAACACTAATAACGGTCGTAGCACAGTTTAATGCTCATTTCTGATAACATTCAACAAATGGATGCGCAATCTGATGCTCAGTTATGCCAACCGTCGGTCTGCTAGCACAGAACCCGCGAAACCATGGGCGCTTGAGGGTAGAGATGGCTACCGGGGATGTTGTTTTAATGACGCATATAGTACAAATGTAGTTGTTTTGAGTTTCGTTGTAAATTCCAGATTGTATGAAGTGTTTGTGAAGTTACGGCTCGTGCGATATTTTTGCTACTTTTATACGTTGTAAATTCAGTATCTTTATTCGTAGAAATGCTACCTGATATTCATACAATTGTCATTCTTCATACATTCTACATATCCGTGCCTGCTTTTGTTAAAGTGTGTAAACCGAAGAACAAGAGAGTAAGCATGCCAAGTTTGTGCCATGGAAGTTGAACAAGCTCTCAGCGTTGTACCAATCAGAGCTTAAATGTGCCTTGAATTGAACATGTGCCACTAGAATCCTAAGAAGGTTCTACTTTTCGCCATACATTCCTTAGGGGGTGGATACTCTCTGTGGTTCTCAAATGTACTTGATTCTGTACTTACGTCGAACAAAATTGCTCACTGTAATCGGCCCTTACTTAAGCTCTCTTTTTACCTGGCGAACCTTTTAGATGTCTCATTTATGCAGTGCTATGGTTGCTGGCTGCAGTTTGATTCCACTCCACTTAATCCCGCGCCGAATCGTTATAACAGTTCCGACTTCTCCCTCAACACTCTTGCCAGTTGAGCTTGAAATGCCTGATTTCCAGTTCTACACATCAGTTTAGCAGTTATGTCTTTTCTCTCACCACTTTCCGAGTTAATCAGAGGTGGCTGTTTTTCGGGCTAACAGTTTAAGCTGTTTCCAGTATCAAATTTCATTAAAAGAACAAAAGAAAAGGTTAGAACATAAATATTCTGAGAGAACTCGCGACGCTGCCACCATCCGGATAATGTGATGTTCGTTGGCCAGGGGACAAGTGCCTAGACGCCATCGCTTGTCGTTTGTTGACAAAAAAAACGGAGATTCGGCTAGTCCGTGAATGGTTGAAAATAAATTGAATTGAATGTCATTTTGCTGGCAATCAGCTCTGGCGCTGCCAATCTTTTGACATTAGCCGTAACGATTCTCACAGTCCATTTCGGAAGCCGTCTTCATACGCAGCTGACTTTGTCCTGTCCCTGGTCACTGTAGTTTACTACACTGTAAAATGTGTGAATAGGCAGCAGCCAGCACGCCATAAATAGTCTACTTAATTACTATACTCCCAAGCATATTTACTCAGGCGCCATATACCTTCGAAATTGTAAAGTATTAAGGTGTCATTCTTTTACCAGTGTCGTATGATATTTTTAGGTAGAAAAAATATGAGTCGGAAAAATATTCAGAAATAGGTTATTTTGTTACGTTCTGTCACTACTTACTCGCTTTCGTGTAGTATTCTTGCGATAGTTCATTATGACTAAAGGTTTATTTTGTTTTCGCTAGTCACACTAATAGGTTTAGGTTTATTCATACATCTCGAAATGTTTTTCAGCGGTATTCTCTTCTGAATAAATTTGCAGTATTTTCAAACCTAGCAAGCGTCCACATGTTTAGAAGTATCCGTGAAACGTTGAACATCGTACGGTATTTTTCTACCCGGGTTGGTATGTTTTCGAGGCACTTGGGTCTCCAGATCCTAGTTTCTGACCGGCAGGTAGTATTAAGATTTCGGCGTCGAAGCCAGTTATCAGTCAATCATTTATCTATAAGAAGAGCTGCGAGCTCATGTGGCACTTGTTACGAGTAGGTGCTAAAGAAAGTTGATGAGAACGTCACAAAATACCCTGCAATCCAAAATTGCGGTTTGGACCTAGAAATAGGATACCTATAGTTTCACTCAAGTCTGAACATTGATGGCATCACCTCGGATCGTCTAGGGCAAATGACTTTTCTACCTTCTAAGTCTCAAGCCAACAGATCCACTCGTTTGGTCCCTAGACGTGATAAACGATTTCCGGTACCCCGTTCAACCCCCTTCACGCGGCCGAATCTGGTTCGACTCCTAAATAGATCATTTGAAGCATTTTCTCATACCACCAATCAAGTTTCATTCGAAACCGAGCATTTGTTTAACTTCCGGTGACTCTTCCCCTCACCGTCGGATCCGGTTTGAACCCTGAAATATGTCATCTAGGGTATATAATTTCTCTGTCTTCCAAGTTTCATTCAGATCGGTCAACTTGTTTGACCCCTATGCGCGAAACATCATCTCCGGGGCGTATCTGTTTTGCAGTGTTCAAGTTCAAGTTTTTTTTTATTTTACACAAAAATACAAATAGATGACACAAGCACTGTGGAGAAAAACAATTCGAACATGCAGTGCTTGTTAAAAATTTTACTATAATAACAACAACTACGTACCCTATAAATCTAACAAAAATAATATAACTTAATTTATCTGTTAAATGTTACATGTGTTAAATGTGATTCGCAGTCAGCTTGGGCTGAGGGAATATCCATCACCAAAATCGCTTCAGTAAATTCAGCCGACGTCTCCGTTTTGCGCAGTCAACTGTGATTCGCAGGCAGCTTAGGCTGAAGGAATTTTTTATCAGCATTTTTCAGTTTCACCGTCATGTTCAAACGGTATGATTTTTACTATATGGAACTGAGATCATCCCGGAAGAAATACTCTTTATGTCCAAAATAGGGCAATGAATGTCGGGGACGAAAAACGTCGCCCGAACGATGACTGAAATTCTGTGTCAACCAATAAACGGCGTTCGTGAGGGACAAATGTGATGACGCTTCCGTAGGTACATGGCGATCATTCATCGGCACGTAGGGTACATCAAGAGTATTCCAATCCGCGATCACCCGATCCTGGTCGTCTGTCCAAGGTATAACGACCGAAGAAAGTGGCATCTTGAGAGCAAAGTCTGAACCATCACTTCTTATCTTGAGTTAGTTGTGTAATCACCAAATCAGTCATTACAGATTTACTGTTTATTCTGGGCGAAGGATATTATGATAAAAGCTGGAATCAGTGTTAGTTTGTCCGAGTGAAGATGCTGAAGCCCGTCTGCGGTTTTCTTCTCTTGGCGTCTTTAGGCCACGCCCACATTGACATCCGTGCAGACTACAGAGATTATTCCCTGACCTGGGACGGAGAGAAGTTCGCCGGAGCATTTTCTTCAAATGAAGGTAGATGACACCCAGGGACTACGTTGTATTTAGAGCTCATAGGATACGGAGGTTGTAAGGTTTAACAGCGGAATAGAAAGTTTCTACCCTGTTGTTTAACCATTCTCGTTTAAAGCACTAGGCCTACACAGCAGAAGTTCATCAGAGGATAGCTGCTGGAAGAGCTATCCGAATACACATTTATTACATGGACTGTCGGTTAGTAACCAGAGGCGTTACTAGCCAAAACGTTTGGGGGGGGGACGAGGCATTTACCGACTGGCTAGTAATTTTTACCGAATTTGTCTGCGGAAAAAACGACTGTTTTCAACAATGAAAATTACATTTTTGAAAAAAAAATCGACTGATTTTCGGAAAAACCGACTATTTTGACGAAAAATCCACCAATTGTCAGAAAACCCGACTGTTTTCATGAAAAAAAATCAACTATTTTGACGAAAAATCGCAGCGCTTCGCGCCGACTCGGTATTTTTTACCAACTGGCCGACGCCTCTGTTAGTAACTGGTTTTCAGCCGTGAATACTTTGTGCGGAGGTCGCGGTACTGCGCCAGCTACCGCCTCCTGTAGCTTCTTTGGAAAGTCGATGACGCAAAGTACGACAAAGCACTTTCAGTCGACAGAGCAGCGCACCTAAAAAAATAAAAACAAATTCTGTATACATTACCATCAGAATTCTCCGCTCCTAAGCTAGAAGAAACTAAACCATGCTTTTGCCATCAAATATGATCTATTGGGATTACTGTGCTGTTATATTATATGCTATTATTCTAGATTGTGTCTAGCTAGATAGTTTGTGGGACGTACAAAGGCCAATTGGTGTATTTTCCTAACAGTTCGATTTTCGTTCTAAGGTAAATCCCTGCTAGGGCAACTTGGAATTGTACCGTCGTCTCTGGGGGACCCCTCTTTCTGCAACACAACGTCGGAGAATGAAGTTTGTTACCAATGGGGAGAGGAGCAGAAACTGAGAATCTACGACAACAGCCCATGCTATGATATTTTCTGGGAGACAAACAGCCCTTCAGTGAAAGTAAGCATTTTTTTTTTATAATCTGCTTTGAAGGCTTGAGATTCTTTTCTGTAGCCTATCCCGAGTAAGGTCATACCCATACTCTCGACTCATGCCATATAGGGAAATTGGTTTTTCGGGAGAACAGAGCATCTGTTAAGTAGACTTACGAAACTGCTCGTGCGTAATGTCTTTAGCCACTCCGACGGCCCTCGGCCTTCTTGGCCAAATAAACCTATCTATCTCATCTACAGCCGCGCACGGATCCAATAAGCGTATACGTGGGGCCTGCCACATCTCTACCCACACGTGTTCTGTATGAGTGATATACATGGAATCTGCGACTTTCACCATTCTGCTTCCTTTTCTTCTTTTATTTGTTCTACCACGCTTGACCACCATAACCCTAGATAGGATTCAGTGAGCGTGTTCCACCCTTGTAACAATAGTTACTATGAGTTACTATTTCCGTTCCATCCTCACGAAAAGTTACTACGCTGACCGTTCCAACCTTGTCGGAATAGTAACTAATAGTTACTATTTGCTTACCATGCTCGGGAGCGTGGTAAGCGTAGTAACTACGCATCTCTGGAACGTGATTGGTCGGATTCGCCCCTGGCGTGAGATCCTGCTGGAAAATAAAAAAATCGTTCCAGCCTTGACGGCAAAAAGCCAGAATTCGTGACGTCACGCGTAGTAACTACGGTAAGTAGGATGGAACACGCTCAGTATCTCCCCTGTCGTTCGTACGGGTCCGGGATAGGCTTGTAGCATCTTACCTAACCAGCTATTAAACAAGAAATAGAAAACCGTGATTTTCGTTTTTTTTTCTTGATCAGCCAATTATCCCTCTAGGATGATGTGCGAGGGATAAATACAAATTCGGATATTTCGGTTGCACTTCCGGCAAACCGTCATCAGCGAAGAAAACAAAAAACTAAATCATAAAATCCAACACAATACCAACAGACAAACGATGCGGAACCAACAAAACATACAACGATATGTAACTAAAAACCAGAAGAACGATGCGGTTTGAACGACAGACACATTCAAATAAAATAACGAATATTAACATGTGCGTGTTAAAAGTGTATATTATTATGTACAAATCTGTGATTATTTTACAATTCTGAATTATGTGTCTATTTACAATTTTCCGAACACTTCTTGCGCAAAGTACAACGACCGTACGTACAAGGTCTTTCAGCATTCCTGAACTTCTCCAATTTTAGCCCATGGTCACACTGGGCTCAAAATGCCGCCTATTCGACAAACAACGAAAATCCCTAGGGGACGTGAGATTTGATTGCCTATGTGGCAGCTTGGGGATAATGAGCAGACTGTAATTAGGGGTCCTGTAACATAACTTTACACACTGTTTTGCTCTAATTGATTTCCTGAATTTAAAACGACAATATTCAGAATTAGTTGTATCTTGTTCTTGTTCTTTTTCATTTTTCTACCTTTCCAACCCAAAATGCCAGGAAATGAGCCAAATGATGACCAAGCTATTAGAAAGTCTACTTAGTCAACCTAGGCGATTTGGTGTATGGTAGAATGCAAGTAAATGAAGTACAGTGAGAATATAGCACACTTGCTATGGAGGCCGTAGACAAAGAAGCAGTGGCAAACTTCGGCCTAGGGGCCCAACATCAGACTAAGTGGTAATTATGATGTCTAGTTGGTAATCAGGTGTACTTGCCTCTCAGAAGTCTGCCTGTCTATTTTCTAAAACAAAAGAACGTCACATAATTAAACAAATGAAAGTAATTTTTTATGGCACTTGAGCTTACTCAAGTGCCATATAGTGATTGTAATTTCTGTCCGTCAGTCGGTCTGTCGGTCCCGGTTTTGCTAGTTCGGGCACTTCCAGATAAGCTAGGACGATGAAACTTGGCAGGCATATCAGGAACTGGACCAGATTAAATTAGAAATTGTCGCTTCCTCGATCCGACCATCTGGAGGGGAGTGGAGGGAGGGGGAATCCGGAAAAAATAGGAAAAATGATATATTTTTAGCTTACGAACGGGTGATCGGATCTTAATGAAACTTGATATATGGAAGGACTTCGTGTCTCAGACCCTCCATTTTAAATCCAGACCGGATCTGGTGACACTGGGGGGAGTTGGAGGGGGAAACCGGAAAGTTTGGAAAACACTTAGAGTGGAGGGATCCGGATGAAACTTGGTGGAAAGTACAAGCAAAAGTCCTAGATACGTAACTGATACAACCGGAACGGATCCGCTCCTTTTGGGGGAGTTGGGGGGGGGGTAGAAGTCCGAATTTGCAGTGATCCCGCGAGTTCTGTGCTTCCTGATGTGCTGAGACGATGGAAATTGACAGGGATGTCTGGGACCCGACCAGATTAAATAGGAAATCGTCAATTCCCCGATTCGACCATCTGGGGGGGGGGGGAGTGGAGGGACGGTGAAGCCAAAATTTGAGGTATTTTTAGCTTGCGAACGGGTGATCGGATCTTGATGAAAATTGATATTTGGGATGACCTCGAGTCTCAGACATCTCACTTTAAATCCGGGCAGGATCCGATGACACTGGGGGGAGTTGGAGGAGGGAATCGGAAATTTTGAGAAACGCTTAAAGTGGAGGGATCGGGATGAAACTTGGTGGGAAAAACAAGCACAGGTCCTAGACACGTCATTGACATAACCGGACCGGATCAGGGCACTGTGGGGGAGTTGGGGTGGGGGTCCGGATTTCTAGCGATCCCGCGAGTTCGGCATATTTCCTGATGTCCTAGGGCGATGAAACTTGGCAGGTATGTCAGGGATCCGAACAGATTGACTTGAGAACAGCCGTTTCCCCGACCCGACCATCGTGGGGGGAGTGGGTGGATGGGGAGTCCGGAATCTAGTGGCGTGCATAACTTTTGAACGGGTGATCGGATTTGAATGAAACTTGTCTAGTGAGCTATCGCCTCGGACGTTCAGTGTCACGTACGGGTCGGGTCCGATACTTGTGGGGATGGGGGGGGGGGGGTTGGAAAAGCAGAGGGATTGGGACGAAACTTAATGGATGGAACAAGCATTAGGCCTAGATGAAATTGACGGAGCCAGATGGTTTCGGGGCTCTGTGGGGGGAGTTGGAGGGGGTTTCCTCGAATTCCGGTAGTCGTGAGTTAGAATAGTTCCAGATGTAAAACGAAACTTTGCAGGCATATTAGCGACCCGAATTATCTTGACTTAAGAACCTGACACAACATACCCCCGGAAACTTCCGTTCCTAGATCCGAGCATTTTTTGGGGAGCAAGAGAAGAAAAATATGGAAACTGACTTCTATAAATTGCGAACGAGTGGTCTGATTCGAGTGAAACTTCATGGGTGATACGGATCGATGACCTCGACATGTAAAACATGAGTTCGAACTATACGCGACCATGATTAGGGCAATTGGGGGGGGGGGGGAGGACTTTTGACTTGCACAAAAACCAAATGGATGGACCGAATGAGATGCAATTCGACAGTTTCGAGTTTATGCGGCCTAGATTTGTTATTTGGCGTCCGGGCCGGATTCGGCCAAGGTAGGGGGGGGGGGGACTGGAAACTTGCAGATAGGCTATGCTCCAATTTTAGTCGAACTTGATGGACAGGAACACGGAATTAAGAGATTGAGCCCGAACCGGCTCCGACAACGTTGGTGGGAGGGGGGGGGGACCGGAACTTTCCAAAAATGCTCAGATTCGAGTGAAACTTGATAGATGGTATAAACGAAGATGCTTTAGGTGGTCGATTTTTTTTTATTCCGAACCAGATTTGGCCACGGTAGGTGGAGATAGAGTGAGTACCGGAAATCGTGTAGCACGTCTAGGGATCAAACAAATGGATTTATTGGGATGAAAGTTTGAACAGTCATATGCATTTGCTACAGACAATCGAGACGACGCCGAAACTGCTCAGAAACGAGTGAAACTAAATATCCTATTTCTATTTCCGAACCGCATTTTTGGAGGGTGGGTGTATTTTGTGACGTTCTCATCTACTTTCTTGTACAGCCTACTCGTACAAGTGCCATATGAGCTCGTAGCTCTTGTTTTTGTAAATTACCAAAAGGCGTAAATTAGGCCCTAAGTATTTCGTTCACCTCAAGCGGACTATGAATCATATTTGACAGTGCGAAACGGAGCGTCAGCCAGAGTCGTTACTAGCCAAATTTTACCGACTGTTTTTACAGAATAAACTACTGTTTTTAAGAGAGTAAAAAAAAAGACAGTTTTGACGAAGAACCGACCGGTTCGACCCCCTCCCTCCATGCGCGACGCCCCTGACGTCAGCTGCATTTTATTAGAGCTGTACTTCAGCCCTTCTTGGCGAGGGTCCTCTTCAGACTCAAGCCGCTCAATCTGGAAAACGAACCAATCGAGTACCAAACCAATCGTAACTCTAATAAAGTAGAGCTGACGTTTCCGTTTTGCACTGCCAAACATTTTAGAACTACCCAGGGGCTTTTGGATCTCCATTTCAGGGTCTGCAAAGATGGTTAAACAAAATTATTTTCGGTTCAGTTTTATTCTGAGAGACAATGGCGACTAGTTCTTAGTTGCCCTAAGCGCCTCTAGCGGCGCAGGAGGAACGAAGGTCTAAGGTGCGGTTAGCTTTAATGCAGAGATACATCTTATTATCATGCTGGACTGGAGGTAGTGAGTAACCCAAGCTTCCCTTTTAGGACTGTTATGATATCGGAACTGCGCAGTGGTATGGTAGCGGTGAACTTCGAGTCCAACGCTGGCCAATCCAGAGGGAGCCACGTAGTGAGACAGCTTTTGTTACCGGTGACACAATAGAAGACCAAGTCTACTACGGGGGAGTTAGCGACCCCTACTGGCTTAACTCGGATGGCTTTGCGCTCCATGTAACCAAGGATACGCCCCTTTTCGTCAGTCTTAACCAGTCGAATGATGGGCTTTTGTGCCTGAGCGCCAAATATGAAACACCATACAAGTAAGTGCTTTTGCCTTTTAAGCATTGTCCTAATAGATGTAATAAGGTGAATAGCGCTATACGCGATGTCTACGTCTTAACACACACGCCTGTTCAAATACAACCCAAGAGGTTCTTATCAATGCGGCTTCCGGTGTTGCCAAGGTAATACAACTTTTCGAGCTCTAAAAATATCCGAAAAGGTTCTTAGTACTACCAAGAATAAATGGTACTACTTGAAGTACACGAGTACAATATAACGCAAATTATACTGTAAAAAAGCTATTAAATAACGGATGGACAGCATTGATCCTCGAACTGACGAAAAGCCGTCGTAATAGAACAAAAACGTGTTTTTGTTAAGAAAAGTTGTTTCTTTAGCTTCCAACAAAGTAGAACTGTTGTGCTTTCCTTGGCAACCCTGACGGCGCTGCGCCTCTCCTCGGCCCGCTGGCGAACCAACCAAGCGATCTGATTGGCCCTGCATAAGCCAGAATAGAACGCTAGTCTATTCTCCTTATTCGGCTTATTACAGCGCGCTCCGAGGAAAAGAGGAATCTGTAATAAGTCTTATACGCGGTAATACACCTTATTACACCAATTAGGACAATGCTTTAGCGTATTACAAAGCATGAAGCGAAACTCGACTCGGCCCTAGCCCCAAAACCCAGACATGGCCGAAATACTGAGAAAAAATTCGAACACGAGAAATCAAATGAAGAGAAAATTAACACTCCCATAATAATGATCGTTATCATAAAGTCATAAAAGGTGAAATAATCAGGAATCGCCGAGCCAGGGACTTCTTTACAACAAATTATTTTGAATCTCCACCAAAGAACTATAAGTATTCAATAAAAAGGCACTGACTAAAAAGCTAAAATTTGTCAGTTAGATTTGTTTTGAATTCAAATTGGCCAGTTTCCTCAAGAGCTGAGCATCTGTAGGTTCTGGGCCTGAGTGCCAAGTATATATAACGCTTGTTTATTTAGCCGAAAGGCCATACAAGATTTTATACACTTTTCACTTTACAAATAAACAGTTACACCTCTAGAATACACTTCTACTTAATCTAACCTAAACTTTCATTCCTGAGACTGAATCCTTTAACCACATATTTACAAACCTCTACGATACATTTGGGGTTTGTAGATTTCGGGATACGGGGAAGCGATACCAACCCACCCCCAACAAATGTTACTCTCAAATGCGAAAGCTCTTGGCGCCGTACAAGTAAGCGTTACCGCCTTTTACCTTATGAAGCGCGAAACGAACCTCGACTCGACCATTGCTTTGACCAGAGCATCCAGACAAATCGTCTTCCTATTTAGTTCCTATAGTAAATCACAGTTCGTATCTCCACAGAAGAATTAACAAATGAACAGAAGTCTCAAATTGTTTAGTTTCAAATTTCAGTGGAAATTACTTCCAACATGACTCTATGATTCCAAGACATGGTTTTCCCATCGTATGGCCGTAGAGAAATTAACTTCCGGGTAAAGAATACCTGTTCGATAGTCCTATTGGCTAGATCAATTTCAGATTCTCAAGTACGGTCTGAAAAAGACCATTCGATCTGCCAGCGTATTGGTGATGTCTGAAGGCGAAAATTAACGGGTAAAATGATGCATTTTAAGGACCTGTTGTAGCTATAATGGTAAAGCATTGTCCTAATTGGTGCAATAAGGTGTATTACCGCGTATAAGACTTATTACAGATTCCTCTTTTCCTCGGAGCGCGCTGTAATAAGGCGAATAAGGAGAATAGACTAGCGTTCTATTCTGGCTTATGCAGGGCCAATCAGATCGCTTGGTTGGTTCGCCAGCGGGCCGAGGAGAGGCGCAGCGCCGTCAGGGTTGCCAAGGAAAGCACAACAGTTCTACTTTGTTGGAAGCTAAAGAAACAACTTTTCTTAACAAAAAGACGTTTTTGTTCTATTACGACGGCTTTTCGTCAGTTCGAGGATCAATGCTGTCCATCCGTTATTTTAATAGCTTTTTTACAGTATAATTTGCGTTATATTGTACTCGTGTACTTCTAGTAGTACCAAGAACCTTTTCGGATATTTTTAGAGCTCGAAAAATTGTATTACCTTGGCAACACCGGAAGCCGCACTGATCAGAACCTCTTGGGTTGTATTTGAACAGGCGTGTGTGTTAAGACGTAGACATCGCGTATAGCGCTATTTACCTTATTACATCTATTAGGACAATGCTTAACGCAGCCTACTTCCGCAACATCATTCATTAGTTCTTAAACTCAGAGACACATTTTCTATGTTACATTCTGAGCCCGCTACACCTCACTAATCTTTCCACTTGCGGCGATTCACTATAGTTTCCATGCGCATTATGCTCCGGACGAGTGTCTGGAAATTTGGAAAAGGCTTAATGTAGGCAAGGCCGTGGATAATTTTTTAAAAGCAGAGCCTAACTTTACAGTACTCAGATAACTTTGAATATTGGAACATAAACAGTAAATAGTGCGAGGTGTGCTTTATCGGATAAAAGGAAGAATTTAAACCTTCACATTTTTCAGGCCATATCCGTTTTTCCCGAAGCTCAACCTGAAATATTCTGTCTGCTCAAGCAGCAACGCTCAGACTATGCACACATATGCTGTCGACCGATTCCTTGGGAAACCCCGGTCAGTTCCGGATGAAAGAGTTTTCCGTGACCCAATCTGGTCTACATGGGCTCAGTACAAGACCTTCATTAACGAGACAAGACTGTACGAATACGCTGGCAACATTCTTGTCTACAACTTCAACAACAGCCAAGTAGAAATCGACGATAAATGGGAGGAGTGCTACGGGGCCCACGACTTCGATAGGGAAAAGTTCCCAGACCCCGCTGGTAAGACTTGAACAGACACTCAATTTTCGACATTGCGTGCAGTAGATTGTATGCTTATGTGACCGTTTGTTCACAGTGGACTTTGCCATTTTCATGCTTTTGCAGTGTTTAGAGTCAACTATCAGTTAGACAAAGTAGCCAATTAATGGCATCTGAAAACACCTGTATAGGTATTTTGCATCATCATTCTACAATTTAGCTCAAAGCTGCACTGTTCGCATTAAAGTAACTGTTCACATAAGCATACCTCTACTAGGCAGTCTGATTCCTAGCTAGTTAAACCGCAGGTGAGAACTTGAAATTGCTGAAGGGGTGCTATTGGCTTGGTTGCCATACCGATGGTAAGAGCCCTAACAGAAGAGGTCATATGTTTAGCAGTGACCTCGAATGTTCATCAAAAAACGAGAGAGTCGCGTATGGACATCTCTTGGGAGAGATAGCTGGAGGGTTCATAAAGCCACGTCAAGAGATAAGATCTTTTACTCAAACAATATTTACAACGGATACGTCAGCTATGGTTCTTCATCAGCGATATTTCGGCCCTTCTTGGCAAGGGTCTAGTCAGGCTGTCAATCCTCTGGTTCAACTTCGGGGAAGGAAACAAACCTGTAATAAATAACTGAAGCTTCTACCGACTATAAATATCTTATTGAAGTAAATTATCTTCAAATACCACTATAATGAAAAACTAGTCCTGAGATTTAATTTTTGACACGGACGCTCTTTTTGCTGCACGATTGGGGCGATGACAGAAAAGGTTTTTTTCTGCATTTGGTCAACTTCGGTTTTTTTATTAATAAGGGGCTGAAAACTTAAATTATTTTTATTAATGACCTCGCTCTACGTTTCTATTGAGCTGACGTATCCGTTGTAAACATTGTTTGAATAAATGTTTCTAAGTCAGCTTGGGCTCAAAGAATATTTATCAACGAAGATAAGATCGTTTCCCACAGCCTCGTTTTTGTTGCAATAGCGCTGCCGCATCGCTGCTGCAGCACTTCTTTGCTTTTGCACAATATGCGTTTTTGGATTCACTTTCTTCTTGGTTGAAGCGGCAGCGCTGCACCATCTTGCAGGGAAGCACGGACTTGGTCGGGGAGCAAGTCCGCGATTCTCGAGAAGCGCTGCCGTCTTCCTCGGAAGCGCTGCCGTCTTCCTCGGAAGCGCTGCCGTCTTCCTCGGAAGCGCTGCAGTGCAAAAACGGATGGAGAAAGAATCAGTCCGGAATCGTCAGAGAAGCGAACCTGCAGCATGCAACAAAAACGAGGCTCAAGTCTTCGGCTGGAATGGGAAGCTCGGGTCCATATCCAAAGGAAAGCGACCACTTCCGTTTAAAGTTCAAATGAAAAGCCAACCTATTTTTGTATCATTTAACTGAATACACAGCATTATTTTGCTTGTGTTACGGATTTTTTGTTTCTTTCACTATTCTCCCTAGTCTGAGGTTCAGAACATTACGGCCGTCCTAACAACGCAAAATTCTACTATGATGCGGAAAATTTTACTCTTACGACTTATTTTTCGGGTGAACACTTAATTTTTTCGTACATGGTTTTAGTCAAGCATACAGCATAGGTACAGACATAGAGATACCATAAATCCGACAGAGAAATTCCGCTATATAAAAACTGATTATTCGTGAATAGCGGAGCAACAAAGTAACTTATTTTCATCAGGTCTTCAAGTAACGGTCTTAAGTATTGGTTAGCTAGATTGTCCTATCTCAGCCGTTTCGGTTAAACTTTAAGCATTTGGACTTAACGAGGTAGAGTAGGCTAGGTAGGGAGGGCTGCCCTGGTTTCTGACTGCTTGGTATTATGTTAACATGCGCGAAATTACTACCGTCTTTCAAGACGATTATTCTGCAAACACATGCGATAAGGAAACTGAACTTTAACTGAACAGCCAAAGTCCGAAAGATCGACATCAGAATTTTTTTTTGTTATCGGGATGCAAAAACTTAAATGCATGTGAACACATTCGCTGATACCTCACAGTTTAGCTACCTAAAGTTGAGTTGTCGGTAAACCTGTCGATAACCTTCTACAACTCTAATACTTGTTCCTGCTGTTTTAACTGTTGTACCCCCTTTTAGGCACAGTGGCCATTTTGAAGAGCCAAGGATTCCGCGTAACCCTCTGGATCCACCCTTTCATCAATGAGAACTGCTACTCATTCAACGATGCCCTTCCTTACATTGTCAAAGACGCTGAAGGCAATCCCGCTATCACCTCCTGGTGGCAAGGAACGCGCGCCGGAATTGTAGACTTCACCAACCCCCAAGCCCGTGAATGGTGGAGCGCTCGTATCGAAAACATTCGAACCAAATACGGCATCGACTCGTTCAAGTTCGACGCTGGCGAGACCAACTGGCTTCCACCGAATTTCGATTTACCCTTCACCCCAGAAACAGTCGAGCCGAATGTCTTCAGCACTGCGTACGTTCAGGAAGTGGCTACGTTTGGTGGGATGGCGGAGGTTAGAACAGGTTGGGGCAATCAAGGCGAGCCAGTTTTCTTTCGAATGCTGGATAAGGACTCGAACTGGAGCTTTAACCTAGGGCTGAAATCGCTGATCCCGTCTCTTCTACAGTTCAGCATGACCGGATACCCATTCGTTCTTCCGGATATGATTGGCGGAAATGGGTATGTTTTCCGGCCACAGAAAGAGCTCTTCATCCGGTGGCTGCAAACGAACGTCTTCATGCCGACAATCCAATACTCTTACGTGCCATGGGACTACGACCAAGAGGTAAGTAATAGGAAGGAAGAAAGCAATTTGGTATTGGTATTCATAACCGATAACCTAGCGGGAATCCGATTACTCCTTCTTCCAACTGCTCCTTTTTCAACCCTGACTCGAATACCAACGAATAGATTTGCGTAACAGAAGAAAAATCTATTTATTCTTAAAGGACCCGTCATACCTATTATAGTCGTTAGTTCTTAATGCTGGAGAACCGAATTTCATATGTTACATTCTAAACCCGCTAGCGACATCACATTAATCTTTCACTTGCCAGAATCCACGATTATCCATGCGCATCATGCTCCGGACGAGTGTTCGCGCATCATGCTACTGATCCGTAAAACCGGTTATCTGAATCTTGTCAAGTTTTTGCTTGAAGTCAATGAAGTCATGGGCCAAAGTCGTGGATAACTTGTTAAAAGCAGAGCTAAGTTTCACAGCATTCAAATAGTTCTGAATTGGAACATAAACAGTAAATAGTGCGGGGTGTGCTTTAAGAAACATGAACAGTGCCAACCGGGCTTTGTACTTGCACCAATATGGGCTCACGCCGGCGACTGGGAATGAATTTCGATGTCATGGACGTTGCAGCAAGTGTCTGTCACATTCAGTCTTCGTTTGACCGTTGAAGAGAGCGGTCGCAGTTCTCTTTCAACTTCTCTCAAAGAAAAATAGCAATTGGAAAATTATTAAGCTGAAAATAACGGTCAAATTCAACCGTTAACGACCAGTCACGTGCTCATTCCTGCGTCATGGACAAAACGGACTTGGTATGGTGCCCATTGTTGAACTTCGTGTCCCGGTCTATCAGAAATGGAATTAAAGCCTCCGTTGTTGTCAAAAGAATTGTAGAATTCCGTACCGTACCACCTATTGAGCGGTTCTGCCGATATTCGGTCGGAAGCAAGGATCCAGATAAATATATTTCGTGCTCTTATTTGCCATGCAATAAGATGCGGCGTAAAAGCTTCGGTCCCAGTGATAAGAGTTCGCACAGACTCCCGCGAGCATGAATGGGCAAAAAATCCATCCTTACGTGAAGCCTGTGCAAAAGCTAAGTTCTGGCACCGTCTATGGCTGGAAAGTTAGAAACCTACGGAGAGATGGATAAACACTGTTCGCAAGTGTGCCAACCGGAAATCTTGGAGAACGCTTAGAGTGGAGAGATCCGGGATGAAACTTGGTGGAAAGAACAAGCACAAGTCCTAGATATGTTAATGTCATAGCCGGAACGGATCCGCTCACTTTGGGGGAGTTGGGGGGGGGGGCGAATTTCTAGTGATTCCCGCGATTTCGGTGCTTCCTGATGCGCTAGGACGATGAAAATTGGCGAGCATGCCAGGGACCCGACCAGATTAAATAGAAAATAGTCACTTTCCCGATCCGACCATCTGGGGTGGGAGGGGGGGTGCAGGGAGGGGGAAGCCACAAATTTATGTATTTTTAACTTGCGAACGGGTGATCGGATCTTGATGAAAGTTGATATTTAGGATGATCTCGTGTCTCAGATATCCCAATTTCAAATCCGGACGGGATCCGATGACACTGGGGGGAGTTGGAGGAGGGAACCGGAATTGTTGAGAAACGCTTAGAGTCGAGGGATCGGGATGAAACTTGGTGGGAAGAACAAGCACAAGTCCTAGATACGTCATTGACATAACCGGACCGGATCCAGGCACTATGGGGTAGTTGGGGGGGGGGGGCTAGGACGACTAGGACTCATGTTCCAGGACGATGAAACTTGGCAGGTATATCAGGGATCCGAACAGATTGACTTGAGAATAGTCGTTTCCCCGATCCGACCATCGTGGGGGGAGTGGATGGATGGGGAGTCTAGAATCTAGTGGCATGCATAACTTTTGAAAGGTTTATCGGATTTCAATGAAACTTGTCAGGTGGAAAGAGCTATCGCCTCAAGTATTCAGTTCAAGTCCGGTTCCCGATACTTGTGGGTGGATGGGGGGGGGGGGGACTCAAGAAACGCTTAATGCAGAGGGATTGCGACGGAACTTAATGGAGAGAACAAACATTAGGCCTAGATACGAAATTGACGGAGCCAGATGGTTTCGGGGCTCAGTGGGGGAGTTGAGGGGGTTTCCTGGAATTCCGATAGTCGCGACAGATGTACTAATACTAAGACAGCGAAATTTTGTATATTAATGACCCGACTTAATTACTTAATTGACTTAACTGACACAACATACCCCCGGAAACTTCCATTCCTAGATCCGAGCATTTTTGGGGGAGCGAGTGAAGGGAAATTTGGAAATTGACTTCTGCAGATTGCGGGAGTGGTCTGATTCGAGTGAAACTTAATGGGTGATAACAATCGATGACCTAGACATGCAAAACTTGCGTTCGAACTATTTGCGACCACGGATGGGGGAAATGGGGGGGGGGGGGACTTTTAACATGTACAAAAACAAATGGATGGACCAAATGAGATTCAAGTTCGAAAATGCCGAGTTTTTGCGGCCTAAATTTGTTATTTGGCGTTCCGGGCCGTATTCGGCCAAGGTGGGGGGGGGGGGAGGGGGGTACCGGAAATTTGCAGATAAACTATGCTCCGATTTCTGTAAAACTTGATGGACGGGAAGAGGGGATTAAGAGATACGACGTTTATGTTTCCAAGGTGGAGTTGGAGGGAGATTGCCGGAAACTCTGAGGCTCCCATAGGGGTCAAACGAGTGCATCAATTTAAAGTTTGACTGAAAAGGGCAGAGATGGGACAGTCTTTTTACCCTCACTAATTCACTTAAAGAGGCTTGAAGACCCGATGAAAATGCGTTACTTCGTCGCTCCGCTATTCACGAATAACCAGTTTTCAAATAGTGGAATTTCCCTGTCAGATTTGTGGTACTACCTATTTCGTATGCTTGACGGAAAAGATTTATGAACTTTTTCGTTCCGGCACTAAGCAATCTTCCCCAAGCTTCTCACCGCCCACTTAAGAGTCGCGTTTGTGTTCAGATTCAAATATTCCGCGTCATAGTAGAATTTGCGCTGTGAGGACAGCCGTAGATATTCTGAACCTCAGTACTAGAGCAGATAGTGGAAAATAAGAAAATCTCTTAGCAGAATACAAATAACTCAGTGTACTCAACTAAGTGATACGAAAATAAGTTTGCTTTTCAGTTAAACTTTAAATGAAACCTGGAATGTTGAGAGACCATATACCCTAGACAGCATATTTTAGGGTCCGCACCGGATCCGACAACGGTGGGGGGGGGGGGGGGGGTACCTGAATTTTCCAGAAATTCTCAGACTTGAGTGAAACTTGATAGATGCTATAAAAGAAGATGCTTTAGATGATCCATTTTTTAGTGCAAACCAGAGCCGGCCACGGTAGGGGGAGATGGAGGGAGTACCGGAGATCCTGTAGCACGTCTAGGGATTAAACGAGTGGATTTATTGGGCTGAAACTTAAGTCTGAACAGTCATGCGCATTCGCTACAGATAATCCGAGATGATGCCGGAACTGCTAAGAATTGAATAAAACTAAATATCCTATCTCTATTTCCGAACCGCATTTTTGGATGGCGGATGTATTTTGTGACGTTCTCGTCTACTTTCTTGTACCGCCTACTCGTAACAAGTGCCATATGAGCTCGTAGCTCTTGTTGTCAAATGGGTGGGGAAGAAGTTTGGTATTGTGGTTGTATGTTGTATGTAAGTGTTTTTGTGTAGAAAAGCGCAATTGCGGCAATTTGTCGTTTTTGCACAGCAGTCATATTACCAGATACCATGGTAACTGCAAAACGACAAAATGCAGAACGGTATGTGCAAAAACGCAGCTATGGTAGTGAATCTGTGACCTCTCTTAGGTAGCGGGCGTCTATGTGTTTTCAAACACAATTTATCTTCTAGACCGTTGACATCTGCCGGGAATACACTGCACTCCACACAAGCTATGCCGATTACATAATCGAACTTGCCAACAACGCTGTTACCACTGGAGAGCCCATCAACCGGCCAGTCTGGTGGATCGACCCAAACGATGAAATTGCTCAACAGCTGGAGGACGGTAAGAAAACTTGTCACCACGTCACGTGAGAGTCTAGATTGTGAAGAGCCACATAACATAGTAAGCCACAAAGATACCACTTACATAGCATGGTTCACGTGAATGAAAGGTACCCAACACTTTACACCTTTCAGAACTATCGAGGCCAAGCCCTTTTAGAGACCCATCCTCCTCTATGACCAACCAGTACAGTAGGGGTGTGTTTATGTAAACAGTTGCTTTAATGTGAACAGTGTAGTTTTGGGCTAGATGGTAGAACGAACATCCAAAATACCTATTCAGGTGCCCTTTTGGCTAACTGGTAGTCAGCTTTAGACACAGCAAGTGCATGAAAATGGCAAAGACCAGTGCCAACAAACGTTCACATAAGCATACCTCTTCTGTACCAGAATGCAACAATGCTGTGTGGCGGCAGTCAACCAAGGAATCAATTCCTTCTCCAGGAACTAAACAGGCTGCATAAGTTGGGGTCGGCAGCAGAGTCGTTTAAGGAAATTTGAGGTTCATCTAGCCACTCTCCATACCTAACATCGAGAAAGCGTCTAACAGGATTCATCTACCGGTTCTAAACAACGGAAACATATAGTTGTTTTTGCAGTTACCATGGTGACTGGCCAGAGAAATAAGGTACTGGTTACCACGGCAACTGCGGAAACGAATTTAGACCGTGGTATCTGCTTAAAACGCAACTCTCAAGTCTGTTTTAGCAAGAAGTGGGGCAAGAGTAGGCTATTATTGAGATCTTTATTGCGCTTGGATCCTTTGTTTTATCGAAAAGGATCGACTTAAATAATTAGACACAACGCAGGGACTGAACAACCTACACCTTTTCATGACGACCGAGACCAACCCGGCGTAGTAGTATGGTAGTAGTACGAAAACGTTGCATGTAATACTATGTAGTAGCAACGAATACTATCATTTAATGTGCCTCAGACTAGTCCAATCTTATGTAGTAGTATCCAGTAGCATCCTGTTTTGCCATAGTAGCATCCAGTCTTGCTAATAATAATATATAGTAGTATGCAGTAACACGGTAGCCTTGAAGTAGAAGCATGTAGTATTGCATGCAACTTTTTCATACTACTTCATACTACTATTTTGAGATGAATTTTTCATCGGGAAGTGCCAATAGGGCCCCGTCTCCTACATACCACCAATCAATCAGTCATTTCAGTCAATAATATTAGCATGCAACAATCACCTCTGTAGCGCCGGCAACAGCGGAATGTGATCAAAAAAGTGAAAATGAACTGTTTACATTCAACCATTTTCAGAGTTTCTACTTGGTGACCTGATCCTGGCTGCACCAGTGGTGGACCAAGGAGCTGTCAGCAGAGACATCTATCTCCCAGCTGGAAACTGGAGAGACGAAGCGGATCCAAGTCATCCGGTTTATTCCGGCCCGGTATGGCTCACTGCATACCCAGCTCCTCTGAATGTTTTGCCATATTTTACTAAAGTATAAAAATGCTTTGAAACTGCTATATGGATCTATGTGAAGTAAAAATTATTTTAATTTCGGAACATAAACGACGTAAAACATGAAAGGCAGTTATGTTTTTACTTTAAGGCAAGTTAATAAGCAACCGGACCGGTATGAAAAGCACTGATCCATATCCCTTGGCTTTAGTAACTTTAACAGCTGAGCTACCTGCTGGCATTCGGCGTATTGGTTCCTACAACTGCAAGGTAACATTCAGTCATATTCTCATGATTACAGGCTTTATGAGCGTGTTCCACCCTTCTAAGTTCTAACAATAGTAACTATTAGTTGCTATTTTCGTTCCAACTTCGTAAAAAGTTAGTACGCTGACCGTTCCAACCTTGTCGAAATAGTTACTAACAGTAACTATTTGCTTAACATGCTCGGCAGCGTAGTAAGCGTGGTAACTACGCATCTCTGCAACGTGATTGGTTGGATTCGCCCGTGGCATGGTATTATGCTGGAAAACAGAAAAATAGTACCAGCCTTAATGCAAAAACCCAGAATTTGTGACGTCATGCGTAGCAACTACGGTAAGTAGGGTGGAACACGTTCTATATAACTCTTATCTCTATCAGGAAAGCAAATCTATATTTTGTCAGCGGAATTTACGATGTAGGCTATAGTGAGCTATCCCCAAGGCCTTCCCAAGCCAAGGGGAAAATTACCCAATGAGTAAGCAAAACTTAGTTTGACCAATAATATCTGAGCTGAGAACTTCCCGGTAAACCACCTATCTTCCTCATCCCCGTAACCTCAGCAAATCCCCACTTGTTCACACTCAGTCCACTACATTCTGCAAAACCAAACTCCATTCCGTCAGAATTAGTCTCAAATGTTCATACCTACTTAAATCAAACCAGTAAAACCTAAAGTACGCGTTACTGTTACTCCTAAATACTTAAAAAACTGCCACAAACTTAACGAAAAGTTACTGGTCAACTCTTGATATTCTCCTTCGGATAATGTGGCAGTGATCGGTTCTCAAGAGTTTTGGTTCAGGACTCGCAGTCTCGAGTTGATTTCATCCCAATCCACGTACGCTCCTTCCACATGTCTATTCCCGCCGTAAGCACTTCGGCCGTGGACAACCCGGCGGTTGTCAAACGTAAGAACCTCACCTGTAATGAACGCACTTTTAAGAAAACCAAACCGGGGGGCAGTGGCAGACAAACAAAATCTTAATCACTACGGTGCAACTAATCGGCGCAACTTTCACAGTGGCACAACATTTTCTGTTTCTTGCGCATTTCTAAGTGAACTTTGTTTCTGCTTAAGTCTTTTTCTGACAGTATTTTCTTGATGCCCGGCAAACTACTGTTCCCCACATTAGCTCTAAAACCCCTGCAAAATAGGTCAGTTTTATTGTCATATCTTATGAAAGTTAGGAGGTAGCGTGCTGTTAGCCAGTTCCGGCTACGCTGCGGAAAAGATTTCCATAAACGCTTCCTTTCGATTGGACTACGTGGCGCAGATGCGTCACATTCAACCTATAACAATTCATCGGATTCACATTACTGTTACAGTAGAGGTACACTTATTTGAACGTTTGTTGACTATGAACTTTGCCATTTTCATGCACTTGCTGTGACAAAAGTCATTTATGAGTTCAACAAAGTAGGTATTTAAGGGCCTCCGAAAACACCTGAACAGGTATTTTAGATCTCCATTCTATCATTTAGCCCAAAAGTGCACTGTTCAAATAAACATAGCTCTACTGTACGCTGGAGTGAAAGGGCAGAAAACGAATAACTCCCTGGGGTGTTAAGATCTGATGAGTCTCGGAAAGAATCCTTTTCTTCCTAAGAAGACATCTTGCTTTTTTCAGGTGGATCTATGAGCTATCTATGTGACGGTCGAAAACTAAAAAACGTCCAATTATGAAACACAAGGTCTTAAGAGTAAAGGAAGATAGGTTAGGCATTGATTTCTTACATTAAGACAGTTTTCCAGTGAATCTAAGACCATGTTCCACCCTACTTACCATTGGTACTATGCATGATGTCATGGTTCTGGCTTCTTGGGGTCAAGTCTGGAGCTTATTTTTCTGTTTTCGGCAAAATATAGTGCTGCGGGCTAATCGGGTCAATCACGCCACGCAGATTCGTAGTGACCACGCTCCCGAGCGTGGTAAGCAAATCGTTACTACTAATTACTATTTCAAGACGGTTGGAACGGTAAGCGTAGTAGCTTTTCCCAAGGTTGGAACGAAAATAGTAACTGATAGTTAATGTTGTTAGACGGGTGGAACACGCTCTAAGTGTTTTTTGAGGGCCTGGCCATCCAAAGCAGCACTGAAGCACAGCTGGCACTGCGAGGCCAGTCTTCAGCAACAAGTCACTGCTCACATGGCAAGCCAAAGTGGGCAGGGAACTGGAGCTCAGAACCAACATCTTGCACGGCTCTAACCACCCGGTGGGTTTACACACTGCGTAAAATCCGAGCATATTTTACGCACGTTTTTTCAAATACGTCCGTATTGCTAGAAATGTTTTCAAGCTCAAAACGTGCGTAAAATACGCTCGGATTTACGCAGTGGGTAAATGCAGCATTAAACTTCGGAATTGTATTGTAGTACAGTCAATCTAGCATCAAATATGACTTGACCGCAAAAAATTGCAACTGAAATGACTTTTAAACGATCTGGTAGAGAAAAAAAAAAGAGTTATATAATTAACTATCAGCACTCAACTACTCGACAACTATCAACTTCTGATCAACTACTATCAAAAGTTGAGAAACCTAGCGGGGTGCAAAACTCATGTTTTTTTAAGCGTTTTAAATGTCATTTCTCGTTTTTCAACTGAAATTTTCTATTTTCTTAAGGCCTAGGGTTTATTCATTGAAAACACACTTCTGATGTAGTTTTAGGTGCTGAATTCGAATATCACATCAGATTTAAGAGTTAAGCGTGTTGAACTCGAATCCTAACACATTGCACTGCCATTCGTTTTCAGCGCCCGTGTTTTGCATAAGAGAACCCGGCACAGGATTTGATACTCTACCGAGTCCGTTTGTGTTTGGATCAGGTGTTGAACTCGAAAGAAACACGGGAGCTAAAAACGCTTGAAGCCACAGAACACTGAAACCGTGTTAGGATGCGCACTGAATGCGCTCCGTAAAAACGACTTGTGACTAACACCGGTTGAGAATCGCGAGCCTGAAAACGCAACTAAGATACGGTCAACCAAAAGTGTTTTACATTCATCATCATACAAGAAAATCCTGATTCTATTATAGTACAATAGTTTTACCGCAAATAAATCACAACTGAAATGATTAAACCGTCTACTTTCCCGCTGGACCGATTGCAAAAACGCATGGAAAGCTGATATCACCGGAAAAGTACTGAATTCTGGATTTCAACAGTTCCAAAATTCCCGCCGAAGCATTCGATTTCCCGCGGAGCTTTCCATTAACTTTCTGGAATTCGTATCCGGTAAAGCTGCTTCGGTTTCCAAGCAGCCAGAAAACCATTAGAAAGTGATTCCGACTTTGCTTTCCAACTCCCGAAAACTCTCCTGATTTGTGGTCGCGTTGGGGTCGAGAGTCGTCAACCTCCATGCAAACATTTTCGAACCTACAATCCTAACCTTAGAATCCCTAGACGACAGGCAGGTTTGAAAAACCATCTGTCATCTCGAACCACTCTAAATTAGACCATCCCGACGATGAGAAAATTAACACATGAAACATCGACCTACACCAAGCAGCCAAGGAATTTTTTCGGCTGATGTAGCAAAGAGGACAACGACATACTACGCTCAAAGACGGATAAGCAAGAGCTGAGTAGGAAGTACCCAGGTAGACGGCGCAACAGGGGGGAATCTGTTTCAGCTCCAAAAAGACCCGCGGAGAGACCGCACTTTACCACTTTACTTTGCCAGCAAGTACCACATCACCCTTTTTCTAAACAAAAATCTCTGACTCACCAACGAATGCAGAACGATGGCGCTAGAGCCCTGCGACGATGGGGACCGAGGCACTATCCAACAAGATCAACCAGTCACCACGAAGCCCCAAATCGCTAATTTGGGCAACCCACGACTTAATTCTAGGACAACCCACAACCTGTCCCCAAGAAGAGCTTTGAGCCCCTTAAGACTATGAATGATATGAATATAATATCTGAACTTATGAAATATTAAAAAGCTCACTAAGAGCGTAATAATCAGAAACACCACATACACTCCTGTCATCTAAGGGACCGAGACACCCAGAACTAGAGGCCCTTAATTGCAGAATCGAAAGGGAAGCTGAAACTAAGATGAACGAAGCTTTCATACTATTTCTACCAAATAAAATTGTTCACAAATCCGGCAGAGCATGAAACGGCTGGACCTTAGGTTATGGGTACAGATGTGAGACTGATCCCGCCAGCGGAGGCAGCCGTCTTAAAGTTCTCTAAGAAAGTAGTCTCAAAGACGACCTTATGTTTCTGAACCTACTTGCTAGAGGCAACCGTTGGATCAAAGTTGTAGATAGAAGAGATGGCACAGGGTAACATGGCCCGATAAGAACATCAGCAAACAACAAACGATGACAGTTTTAACTATTTTAATAGGCTATATAATAGATAGACTTCAGACCTATTCAGGCTAAGCTTGACTCACCCCATAGGAGTAGCCAATAAAACACAGCAGGTTTTATCTTAGGGTCGAAAGCCGTTGAAAAGGATAGATTACCTATATCGCAATTAGAACAGAAAGCCGTTGAAAAGGATAGATTACCTATATCGCAATTAGAATTTAACCCAAGTTGTACACAGTATCTGCCTACTCATGGGCCTGATTAAAAATAATACGAGGGACAAATGATGACTTTAAATCAGTGACAGTGCACCACAGTTATTAATTACTGTTATTTATTTGAATCCTTCAAAACTGAAGAGTAGGTTAATGTATAACAAGACCAAAGGTTTCAATGGGATCCCAAAAATTCAATATTTGATCCAGACAATTGGGTCTTGTCTTCGCCAGATCCAGTCTTCGCCAGACTCCTTGAACATTTTTACTATTAAAATCAGCATGTGTGTTTACCCCTATAAGTCATCTCTGTTTTGACGAAACTTCCTGCCACTTCTGCCAATTTCCCGGTTTCGGCCGAATTCTGGAACTACTTTTCCGGCGAAAAAAGAAAGCTCAAAAACGAACTCAGCGTATCTTCTTTCCCGAATATTGAACATCTAATCAACTTCAAATTAAAACTCAACTTATAACAAATTTTCCGGCTCCAGCCGGATTCCCGTCGAACTATATGTCCGGGTAAAAAATGATTGTCATACACGGATTCACCATCTCTTTACCCCTAAATCGAATATCTAATCAACTACAAATAAAACTCTAACTTTAAACAATTTTCGGTTTTGGCCGGATTCCGGCGAACTACTTGTCTGAGTAGAAAATTATTTTCACATAAGTGTTCAGCATGTCTTCTTACCCCTAAATCGAACATCTAATCAACTCCAAATAAAACTTTTACTTTTAACAAACTTTCCGGTTTTGGCCGGATTCCGGGCGAACTACTTGTTCGGCGAGAAAATGGTTTTCACCACTGTGTTCAGTATGGCTTTCTACCCCTAAATCGAACATCTAATCAACTTCAAATAAGACTTTTACTTTTAACAGACTTTCCGGTTCCATCTACGAACTTGACCTTACTCTTGATCCAAAGAATCCTCACACCAAGTTTCATCAAACTATCTCATTACCTTCGAGAGTTATAGTGCGCACAGACGGACAGACAGACAGACGGACAACTTTTGCGAAGTCATAGGTATCCCGCCACTTACGTTTTGGGATCCCAAAAAGGAACAACAACAGCTCAATCAAACTCACAGACACTTACATACAAATAAACAGCTGACCGTTATTAGCCGACTATATCTGCAATGAAATACAAGAAGAAAACAAAGATCAAATAAACAAACTAATCAGGGCGCTTTTTGGAGGATAAAAGGAGAAAGGTTATGATGAAGAAGAATGTTGTCAAGCCTTTTTATGAAAGTTTTGATTTTACTATTCAAAGTTTCCAAAGGATTTTCACTTTAAAATTAGAAGTCAGGAAAGAGTTACTTGGAGAAATAGGGAAACCAAGAAGGAGTTTACAGAATTTATCACAAGTAACTTTTAATGCAGAAAGTTCAGAGGACGGAAAGAAGAAAAGATAGCAGACGGAAAAAGAATGTGAGGAAGTGCAACAGCCGTATGAATGGAACCAAGAACATCTCTGCGGTACATCCCCCGTGACTGAATAACAGCACCAAAAGCTCTTCTTATTTTATCTTGCACATCTTGAATAAGGATAAGTTTCCTAATAAGGGATACCAAGATACCCTTGGTATCTTGGAAATTAGCTTCATTTGGGTCTGTATTCCGTCCTAAGTGAGAACAACGGGATAATGTAATAGAAATGTGGATTTTTTGATAGTGTTGAATGTGAAACACTTTCAGTTGACCGTATCCCTGATCTGATGTGATATTTGAGTTCAGTACAGGAAACTATTTCAGAAATATGTTTCCCATTCAGAAAACACTAACTTAAGAAAATCGAAACTTTCAGCTGATAAATAAAAATCATTTCCGTTGCAATTTATTTGCGACAAACCTTATATTGACTATCCCGATGAAAAATGTGTAGCCTGCGTAGTTGTATCACAGTTTAGAAAAAGTTGTATGTATTGATATGTAGTATTAATACTATCATAATATCATTTAATGTGCTTCAGGCTGGGCCAATCTTAAGCGGTAGTATCCAGTAGCATCCTGTCTTCCTATCGTAGCATCCAGTATTGCTAATAGTAGCATGCAGTAGAATGCAGTAACACGGTAGGCTTGACGCAGAAGCATGTAGTAGCATATCGTACTGCAAGCTACTTTTTCGTACAACTTCATACTACTATGTTGAGATAAATTATTCATCGGGTACTATTCCAAGGCAAGTTGACTTCGTGCCGCTGCGAGCCGCTGGTGCACCTTTATCAGTTTTTTTAAACTTACCTGGATTCAGTTTAATCCTAATCATATTTTCCTCCGCGTAAATCATTTCACAAAACAGCTTCAGCGCATCGTACCAAGGTTGTACTACATCAACTGGCCCAGGAAAGTAGGAATCTCGCTGAGGCTGGCTGTAGTTCACCCTGTAGAGGCTACCTGTGAAGTCTTCACAAAATACCGGAGCTCTGTGGACCTATGGAAACGGAAGGACCAGTTAACAACTTTCTTCAAGTACATACGATAAGACTCTTGTGGCGAAAAGTGTTCATTTCCGCCACTGTTTGACTTGTTGATTCTATAACCCCCGCTTGCCTACGCTCCGGAATGGAATGAATCGCCAAAGTAAAGACGGGACGGGACGTTGCTACTTCTAGTTAGGCAGATCGGGTCGAGCTGGCAAGGGGTAAGGATCTATAGATTCTTGATATGTAATAGTGCTTGTATGGTTAGGCAATAAAGTTATATTGTGAAAACATCTGAAATCCAACTAGACTAAGTGATATCCTCACAACTCTACTCAGTACGACGTGTCTCAATTCTCGTTCCCAAATTCCCGACAGAGGCGAAAAGTATTTTCTTTTAGTAAACAAAAAGAAAACTTTCGCTTCTAGAACGCTGAAAGTTCGCGTGGGACAGGTTCCGACTCTCCTAATTCTCTGCCCTTGGCTGGGAGTGCGATGCGACAGAGATAGATATCGCTTTTATTCTTCTCGAAACTGCCATGTTAAAATCCAAATTTGTCGAGGGAGTCAATATATATAAAATATAAACACTAACAAAGATTAAAAATTTTCACGAATGACTGAATAATTTTTTATTTTTTTTTATACCGTATATGGTCACATTTTATCTACTGGAATTTGGGGATCGCCACTGAGGCCTTCTTGCTGGTCGTTCGCGAGTAATCTCGAATGGTGGCGGAAGTATGTGTTGGTGGATAGGGTGCTCGAGCATTTTGTTGCCAGAAGCAATGTACAGTTGCCACCTACGGGACTCAAGTTTATATTTCTAGAGGAGCTCATTATAAGCAATTTTGGGAATCTAGACATAATCAATCGGAAACGCTTCTATATTTTTTCAATTCAATAAGCCTGGTCCTCAGTAGGGCAAAAAAAAAGTTTCTCTACGTACTCAAGGGCTTGTCTTGTAGGGGAGCGCCCATACCAAACAGTAGGCACTAATGAAACTCGAATCAGCAACCCCTCGCTTGTGAGCTCAGCGTGCTAACTATTCGGCCGAGCCAGAAAGGTTATCCAATTATTTTGTTTATCTTTTTTTGGCGTTGAGTTATGTACCGTGGCCTTTTGGGCATTCATGAGTACAAATCCATAAACAAATACATATACTCTTCCCCCCCCCCCCAAGTCCCTTCAGAGAAAACATTTTGTAATCTGTATGCGGGCCAGCCGCTCTACCGCTTGCAAGTCCAATTTAGAGTGTATTAGCAAATACATTGTCGCGTGGTGGAAACAATGTCTCTAGCGATCAAGCTCAAGTTCCAAAAGCCTGCCCCCCCGACGATTACAATAAAACTCTGGCATAGACTTGCGGCGAATAAAAAAAAAAAGGATTCTCAAACACCTGGACATACCTTGTCGAACGAAAAGTCTGCTTCCGTTCCAACATCCGACCAATCGATGGGAGTAGTTGCTAAGACTTTGTATGCCTCAGGATGTTCTTCTTTCATCTTCATCGCTACGCCAAAACCGTCAGCGAGTTGGTTCTCACCGCCCTCCCCTTCGTCTTGAACAATGCAGTGGAGCATATTTACCTAAAATGTACCACTTAAGACCCGAACCAATGCTCCTGGAGACCTTCCTTCCGGATCCGATCCTCCCTGGGGGCTGGAGAGAGGGCGAACCAAGTTACGAATGGATAATCCAATTCGAGTGAAACTTGATGATGGGTGGTGGGAGCACATGTCCTAGATGTGGTAAACCAGATATGTAGTCTTGAACATTGGTCTTGGTCTTAACTAATCACGGATGCCGACAATCTTGATCTTGATCTTAAGACCAGAGGCAAATCCTTGATCACGGTCTTGGTCTTGCACTTCCAGTCATCAAGACCTAGCCTGGTCTTCCAAACCCTAATTACAGCCGAATTAATTTCGGAAATTTTCAAAAGGTCCCAAAGCAAGAAAAATTAATAATGGATTGCACCATCAGGACCAGATTCTGAGGGTCAACATATTATCAGATCAAGATTATCCGGTCACTGGGGAGGGGGGGGGGGGGTACAGAGTTCGAGGAGTTGCCCCAGAAACTTTGTGACAGGCGCAGGGATCAAACAGATGGAGGGATCGGGATGACCCGCGTATGGTACGAAGGTCATGTGCCTAAGACGTGTCACTCAGGGCCAATCCGAATCAATAGATGGGGAGCAGATGCTTAAGATAAGAAACCTCATCTGGATACGGTGGGACATTTCCTGGAAATGAAACTTGCAGTGCCAATGCATGATCCAATCCGAGAAAAACTGAATCGTTGGTGGGAGCAGATGCCCTAAATGTGTCATTCGTAGGTCCCTCCGCATCTAGCCATGGTGTGGGAGTTAGATGGGGTCCCTAAAATTTTGTTTAGCACGTAGGGACCAAACGGGTAGACTGTGTGCTGCATTTACTCAAAAGCGCCACGATTTCTAACTTACCCCTGGTTTGTACTCGTAATAGGGCAAATCAGTATGAAGCTGAAGTTCACTAGCTGTGTAGGCAACATTGTTCGGATCGGCTTTATTTTGAACCTGGAATTCCTCCCTGAAAAAGAATGCAAGATGACCCTAGGGTTAGTTGTTGTTGCCTAAGTAAAACAAAACAAAAAAAAAGATGTGCGAGTTAAGTGAGAACCACACGATGCCTTTAATGGTAGCCTACTATGTACAGTGCCTCCGGAGGGCGCCCTCCTTGACGAACCCAAACTTGACGAAGAAAGCAGGTAAATTCTACTAAGCAGAATTAAAGCAGACTTTATCAGTAGAAAAGGAGTAAACTGGTTCTTATCAGTGTCTTTATGTGTTTTATTTATTTTCTTTATAAATAACTTAAGTAAATTGCTTTTTATTTATTTTCGTTATAAATAAATTACTTACTTACTTTATGTTTTATTGAAAGTTTAACTGAAAATGGCTGAGACAGGACAATCTAGTTACCCCATCACTAGTTCACTTAAAGAGGCTTGAAGACCCGATGAAAATGCGTTCCTTCGATGCTCCGCCAGTCACGAATAATCGATTTTCAAATAGTGGAATTTCCCTGTCGGATTCGTGGTACTTCTATGCCCTTTACCTGAGTTGTACGCTTGACGAAAACGATTTACGAAAAATAACTGTTCACGCAGTGAGCTACCTTCCGCAGCTGATCAATGGCTACCGAGAAGCCGAGTTTGTGTTAAAATTCAAATTTTTCGCGTCATAGTAAAACTTCGCGTTGCGAAGACGGCCGTACATATTCTGAACGTCATACTAGAGCAAATAGTGAAAAAAAAAAACTTAATACAATTATGTATTCAGTTCCATGATACAAAAATAAGTTGGCTTTTCAGTAAAACTTTGAAGAACCAGTCTTACCTATATAACTGCCTTAACGACCAATCTACATCCACTGTCATTTCCGAGATTTCGATTGCTGATTTTACTTGACGTGGAATTTGGGCTCCCACTTACTTCTGCCGAGGAGCTCATTAGTCAGAAATACCAGCTATGCAAGTTTTCCGTGTTCCCTCCAAAACAAAGGAAGGTCGCGCGAGCCTGAGAACAACCAGGATTTGTAACCTTAGGGAAACCCAGCAGACCTTTGAAGGAGTCACGTATGGTAGAACATAGGAATAAAAAATGTAGCTACTGCGACTTATTCTGTAAGGTCAAACAGGTAATTGCCTGACATGTGATTCAAGCAAACGCCCTGTCTTATTACAGGAATCATACATAAAATAAGACTCCTTGCACACCCGCGCGCCCCCCATCTTGTATCAAGTAAATCATCAGAAGGGTAAACTCACCCATAATGGGTCTTCTTGATAAATCCAATTTTATCCGCCAGCTTCCGAACCTGTCCCTGTTCAACCGGTGCATTTTCCAGGATAGTAATTCCATACATCTGAAGATTTCTAAGCCAATGAGCAAATACCGAATCATTTTCTAAGGCTTCAATGAAACTGCTTCGAGGTATACTTGACTTGAAGTCTGCGAACCAGTGTTGTTTTGTTGCCCAGTTTTGTTCAGTTCTGCTTTTCCTCGACTCGGAGTCAAAAGCTCGTGGGCCAAGCCACTCTCCAGTGAATTTGCTTTCGTGACCATCGTTCCAGCGCAGAAGGAGTTGCGCACCTGAAACCTATAAGTGTACCCAATAACGCTTATTAACCCTTAAGTGTTTTTTCTCAACTATGTTTTCACATTATTTTTACAAGGACTAGGTGGTTCCAGGAGCAAACCACCGAACTGGCATATGCTTGGCCTTGTTTGGCGACGCTATCTGACGGTAGACAGAGCGTAAGTAACACCTGACGAGTACGGCTGAGCACTTCGATTGCTCTACGTGATTTATTTTTGAGAAAAAGCTCAAAACTTCGTTAGTGTTTTCTTTTATTATTTTGTGTGTTCCCATTCAGTTGTTCATCTTGGAGTAGAGCAAGAGTTGGTGGCATCAAAAGTTAAGATGAGAAGCGTCTGGAACACGGAATGGGTGGTTACCGGTGACGACCACTTTGGAGCAAATGGTAGGGTACAAAAGTCGGTTTACTTTTTGCGCCTCGAAGCAACTTGAACTGAGTGACTACAAAAGTAGGTCTTTACACCGCACATCACTAATTACCTTTGCTGTTTTAGCTCAACCGTTACAGCACGTCGTTTCTGGCGATGACATGACATTTAAACATGGACGCGGTTCCAGGGCTTAAAACGAGGTTCGGCCACGACGCGGTTCTTAATTCTGTAGCACAGACCGATAGCGAAAGTCATGTAGTTTCTCTCCGTTACCCTTATTTGTGTCAAAGTGGTTTTCTTCAGGATGGTTCGTTGAAATATACATTTTGAAGTTTGCATTTTGTGAGCCCAAGGAACAAAATCACATCTTACAGTCGATTTTAAGATCATTTGAATATTCACGGCTAAAACTGTTAAAGTTCGGTACAGTAATCATCCATCTGAGGTGAAAACTAAAATCACCTTCTACTTTGCATTTTTTCTTTTAAAAATCAAGTTTATTATTTCCTACCATTTGGATATTTCTCTTGCATTAGTGGATCTCATTTCATCTTCCTTTATTTATAGAGGCGAAAGCCTTATTATTGCAATTAAATTATTATTATTATTTGTATTATTAAATATTTCTGTGAGGTACTGTATCTATGTGACGAAATGTCCGACTGACAAATGAAGAATTTGACAAATTTCCTTAGGGACGAAATGTCTGCGTGAACACTTGTCCGTATGACGGCTATCCTTGTGATGAGTTGTAGGTAAAAAAAATTAAGTTTCCGTTGGATGAATTGTCTTCGTGTAACTGTATTTGTGACGAGTCGCCGAACATCCCCGATTCAGCAAGTTTGGGCTGACAAATTCTTGTTCTGATACAGTTTTCAGTTTCAGACAAGAAATCATGCCCGAGCTTGTGTGAAGGCTCTATGAACAATGAGTTCGGTCCAAGCCAGAACAGAAACAGCAGTAACTGGAATCAAATGAGGGTCTTGGTCTTCCATTCCATAGGCTCTTATAGGGGACAATTTTGTTGTTCTTATTCTAAATCGGTTCACTTTTAGAAGCTTGACAAGACAACATTAAACACAACAATGTACAATTTCAACAGATAACACGTTACCTCCTTTACATTAATGTAGCAGAGACTTAGCCGCATTATCCTAGTTTCGGTCCTGTCAGCCAAATGCCGTTTTATTTAACTCCCTTGTCCGCTTAATGCCGTTTTATTTGTCCTGTCAGCTGACAATTGTCAGTTCCCTGTCAGACAGGACGCCGTGAATGATGATATGATCTCGGAGTCTGTTTAGGTCCTGTCTTGGGTAGATGTCTCGACTGCATTTTATTTGTGATGCTTGTCCGCTGAGTCATTCACCTGAGGCTAAATAAATCGGCTTTATACCGTGACAGGGCAGTAACAAGAAGACAAGACCGAGACAAGGAGGACTCAAATCGAACGCAGCTTTTGTGTTATAAGCCTGGGCACAACAGTAAACATGGTTTGCAATGCTGCTTTTAAGCCCAATCTGACTGCAAGGTAGTTAAAGAAGTAAATTTGACTGGGCTGTATCTGTGATCTGGAATCTGCTATCTGATCACACGCTTGTTGTTCTAGCTCAAGCCTGAAGAGGACCCTTGCCAAGTCGCGCTAAAACTGCTAGAATAAATCTAAGCTGATTACTGATTTAGAGCAGTCGTTTTGTTCTTACAATGAGAACATTCTGTAACAATGAGCTCACATATGGCATACAAAGTGTTGTTAGCTGAAACTGCAATCCATTTGTTTGATGTTCGTTATCATAAAAACTTTTGGCATTCTGCATAAACAATTTCATGCCAGTAAAACATTTCATGTCTTACCTGGAGAGATTGAAGCACAGGTCTGTTGTTGAAATCCTTCATAAGAAGGGTCCTTGATTTAGACACTGGATGGAAGCACCTGGGGCACTGGCAGTTATCTCGTAGCCAAACAAGAGGAAATTTCTTCATCTCTGAGTTTTCCAGGGATACTTCCAAGCACCTATCCTTAACACTTGCATGCTGAATCCATAAATACTTGACCACATTTTTGGAAAAAGTATTGGTTATTGTCACAGCATCGTGGTTTAGCAGCCTTAATGGAGGTGAGCAAAGCTTTATCATGGTTGAGCTAAAAAGAAATGCGAGTGAATAGTCAAATGTGGAAATGTTCCTCAACCCCTACACAAACATTCAAGTATGTAACAACCTAAAAAAGAACCAGTGGAAATACAAATGAATCTGGAGTTTCATTCCAACGGAAGAGTCAGAAGTTCTTAGTATATGGGACAATATCCGAAACCACCTCACCTGAAGAAACAACAACTTGGTTCAGGGAGTTGAAACTTTTGAACAAACCACACACCCTGGGTTGAAGGATAAAAATTAAAGTAAAGTAGAGGTCTGCTGCTTTGCTGCTGGTTTGAATGACAAAATGATAAATTAAGAACATCAGCTGATAGCTGGCTGAGAGTCAGTCTCTGTGTTTCAGCCTTCAAGAATGCTACCATTTGAAATTATCTCCCTGTAATGTATTGATTATTTTTTGCCTAATGTTTTTTTCTCTTCTTTTACCAAGAACAAATACGCACTAGAACCTCCGTCTCCTTATTTCTGTAATATGACTATGCGGTGTCGAACAGATTCCCGGTACTGTGCCGATGCAAATGAGCGGAGGGTAGGAGAAATGCGGCACATGACAATTCGTTACCTCTACAAACAGCTATATCGCAGTAAGGCCCCAGAGAAGAAATTTCGAAAGTAGAAGCTGATTGGTTGTCTAGCATTGTTACGTCACATGTGACGCGCTGCAGAGCAGGTCAACACCCCTGCTTCACTTTTTGGGATCTCAAAACGTAAGTGGAGGGATACCTATGGGATCGCAAAAGTTGTCCGTCCGTCCGTCTGTAAGCACGATAACTCTCGAAGGGAATGAGATATTTTGATGAAACTTGGTATGAGGATTGTTTGGGTCAAGGGTAAGGTCGAGTTCGTAGATGGGCTCTGTAGCCCTATTTTTGGGGGTGGGGGTTCAATTTAAGGGACAAACAAAATATTTTTAAACAGCTAATGTGATAGTCGATTATTGGGTAAGACGACATGCTGAGCACGATGGTGACAATCATTTTCTCGCCGGACAAGTAGTTCATCCGGAATCCGGCAAAAACCGGAAAGTTTGTTAAAAGTAAAAGTTTCATTTGAAGTTGATTAAATGATTGATTTAGGGGTAAGAAAACATGCTGAGCACGATGGTGAAAACCATTTTCTCGCTGGACGAGTAGTTCGTCCGGAATCTGGCAAAACCGGAAAGTTGGTTAAAAGTAAAAGTTTCATTTGAAGTTGATTAAATGTTTGATCTAGGGGTAAGAAGACATGCTGAGCATGATTGTGAAAATCATTTTGTCGCTGGTCAAGCTGTTCGTCCGGAATCCGGCCAAAACCGGAAAGTTGGTTAAAAGTAACAGTTTCATTTGAAGTTGATTAAATGTTTGATTTATGGGTAAGAAGACATGCTGAACCCGATGGTGAAAACCATTTTCTCGCTGGGCAACTAGTTCGCCTGTAATCCGGCCAAAACCCGAATATATGTTAAAAGTAAAAGCTTTATCTGAAGTTGATTAGATGATATATTTAGGGGTAAGAAGAGACGCTGAGTCTGTATATAATGATCATTTTTTACCCGGACATGTAATTAGTCCGGAATCCGGTTGTACCCGCATTTTTTTTTAAGTCAAAATTTTATTTAAAGTTGATTAGATTTCTTTATAGGGATAAGGAGATACGCCGGCTTCGTTTCTGAATTTTTCTTTTTTTGCTGGACTAGTAGTTCGCTCGGAATTCGGGCAAAACCGCAAATTTGGCAGTAGTAAAACAGGAAGTTTCGGTCAATATCGTCAAAATAGATATGGCTTATAGAGGTATAGATAGGTAGATAGAATATCTGTACTCGGTTTTCTCTGATGATTAGCCTGGCGAAGACGAGACCGAATTGTCTGGATCAAATCTGAGATTTTGGGGATCCCATCAACGCCTTTGGTCTTGTTTCCTCTGATATGTGCAGTGCAGCGGCAAAGAGGGAGGTAGAAAGGAAATGCGTCAACTCAAAGCTCAGTAAGTATCTCTAGCTCAGCTCAGTTTTGTTGGAGTATCCATAGTCACTGCAGGGGACCAAAGACCGAGGTTCTACTGGCTTATTTGTTCTTACTTTTACTAAGAGAAGATAACTATCCAAAGTATCCTAAAAAGCTGTTGCAATGCTTCGGATGCCATAACCTTGTTATTTGTCACTGCTATAGCAACTGAGCAAAATAGAACACAAGAGTAAAATGGTGTGTAAAGCCACTAAATGGTGGGTAATCTAACTAGTTTGACTATATTTTAAATAAGAGGTCACCAACCTCAAGTTACAGACACTCTTCTTCAGCCAATCAATCCACTGAACATTCTTATAAACAGACCAAGTGGACCTGAGCTTGGTAGTAGACCCCGAAGCCGCGTCAATTTTGCTTTGGGCGGGGGCGCGAAATTTTTTTTTTTTCAGCGGCGCGCCACCGTTTGGTGGTTGGATGTATATGCAGATGATTTGTATAAAATATCGGCTGGACTGACCAGCGAGGTAGCTTATCAACACAATTTCAGCTATTCTGGTATAAAGCGTCATCTCGCTGTTCCATACGGACTCTCGCTGCGGAGTCCCCAGGGACTAGAGATTCACTTCCCCCATTCTCACGGGTCACCACATGGCGATTGCTCCAGTTATCATTTCTAAGAAATAACCCCTTTCGGATTCGGTGTGGAGTTGATTTTGGGGAGTTGCTGGTGTCGTTGTTTTAACAAGACCAAAGGTTTCGATGGGATCCCAAAAACTTAATATTTACAGACGATCTGGTCTTGTAGCGGTCCAGTGGTAATCGTCGGAGAAGACGAAGTTCAAATATGGATTCAGCATGTGAGTTTACCCCTATAGGCTGCGTCATGTCTACTTTGACGAAATTTCCTGCCTTACTTCTGCCGAATTTCCGGTTTCAGCCGGATTCCGGGCGAACTACTTGTCTTGCAAAAAACTGAAGTTCAAAACGGATTCAGCTTATCTCCATACCATCCATATCTCCATAATCAACTTCAACTTTTAACAAGTTTTCCGATTCAGCAGGATTCGTGGTGAAATGTGTCCAGGTATAAAATGATTGTCGTTCACGAATTCAGCATGCCTTCTTACCCGTAAATCGAACACCTAATGACATGGATATAAAACTTTTACTTTGAACAGATTTTCCGGTTATGGCCGGATTCCGGGCGATCTACTTGTCCGGCGACAGAATAATTTTCATATGCGGATTCAACATGTTTCACTATCCTTAAATCGAACCTCTAATCAACTTCAGATTAATCTTTTATTTTTGACAAACTTCCCGGTTCTGGCGGGATTCCGGCCGATCTACTTGTCCGACGATTCATATTCGGATTCAGCATGTCTCCTTACCCTTAAATCGGATAATCAACTTCAGATTAATCTTTTATTTTTGACAAACTTTCCTGTTTTTAGCCGGATTCCGGGTGAACTACTTGTCCGGCGAGAAATGGTTTTCATATTCGTGTTCACCATGTCGCCTTACCCCGTAATCAACAATCTAATTAGCTTTTAAAAAATATTTTTTCGCCCCGTAATCAACTATCTAATTAGCTTTTAAAAAATATTTTTTTCGCCCCTTAATTTGAAACCCCTCCCCTCCTCTAAATATGCAGCTATCGGGCCCATCTACGAACTCGACCTTTACCTTAACTCGATGAGTCCTCACACCAAGTTTCATCAAAGTATCTCATTCCCTTCGAGAGTTATCGCGCTGACAGACGGACGGACGGACTGAAAGACAGACGGAAGGACGGACAGACAGACGGAAGGACAGACAGACAGACGGACGGACGGACAGACAGACGGACGGACGGACAGGCATACGGACGGACGGACAGACAGACGGACAGACGGGCAACTTTTGCGATGTCATAGGTATCCCTCCACTTACGTTTTGGGATCCCAAAAACAGGTTATGGGAATGGTTGAAATGAATTTCTAAGATTAACATTTTGAGTAAGGAAAGGACTAACGCTTAAAAAATGTTAAAACTCTGTTTTGCTGTTTTTTCTTTCTTTTAACTGTGTAGCTGTGAGCAAATCAAACCAAAGAAAGGTGAAAATAAAGTGGAAAGGTAACAAGCGTGAAAACAAAGTGGTTTGTTTTGTCCCCTAAATAAGTATGGCAAGGAAAAAGATCAGCAAATATTCAAATCATTCCATATATTCTCGTTGTCTTAGGTCTGGATAGCCTTCTAGATTTTGCCCCACGGAATCTACTAGAATTTTTGAATCTACCGGAATTTTACTCAGCGAATCTAACAGAATTTTGCTCAGAGAATCTACCGGAATTTTGCTCAGGGAATCGACCGCAATTTTGATCAGAAAATCTACCGAAATTTTGCTCAACGAATCTACCAAAGTCTCTCTAACGGAATCTACCGAAGTCTTTCTCAAGCAATTTATCGGAACTTGTCTCGGGGAATTTACTATGAATGAATGATCGTTTTAATTTAAAAGAAAAACTATCACAGAAAAATGCCGAATTCGTTTCTTCGTGTCAAACATCAAAAATACACTGAATGAAATATAAATTATCAACAATAAAAAAAAAATCGGGGAATCTACCGGACTTGGCTCCACGGAATCAACCAGAATTTGGCTCAGGGAATCTACTGGAATTTCCTTCGTTACCGGATAAGTATAGACTCATAGCTTACCAGGATGACCCCACCACACAACTTACCAGAGTGATTCTTGCAGACAGACAACATAGCGTACTGCAACATTCACCGTGTGATTCCAGTAATCTCCTAAGTTTCTATAGCTTTCAAGAATTAGGCAAACTACTGAAATCCATCATTTCCAGCGACAAATACAGGAATAGTTTCACGTTACCGTCTACTCCAGTTTCGATATCTTTCTTGACTCCTCACCGGTGATAAGCCGAGAAGAGTTCAAAGACACAAGTATAGAAAGCTTTCAAGCTGGCCAAGAAATCCCTGTTACCTCGAAAGGCGTTTTAGCAAGATGCGTGTTGTTTAAAGCCACTTTGAGTTCTGATCAGCATCTGTTACTAATCGCATTTGAAAAGTTGCCAAATGTGAAATTGGATGTGTTGTCAACAAATGGAAAACGTGATGAAAAAAGTGTAGGGTGGGTTGAAGGTCAAGGACTTTTGATTCTTAATTAACTGACAATCTTAAAGTTTAACCGAATAGATCTACAAACTAGAAATGTAAGCCATTGCTGAAAAATTTAATAAAAAAATATCAGATTGATTGCAAGATATATCCTAAAATCCTTTTCTTGTTTGATAGTGCAAAACAGATACGTCAGCTGAATTTTCGTAGAGCTATATTTCGGCCCTTCTTGGCAAGGGTTCTCTTAGTTGACGGTGAAAAACGGATTAGTCAGCTACGTTTTATTAGAGCTATATTTCAGCTCTAGTAAAATGTAGCTGACTTATCTGTTTTGCACCTTTATCTATGATTAGCAGTCAGCTTGGGCTGAAGGACTATCCAACAAGGGTTCTCTCCTGGCTCAAAGCCGCTCAAGCTGAAAAACAAACTTTTGGGACAACCAACAAGTTCGTTTTCCCACAAGTTTGTTTCCCCAACTTCAGCAGCTTTGAGCCTAAAGAGGACGAAGTATAGCTCTATTAAAATACAGGTGATGTATCCATTTTGCACTATCAAACATGACTCGCAGTCAGCTTGGGCTAAGGAATATCTAAAATCATTTTCCTACTTTTCTACAGGCTTAACTTCTCTGATGTTGCATCTTCAATCCTGGAAAGGCAGGCCTGTTTAAATTCAAATTCTCTGTGTCTGGATGAATTTTGGTTTGCCATGCAAGCAACCCACACTCTGAACATTATCAGGAAAACTACAAAATCCCTCAGATATGTTACAAATATTTCAGTATTCAAATATCCGAATGAAAAATAAGCTGCCTTTTCAGTGAAACTTTAACCAGCCTATTTTGTGTCACTTGTAAGACATAATAGAAGTGAGAAAACAGCAGTAGGCTTATTCTAGAGTTTCTGCAGAGCTGGTCATTATGGAGACATTTCAGGTAAAAACCTGAAAAAAAAATCCGGTAAAATTTCGAAAATTCCGTTAAAATTCTGAAGCTGCATAATCATCCTCCGTTCCTATATGGATTTTCTTATTTTAGCCAACTAGTTGGCAGGTTGGCCAAAATAAGAAAATCCCTATAGGAATGGATGATGATTATCCAACTATAGTTGGCTTAAAACAAGAATATTCCTATAGGAACAAACGATGATTACCCAACTAGTTGGCTAAAATACTACTAGTTGAATAAAATAAGAAAATTCCTATAGGAACAGGAGATAATTATTGAACTAGTTGGCTAAAATAAGAAAATTCCTATATAGGAAAGAAGGACAATTATCCAACTAGTTGGATAGGAAAAGAGAATTCCTATTGGAGCGCAGGGTGATTATCCAAATAGTTGGCTAAAATAAGAAAATTCGTCAAGGAATGCAGAATTACCAAACTAATTCGCTAAAACGAGATGGCTGTGTATAGAGACACATTATTATCCTATTAGATGGCTGTTAGTTCATTGAGTATTAGATAAAGTGGCCCATCGCCAACTAATCAGGTCGAAGTCCTTGTTGAGACTACCTTTTCCGACTGGTCGGATATTTTCTAATATTCTTGATTTTCGCTGGCTGGAACCTTTCATGGATGTCAGGATAGGTCCACAAAATAATGCATAAAACAGATACGTCGGCTTCGACTCTTTAGCAGCGATATTTTGAGAGGCGTTGGTCTGGACAGTCAGTGGCAATTGAAAAACAACATATCAATCGATTGTACGTCAGTAGCAGACCTACTGATCTGCGTGATAAAAACATTTACCTAAGAATTAAACAAAAATAAAAAACATCTTCTTCAAAACTTCAAAATAAAAGAAAACTGCGGATTTCCAGGTTTTGCTTGTTCGAAACCTCTACGTTTTTACTCTATGGTTTTGTTGTGTTTAAAGTGGCGAAGAATTCAAACTTACAAGAAACCATGGCTCTTACAGGATGTATTGCGAAGTTACTAATTGTGGTTACTGCAGTTTCTCCTATGTTTGTAAACAGACAAGGAGATGGTGAAGAGCCTTATCCTGTTGTTTTAGGTAATTATGTAAAATAGGTTTTTAATTTTTGGGCTTGAACCAGATTTGTAATATCCGAAGTGATCTTTAAGAAGACTAGCCTGGGCCTGGACCTTGTCTAGGGAACCGGGAGCCGTACTTTATGTCCCATGGGCTGCGGAACCGGTAGTTCTCACGGAAACCAAACCATATCAGCTGCGACTCCGGGATCTGACGTCATTGACTAACGGAAACTTGTATGAGCTGGCTCCCGTTCCGGTAGTAAATGGAAATAGCTCACGGCAACTTCATCGCACCGGCTTCTCGTCCGGTAGTCTCACGGAATTATGTACTCAGAAGCTAGGGAGCCGGTAGGTGATACCGGAAACTATATAATTGGAGCTTGTGTTCCGGTATTGTCAACATGGGATATAGAGCTCACGGAACAGTTTGGATGAGAGCTAGGATGCCGGGATTTTCACTGACTTAGAGAAAATAGCATGGGAAAAAATCACTACCGGAACCCATATATTGAGAGCTAAGGTACCGGTAGCCGAAACAATTTGGTTGAAAATGACCAGCTCACGGACACAGATGGCTATGGGCTAGGGTTCCGGTAGTGCCAAAAAAAAAAAAAAATTGAACTCACGGACCCATGTCAGTGCACACTAGAAAACCGGAAGTGAATTTTAACTCACGGAACCCAACTCCTGCGGGCTGGGGCTCCGGTAGTACCAAAAATTAAAATTATAAACTCACGGACACGTGTCAATAGACTTTGAGTCCGTTACCGCTCACGGAATCCAGTTCAAAAATCTTAATTTTTTGGCCTTACCGGAACCCCAGACTGCAGAAGTTGGGTTCCGTGAGTTAAAAATATTCACTCCCGGTTTCCTAGTCTGCAGTGACATGGGTCCGTGAGTTCAATTTTTTTTTTTTTTTCCCTAGCCCATAGCCATCTGTGTCCGTGAGCTGGTCATTTTCAACCAAATAGTAGTTGCTACCGGTACCTTAGCTCTCAATATATGGGTTCCGGTAGTTGATTTTTTCCCATGCTATTTTCTCTAAGTCAGTGAAAATCCCGGCATCCTAGCTCTCATCCAAACTATTCCGTGAGTTCTATATTCTACGTAGACACTACCGGAACAGAAGCTCCAATTATACAGTTTCCGGTATCAACTACCGGCTCCCTAGCTTCTGAGTACATAATTCCGTGAGACTACCGGACGAGAAGCCGGTGCGATGAAGTTTCCGTGAGCTATTTCCGTTTACTACCGGAACGGGAGCCAGCACATACAAGTTTCCGTTAGTCAATGACGTCAGATCCCGGAGTCGCAGCTGATATGGTTTGGTTTCCGTGAGAACTACCGGTTCCGCAGCCCATGGGACATAAAGTACGGCTCCCGGTTCCCTAGACAGTGCCCTGTTGAAATCCTCAGTGCTGGGATACCAGGCACATTCTAGGTTACAAAATGTGCCATCAACAGCAGCAAGCATTTGCTGATCTGTCTGATAATAAATATTCTTTGAGCCCAAGCTGACTTTGAAACATTTATTCAAACAATGTTTACGACGGATATGTCAGCTATGATTCTTCATCAGCGATATTTCAGCCCTTCTCTGCAAGGGTCCTCGTCAGGATGTCAATCCTCTGGTTCAACTTCCGGGAAGGAAACAAACCTGTTTAAGTTTGCCCTCTTGGCCGAAGGGCAAACTTGACCTGTTTATTACAGGTTTGTTTCCTTCCCCGAAGTTGAACTAGAGGATTGACAGCCTGACGAGGACCCTTGCCAAGAAGGGCTATCTATTTTGACGATACTGACCGAAACTTCCTGCTTTACTTCTGTAAAATTTCCGGTTTCAGACAAATTCAAAGCGAACTACTTGTCCAGCAAAAAAGGAAATCCAGAAACAAAACAAGCTCATCTCCACATCTAATCAACTTCAAATAAAAAAAAAAAAAAAAAAATCCCGGTTAGAACCGGATTCCCGACGAATTATATGTCCGGGTAAGAAATTATTGTCATATACAGACTCTCTTCCGACCCTTAAATCTGTCATCTGATCACGTAAGTGTTCAGCACATCTTCTTACCCCTAAACCGAACATTTAATCAACTTCAAATGAAACTTCTACTTTTAACCAACTTTCTGTTTTTTCTGGATTCCGGACGAACTACTTATCCAGCAAGAAAATGGTTTTCACCATCATATTCAGCATGCCTTCTTACCCCGTAATTGACTATCACATTGGCTGTTAGAAAATATTTTGTTTTCCCCTTAATTTGAACCCCTCCCCCACCCCGAAATGCAGGGCTACAGAGTCCATCTTCGAACTTGACAAGCTTGCCCTTCGGCCAAGTGCCATATAGCGATTGTATTTCTGTCCGTCAGTCTGTCTGTCGGTCCTGGTTTTGCTAGTTCTGGCACTTCCAGATAAGCTAGGACGATGAAACTTGGCAGGCCTATCAGAGACCGGACCAGATTAAATTATAAATAGTCGCTTCCCCGACCTGACCATCTTGAGGGGAGTGGAGGGAGGGGATTCCGGAAAAATTAGGAAAATTGAGATTTTTTTAACTTACAAACGGGTGATCGGATCTTAATGAAACTTGATATATGGAAGGACCTCGTGTCTCAGACGCTCATTCTAAATCCAGACCGGATCTGGTGACATTGGGGGGAGTTGGAGGGGGAAACCAGAAATCTTGGAAAACAGAGATCCGAATGAAATTTGGTGGAAAGAACAAGCACAAGTCCTAGATACGTTACTGATATAACCGGAACGGATCCGCTCACTTTGGGGGAGTTGGGGGGGGGGGGGAGAAGTCCGAATTTTTAGTGATCCCGCGAGTTCGGTGCTTCCTGAAGTGCTGGGACGATAAAAATTGGCAGGCATGTCAGCGACCAGACCAGATTAAATAAATATGCTAGGGCGTTGAAACTTGGCAGGTTTGTCAGGGACCTGAACAGATTAGCTTGAGAACAGCCGTTTCCCTGATCCGACCATAGTGGGGGGAGTGGATGGATGGGGAGTCCGGAATCTAGTGGCATGCATAACTATTGAACGGGTGATCGGATTTGAATGAAACATGTCTTATGGAAAGACCTATCGCATTGGATGTTCAGTGTCAAGTTCGGGTCGGGTAAGATATCTTTGGGGGATGGGGAAGGGGGGGGGGGGGCTCAAGAAACGCTTAAAGCACAGGGATTGTGACGGAACTTAATGGAGAGAACAAACATTAGGCCTAGATACATAATTGACCGACCCAGATAGTTTCGGGGCTCTGTGTGGGGGGGAGGGACATGGAGGGGGTTTCCTGGAATTCCGGTAGTCGCGAGTTAGAATAGTTCCAGATGTACTAAGACAACGAAACTTTGCAGGTATATTAGCGACCCGACTTAATTGACTTGAGAACCTGACACAACATACCCCCGGAAACTTCCGTTCATAGATCCGAGCATTGTTGGGGGAGAGAGGGAAGAGAAATATGGAAATTGAATTGCGAACGAGTGGTCTGATTCGAGTGAAACTTAATGGGTGATAAGAATCGATGGCCTCGACATGTAAAACATGCGTTCGAACTATATGCGACCACGGTTGCGGGAATTGGGGGGGGGGGGACTTTTGACATGCACAAAAACCAAACGGATGGACCGAATGAGATGCAAGTTCGACAGTAATTTCCCTTGGGTGTAATTTCCCTTGGTTACGCTACCCATTGCAGCTAGTATTTCGTCTCCGGGATTTTCACTAATTCTCACCGGCGCAAAATTTTTCACAGGGTTGAAAAAGGAGAAAGTCAAAGCGATAACCAGTTGGATTTGATTACAGGGGTCCACGGAATTGCGTAATCTTTAACTTGTGGAAGGGTTACGGGTTAATTATAGCGGAGAAATCTGTTGAAGGGGAAGAACAAGTCTGAGTATTGTTTGCGATCAAACGGGTGGGAGAGCAATTAGTATAAGATCGCCGCTCCCACTCCACCCTCCCCCTAATTTCAAAACCCCATTTAACATCAATTTCTTAAATTTTAACAACCTTTTTACCAAATTATCCCCCTTTTTAAGAACATTTTTATTTTCTTACTTCCAAAATAAAGGATACAAGAAATGAGAATTTTTACCCTTTACTATATATAAAATACTACAATATACACTACTTCTTTTTTATTCAAATATTACTGAGTAAACAGTTCTAAATCCACATATGTTTCTTTGTTCTTGTTTTCGCGTACAATAGGCTGCAAAACTAGATTTTTCTTTAAAAGTAATTCGTTAGCAGTGGCATTATATTTCTGTGTTATAAACAAATCACATGGTTTGTCATTATGATTAATGACTACAACCAACTTATCACCATATTTTGTCTTAGCAATTCTCATTTTAACGATAGTATATTTCAGTCCTAGAACTAGTTCTTCTTTCCTGATTGTCTCATTGTATTTATTCATTCTGATTGTATTCAAGACTTCCTTTGTAGACTCCATTTATTAGTGGATGATTTTATTAAATAAAAATCCAGGCTCACAAACTCACATACATATTTTTATTGATAATATCTAATGTAGCTTTTCTTTCATAATATATAACACAGTAAACATTATATGGTACGGGTTGATTATCTTTCAACGTTAAACTTATTTCAATATCAGCAGTTGTTCCATTATAAATATTTGACTCGTGTTTAGAAACATCGAAACAGAATAGTGGGTATACTTCTTTAAATTCTTCTATACTAACAACACTACCAGTATCAAATGCTAATTGTTTATAACCCAAATGTATGAACCTATTGTAAAGATTTGAGTATTTACATTTATCATCGCTAAAATCACATTTAAGTGGTTCTTCAGGATATTTATCCCCATTAATTCTAAGTTCTATGTCTGTTAAATTCATATGATCAAACACCATATTATTCATTAATTGATTGTTATGCTTTTCATTTTTCTGTAGCATCACAACTACTTTTGTTGGATTGTTTCTCTCAGAAATAACTTTCCAAGTGTGCTCCTTATTCTGACTAACATCACTTTTTATTACATGCTTCCCACATCAGATTATGCTTTTTATCCTTAGCAAGACCCTTTTCTAAGTTACTCATCATTTCAATGCTAGGAGCTACAATAGGGATCTTCCAGGATAAATACTCGATGACTACTTTGAAATTAGTATTTCCATTTCTTATAATCATGTTGTTATCATCATTTCTTCTTAGAAATATTTTATGCGCTGCACCTCTGAAGAATCGTTTGTTTCCTTTCAAAAATCCAAACAATTCTGATAATGGTAAATACATATTTACTAATTTACTGCTCTTTGTTCTGTTATATCTTTTTTCAAATCCTTTATTATGATTATCATTATTGGTCAACCTGACTGCTCCAGCCCCTGCAGTAAACGAAGCAATCACAGGATTGATTTCTTTCCCTTGATATAATCTTTATACCAGAAATGATTTCTTGCAGCACTTCTAGAATAATCATCAGAGTATTCAATCAACTTTGTAACGGTAGTTGTAATACCAACATGATTAATTTTTTCAACCGATTCATCGTTTATTACATACTCAGCGGTACTGAATAAATTAAATCCATTATTCGTTAAAGTAGCAACATCGGTTGCAGCTATAGGAGTCCCATCTTCGTTTACTATTCTTACACTGACATCAAGATAACTTTCACTTGGATAAAACCAAGAATCTAATTTCTTTGTTATGAATTCAAACTCTGATTTATTAGATACATTCACATCTGTTTCTCGAATTTCTTTAAATTCATATTTAACCACTGTATCATCCACAAGCGGTTCATCAAAAATGTTCCATTGCGGACTGATAACTTTATTTACTGCCATTTATATAAGAAAGAAATTATTAAATAAAACTTATTTCAGAATCTTTAATCCATTTCCAGTCATTAACGTTTTGATCAAGTCCTGACTTCTTTGATTTAAAATCCTTTTATTTGTACCGATAAGATCCTTCATCGATTTTTTGTTTCCAATTACATCAATGAGTTCCTTCTCGTTTACATTGATCAGATCTTTCCCATATTCTATTGCTCTGTTTTTCAACAACTCAAATCTCGGTTTAATAATATTATTATACATTGACATAGCCCCATCTTTTATTTGTTTTGCTGACGTCTGAAATAACTGGGAATTAACAATGTTTTTGAATACACTACCGATTCCACTTCCATACTGCCTTTTATAAAGTAATCGCTTATTATTAATCAACATTTATAGGTAAATAATTTTATTTCACTAATCCTTTAAGCTTTTCTTAAATGCAGCACGTATTCAACGTTATCACCATTCAAATCGATATGTCTTCCCAACTGATCAGTAATTGTCATTCTCAAGGAGTAAATAAAGTCTTTCGTATTGATAGGAAGATAAATGAGTTGTCTAGGATTCTCAACAATTTGACAACCCGGTTCTGTATTCGGAACAAATGTCCAAATGACATCTGATTTACTTTTGTTTACGATAGAACTGTTTACGAGAGAGCAGTGAATTTGAATTTTATCAACGCTTCTTGTTATATTCGGAAGCTTTGTACCTTCATTGATTTTCTTAGATATCTCACTATCCTTATCAAATCCTAAAATCTGACACAAGTCACTATTAAATCTAAACACATATTTTTCTTGTAATAGTATGACAAATCTCATAGATGCTGGATTGGATGAAATTATAATAGGACATTTATCTTTTGGGGTATCAAAATACTGACACAAAAAATAATTCAAACAATCATCGTTATACATCCCATTAGGAATAGTAACATTCATCCATTCTGTTGCATTATTATCTTCATCTTTCCTGTATTGAAATGTATTATTTCCAAATTTATCACTTATATTATGCCATGAGTACCACAAAGTACACTGATTCAAACCTATTTCATAATCACAATTACGGTTCAATTCGATTGGTTGACTAAATGTTATATCAATGATACATTCATTACCTTCAATGTTTAACAACACCATTTATTAGAAATATTTTTTATATATTGAATTGTAATATCTCTTCGTAAGAAATTTATTTCGCATTAACGAATCCAAAATATCAATAGCTTCATTTCTCACCTCATCAGATGTATTTCCGTTTACTCTGCTACCTATCAAAGTGTATAATTTTGAAATCATTTCATCACAATTCATAAATATTCCAGTTCCTTGTTGTTTGATAAAGGGTCTACTAGATTGAATTTTTTTTAATCTATCCTTATAGTCTTGTATAAATAAAATAATTTTATCAGACTTATTCGAACTACTTTTACTTTTCAAACCACCATAACTTTGACTTATAGGTGTTAATTCAGCCAAAGCATCTTCTATATTCCCTGGGTTATCAAATTAAAAATGAAGCATCTCAAAATATTCTCCTTTATATCTTATATGATTATCTCTATATTTCACATTAAGTGCTTTTAATAAATCTTTATCAACACCTTGATTCATATCAACAACTTTTATATTTGTTGGTAAATCTGGAGATGCTTCTAAAGCGGTAGATTCTGTTGACTGCATTTCTACCTCTGAAACTGGACGCTGATATGGTTGTTGTTGTAAAGCTGTTTTATACGTTTCACCTATCTGGAGAAGCCTTGTTCTTGAACTATCATCACCTTCCTGTAGTTTATTTATGATCATTTCAGTGTTTTCTTGTAATTTTTTGATGGTATCTTTAGTGTTTTCTTTTTGTGCTATAATAACTGGAGCGTTTAATTCTGAAGCATATTCCCGAAATCCTGCCTTCTCCATCTCATTTTGTTGAGCCTTTCTTCTCTGAATTTCTCTGTTCTTCACTATATCCGATAAAATATCACTCAAGCGTCTTGAATCCATTTATATACAAGTAATTTTATTTCATAATAAATTTTGAAAGTTCTTTTTCATAAAACCCACCTTGAATTAATTCCCCACTTTTGTCAGATATTTCATAAGTAATGGGAATGGTAGGTCTGATGGTTGCTATCTGAAATACTTCATCCGTATAGTTAGGTAAATATCCTTTATCAAAAACACTTTTTTCTTTTTTAATTCTGACTAAATCCCCTACTTTGACTTTGTGACACTGTGAGTTTCCTGTGATTTTGTAGTCATCTACTGGAGGAAACAAAGCATTGTAAACCTTTTTCTGATTTACCTTTTTACTAGCATCAACTGGTTTCATTTGTATTGAGCGGTGATAGGAGTTATTATAATTATTTACGAATACAGGTAAAATATCAATCCATTTACTAGTGTTGTTGTGAGTAAAATATTTCCATAACTTGTCATTCAGCGTTCTATTGAACCGTTCAACGATTTGTGCTTTCAATTCGCTTTCAGAGGCAAACCAGTGTATATCGTTATTTTTCAAAAAAGATTGAACATTTCTCATTACAAATTCCTTACCTTTATCAGTTTACAACTTTCTAGGAATTCTTTCTTTAAATATATGACTGAATGCGTTTATTATTCCAATTATTCCAGCACCCGTTTTATCTTTCAAAGGGACACACCAAGCATATTTACTAAAGCAATCAATAACAGTCAAGATGTAATTTGCTTTATCATTCGCTTTTTTATATTTCTGGAGGTCAACTAAATCAGCTTGGCATTGCTCATCAACATAGTGAACATAGACTCGTCTCCTTTCAAAATTGTGATAGGAAGGTTTGTGTAACGTATACACATTCTCATTTTGCAACACATTTTTTATTTTATCTTTAGAAACGTTCACTCCATTTTCTTTTAACTTTCTGTGAATATCATCAACACCTGAATAATTAGAATAATACGTCTTTAATATATCTTTTTCTGCGTCGAGTTTTTTTTTAAAAACAGATTTTTCCTCGATCCGCAAATAACACAATTACCTTTCAGCATTGGAACATTATTTTTCTGTGACACTGCATTAAACATTGATTCAGTATCAGTTTTCTTTTTACATTTCATACAATAAATCTCCATTTATTAGAAAACATTTTTTATAAACGAAAAGCTACCAACTTCATTTTGCGCTTAATGTAGGAAATACAGTGAAGTCCACAGTTTAATTCATCTATATTTCGAACAGCAAGATTTTCATAAGCTATTTTTTTCTTTGAAGTTTTTAGATATTTAATTATTTCTTTTCCTGGGGGAATGCCGAAAGAATCGAAAAATTCACATGGGGGTATTCAGGTAGATTACAATAGGCAACCCAGTGAGTTCCAGGCATTCCGAGTTTATCATAATTAATGACACCGCATTCTAGGCTATCTATCTGTTTGGGTAGCGTATCTATAGAGAAAACACCTCTAAAATGTGGTATATCCCCTAATGCATCCATAATATCAAAATTGGTTAGAGGTCCTACTTTACTTTTGCTTCTTTTTTGATGTCCCCGTTTTTTGACTTCCTAGGCCTTCCACGTACCCCATGACCGACAACTTTTTGTGTTCCAGGGAGTGTAAGCGCTCCACCTCATCGTTTTTTTCCTTCCTAGGCCTTCCACGTACCCCATTACCCACAACTTTTTGTGTTCCAGGAAGTTTAAGCGCTCCACCTATGTTGACATCATCGGTTTCCTTCCCACGTACCCCATTACCCGCAACTTTTTGTGTTCCAGGAAGTTTTAGCGCACCACCTGTGTTGGTCATTTTATCCATAATTTTCTTACCAGCGAATGTACCCAAAGCAGCAGCACCACTGGTTAAAGCTGCCTTACCAAGGGTAATTGCTAACGGTATTACGAAAGGAAGTAATCCACCCTTTTGAATCGTTTCTTTCATCTGTTTGTATGATACATCAATATCACAACCTTTATTATTCATTTTACATGTTTCAGTTTTATCAATTTGTCGTTTACTTAAAAGTAACTTTACTGGTTCTCGTTCATTTTGTCTACTATGACTAACACGTATCTGACATTTTTGTTTAGCACCAAAACATTTCTTCAGCCATTTATTAGGGAATTAATTTATCTTATAAAGTTATTTTTGTTTTTTTACCAGCCATAATTTGTTATATTTTGGTAACGAATGGTTTGTCAACATGTTTTAGCTCTAGAAGCCTTTTTAAAATATTTACTACTGCTCTTTCAATATTATCGATACGGGTTTTTTGGTCAGCAATCTTTGCTTCGATTATAGTATTATGGGTGGGTTGCCCAAGAAGCTTTTTGTCATAATCTAAAAGATTCGTAGTTAACGTAGCTAAATTAACAGCATCATTTTTATTTCTAGGGTTTTGAACATTTGTTATCAACTTGTTTTCAGCGTTAATCTCTTTATCATTAACTCGAATTATTTCTTTTACAAATAACCCTTTATCATTAATCCTTACCAATAAATTTTCAGGAGAATCATGTACCGCAGTTAATCTGTTGATATCTTCGCTAAAATACTGATTTGTCCCCACTTGTTGTGCGGTAATTTCTTCTTTAAATTGATTCAGAATAATAGTCATAGATCTGAAACTAATAGCGTCCTGGTCAGCTTTCGCATCCCCTAACATAATAATTCTCTTATCTTGTAGGTTAATATTACCGTTGTCATCAGTAAATCTCTTTTCATTCGATTCGTTACTAACCTTTTTCCCAACACTACCGAATTTATTCATTTATAACAGAACGAAATTATCTCGTAAACTTTTCAAAGTTTTTCCTATAAATCATATCTTTATCTCTTGTTTTTAAATCAACAAAGAAGAATCCGTAGCCTTTGGTTGCAACCTCGAATTGTTTCATAAAGTTCTCATTGTCTACATGATTTTGTCTGATTAATTTTATTTCTTTTGGATTAGAGCACTGAAAGAATGCGAAGTAATTACATTGAAGTCTTACCACCTTTGGGGTTTTATGATAGCTCTGTGATAAATAAACAATCGAGGCATTTTTCTTTCTTCCTCTTATGAATAAGTCTTCTATTTTCTTCTGGTCTTTTTCAGTAACAAAATCATCAAAGATAATCAAGTTTTGGTATTTAGGGTCTAGATCGTCAACATCAATAATATCATTAAGGTCATTACTTACGGTTAAAATATTCGTTTTACATTTTGATTCCAAGGTGGTTAAATTGGTTATGAGATCTTTATTTTTATCTTCTTCAAGATCTTTTGCATACAAGTATATTCGGTTGAAACAAATATATTCATAAATTAAATTCAAGAGTAAATTGGTTTTTCCTGTTCCAGAACTTACACAAATTAATAATCTAAATGGCCACTGAGGTGCAAGTTCGTGTTTGTTCTGATAGTTATTCTTTTCGCTAACATCATACACTTTGATTGGCGCCTTTCCATTCATTTATTTAGGAAGAATTTTTCATTATAAGATTTACTTGAGTATTTTAAGTTTATACTTGAAGTTTTGAAGTAGGGACTTGATTTTTTTAAGTAGGTACTTGAATTTTTGAAGTAGGTACTTGAAGTTTTTAAGTAGGTACTTGATTTTTTTTTTAAGTAGGTACTTGAATTTTTGAAGTAGGTACTTTAATTTTTTAAGTAGGTACTTGAATTTTTTTTAAGTAGGTACTTGAATTTTTTAAGTAGGTACTTGAATTTAATGTTTATAACCTAAAGGTAAAGTGTGTATCTTATCGCTTGTTACTATCCTTTTATCATCCTTTGAATCTAACGCTTTTTTATTCTGTTCTTCTAGAAACTTATTGTGCTTGTATGATCTTAAGTTATACTGGGTTATAGAAAGGTTTTCCGTTTTACCAAACAGTACATCCTTATAGTTTTGAATCGTAATTTTATCTTTAACTATATTGGTTTTTATTCCTTTCAGTTTTTTGCTAGCTTTTGAAGGGTCTTGGTTGTCCTTTAAATAAGCATATACTTTTGATCGTAATCCAACAAACTCTGTCATAACCTGTCCACCTAATTCATCTTTCATCATTCCTATCACTTTCTTATTTACACTAGGAAACCCATATGGATTATCTTTCGCATAATCAGATGTATCAAACCTCTCATTCAAATCCTGTTTGATATCTTGATAAAAATCTTCAGTTCTAATATCATATATGAAAGAATCAGTATCCATATAACACAAATCAATTTTATCTCCATATTTAGGCTTCATATAATCATAATGGAATTCATACATCAGTAACTTGGATAGTTCCAATACAGCAAAGCCGATATACATTGGTTTGTCTAATTTTATCTTTTCCTTTGACATTCTTGCTACTGAAAAGTTTTCACTGAATATTATTTCAGATTTAAAGTTGGGTTTCTTTATTATTTTTTCTCTTGTTGCATCATCCGTTATTATTTCCATATCCGCTCGCTTCCTTACGTTTTCCATAGTTTTTCCAAAGCAAGCATTATTCATAAGCTTAAAGAAATCCTTTTCAAAATCATTTGTACCTTTAGTTCTAAGTGCTGTGTTGTGGTCTATATATCCTTTTAAGTAAGCACTTTCAGTGAATCCTAGTATTCTGTGTACTCTTTTCAATATCAAACCTTTTTGTAAATAGAATTCTAGATTCCTGTGATGAACTACATAGTTGGTTTTATCTAATACTGTGGTACATAGCTTACCGTTAAAGTGTTCGGGTGCTAATGGTAAATCCTTGTGTAATTCATGTAGTTCTTTTGGATATTCTAAATCTACTTCATATATAGCACCTACATTCTGTAATTTCATTATCGAATTGATATGAGTTTTTAGATGGTTGTAATACTCGAATGATTCGTATTCATTCCTTTCTTTCAAATCATCCGGTATTGAAATGAATTGGAAATCATTCGCTGGTAAATTCTGCGACATCGCCCACCCATATAAATTATTAGCGTCTAAATACATTAAATAATTAGATGGTTTATGCTTATTATAATCACTTGTATATTTATTATTTGCTTTTGCGTATCTCTCTATACATTGGGATACACCACCTCTTATTCCTTTTTCTATTTCTATATCCTCTTTCTATAGGTATACATGTCTTCCTTTGAGAATAACGGCAAGTCTACTTTCGAATGCTTTAGGATCCCATGTTAGTCCTGGAGCTGAGAAGTAATGAAGTGGATCCAGATCATAATTATGTATACAAACGTTTCTGAAATTCTCTACAACATCCGACAATATTAAAACATCACTTTTTATGTATAATTTGGTATGACCAAGCAATGTTTCACATTTAAATTGCTTCCATATGGATACCGCTCTTTTATAATCACTTTTGTCAATACCTTTCCCCGTCAACCTAGAATAAAAGCTTTCTATTGGTGGTAACTTTGTACATTTCATTTTATCGAAACTGTCTACGAATTCATAGGGATATACCCCTTTTTTAATTATTTCCTTGAATTCATCGTCATTTTTGAAGCTGTTAGATGTGAATTTGAAATTCTGTCTTAGATGATTACAAGGTACTTTGCAATCACATTTTGCTAAATTTGCTGATGGTTTGTCTAGAGATGAAGCCATAAATCTAATTAAAATAAACCGCGTCTCATATTTTATTTTCGTATCCGCATTTGTAATACTTATTGATTTTGAGAATGAGATGAAACTTTCTGCACTTTCAAAAATTCCGTTATCAGGTATCAATTCTCTAACAAATAAATGAGAGTCATATTTTGATAAATTATGCATTACTACCGGGATATGCCTAGGAATCCTGTATTTCATATTACATTCAGCATGAGCAAATCCCCTATCTTCTCCTGTCATGTGGTCGTGATCAAAGTGAGGATTTTCAAATTTCAGTTGTACAGATGTGACAAGTCTTTTTAATTAGTTTATTCCATTTTTCGGTAATTTCTACATTTTTATAAGTATGGTTTCTTTGTCTGCTTTCATATTTGTTTGCAATTTCTGTGGATACTTTTGTAACGGTTTTAACAAAATGTTCTGCAGCGTCTTCACCGAAATAGTCATAGTATTTGTTCTGGTTTGTATCAAAGGAACAGCATACCTGAAATCCGTAAGCAAATGGTTTCTGTTTGGCCACTTTTATTGTTTTCTTTCCGTTTACCTGATTGTATTCTTCGTTATAAGACTCAAAGTCTGCTATTATGCAATAAGGTACTTTCATTTGTGTTGCAATATTTTTATATTGTATACTTGAACCTTCAGGAGGCATTATAATATCAGGATCTTCGCAATTATTTTTACTCTCATGTTTTTCATATTGTTCTCTTTTTGTAAAATGCCTTCCGCAAAAAGTGCAGAGGTATGTCTTTTTTTGTCTTGTAGATATTTGAGGACCAACTAATCTGCTCAGATCCTTTACCAGTACATAATGATTATCGAAATATAATAAATTAATAACATGTTTAGCTGTTTTGCCATTGATTGTACTTTTTAGTATATGACTTCTGATAATTTTCTCTTTTTCAGTTTGAAATAAATAAATCTTAATGTTGTATCTATTTTCAAATTTGTGTATATCTTTAGTATCCATTGGGAAGTTGGTAACCCCTTCGAAATCAAATTCGTTCTCATATTGTTTATATTTCGAAATTCTTTCCGGATGATCCTTAGCTGGATGTAGATTTGCTAAGATAGACCAAAGGAAACATTTCTGGTCGTTATTTTCAATATTCAAGCAAGCTCTTTTATTTTTTACGAAATCTGGCAGTATTTTAAACGTTCCTCCCATGTAAGATTCTATTCGTGTCATCCTATAATCAATTCCTTCATACCGACTAAATTGTAGCCCAGATCGAGGGGTATTACTTAAAGAACTAAGTCTCTTGTTATTATCATCCAAATGATTATGAGTAAGAATGCTATTTTTATTTAAAATCCAAGAAGTACTGTTGTAATATACTACTACTTCTTCATCATTCTCCTGTCGATGGAAAATAACACGAGTTACAAACTGAACTCTATACTGATAAAGTTCATTCATTCTTCGTCTCAAATCTGCGAAAACAAAAGCAATAAGAGTATGTTCACCTCTTCCATTGCTTTCAACTGATACGTTTACAGTGTACAAATTCTCTTTTTCCCTAGAGATAGTAGGTTGTTGTTCTTCTTCAGTTCTAAATAAATGATCAGGAATTAATTTTTCTTCTTTGATTTTTTTCTTATTTATGAAGAGAGTTGATAAACCAATTGGTTTCTGTCTACTGTTATCACGTCTTTCTGTTTGATCTCTTATGATATCTCTATTTTTCTGTACGGAATCTTTATGTTTGGTAATAATATTATTATAGTATTCTCCAACTCTTTTTAGTACTCCTTCTCGGTTTCCGCGAGTTGATAGGTTCTTGTTTTTCAGAAATTTCTTTAATTCGCTTGTCTCTTTTTCTTTGTTATCATTGTATTCTTGTTTTAGTTTTGTAATGGTGATATTATTTTCTTTTATCTCATCTTCCAGAATGGTTTGTAATCTCGAATCTGGTTTGTAGTCGGATGGTCTGTTCTTATTATGAGTTCTTTCGTTTCTGCGTTCAATTTTAATTTTATCTTCAGCTATCAAAATATACTTATTAAGATGGTTTATTATATTATTTGTTATTTCATGTTTCTTAGCTCCATTTGTTTTGATTTTATTAATTTTCGCATAAGTCCGCAGTTCATTATATGTGTATAGCGATAATCTTTGTATAACCGCTTTGTTGTTTGATATAACCTTTTTACAAAGCTGAATAACCTCTGCAGTATTCATCATTTAATAGGGGAACATTTTTATTAATAAATTTCTCCCGTCTGAGTTTTCTCAGCCGTAAAGAAAAGCACTGGTTTCAGTATGCGTTTCACAGAGCAAGCGCTGTCTAGATTCTCTCCAATCAGTCAAGAAAGTTTCAGTACAGTTCCGTAGATAGCAGATGTGTTTTGCGTTTCACGGAGCAAGCGCTATCTAGATTCTCTCCGACCAGTCAAGAAAGATTCAGTACAGTTCCGTAGATAGCAGATGTGTTTTGCGTTTCACGGAGCAAGCGCTATCTAGATTCTCTCCGATCAGTCAAGAAAGTTTCAGTACAGTTCCGTAGATAGCAGATGTGTTTTGCGTTTCACGGAGCAAGCGCTATCTAGATTCTCTCCGATCAGTCAAGAAAGATTCCATACAGTTTAGCAGGTGGCGGATGTGTTCCGAATCGCTAACCTTTGATTCAATCAAATAATTTCTGAAACAATTTTATTACATAATAAATGGAAGAATTAGAAAAGAAAATATATTTTTACCGTCGCAGTTACAAGTACTACAATCGTATAAGTAATAGCTTACTTGTATCCAAATTCCTCTTTTCGGCGGCAGGAATGTCTGCGTTTCTAGTGCTACCTTTAGCTTCTTTAAGTTTGGGTGCTGTTATCATCGAAATAATTGAAAAGCAGTTAAGCATTGCTGATAGAAAAGCAGAATTTTGGACAAATTACAATTTTTATACTGAGTGGTTGTCAATGCTAAAATGCGGACAATTAACAATTGAGGAGGTAATTCAGAGAGAAACAGAGATGCGTAAAACCTTTCGATTTTTTCCTCGCAAAAATACATGAAACAGGTTCGCTTGAACGGTTATAAATATTGTAAGAACGAAACTATCAAAATACAAGAAAATTTACCAAAAATATAAAATTTTTGCAAGACCTCCCACCCCAGACTTTGAAGATTGAAGATGTTTATTTGTCGTCTTATTATTTTTTATGGTGTGTCTGGGGTGCCCCGTGAGGGGAGGAAACCCTATGAGTTTTTTGTTCGCCATCCTCACCATTAACCTCAAGTTGATGGCGGGATTCGATCTCACGACATCATTGATGAAGTGGTTGATCTAAGACGTTGCAACATCTTAAACCACTACACCAACGGGGCCTGCAGAATCTCCGCAACGAAATGTTTTGTGATGTGAATACTAATGCGCAATGAGATTTTCTGTTTTTTGTTGCCCTAAGAGCTTTATCAGTACTAGAGGCAGAAGTGTGGGTACGTCGAGGAGATTTTAATTTGATGATGTGATGAATATCGATTTGGAATTTTTTTTTTTACATTAGATATTATCAATAAAAATATGTATGTGAGTTTGTGAGCCTGGATTTTTATTTAATAAAATCATCCACTAATAAATGGAGTCCACAAAGGAAGTCTTGAATACAATCAGAATGAATAAATACAATGAGACAATCAGGAAAGAAGAACTAGTTCTAGGACTGAAATATACTATCGTTAAAATGAGAATTGCTAAGACAAAATATGGTGATAAGTTGGTTGTAGTCATTAATCATAATGACAACCCATGTGATTTGTTTATAACACAGAAATATAATGCCATTGCTATCGAATTACTTTTAAAGAAAAATCTAGTTTTGCAGCCTACTGTACGCGAAAACAAGAACAAAGAAACATATGTGGATTTAGAACTGTTTACTCAGTAATATTTGAATAAAAAAGAAGTAGTGTATATTGTAGTATTTTATATGAAGTAAAGGGTAATATTTCTCATTTCTTGTATCCTTTATTTTGGAAGTAAGAAAATAAAAATGTTCTTAAAAAGGGGGATAATTTGGTAAAAAGGATGTTAAAATTTAAGAAATTGATGTTAAAATGGGGTTTTGAAATTGGGGGGAGGGTGGAGTGGGAGCGGCGATCTTATACTACTAAGGGTTGTTCGAGTTATCGCACTGCGGAAACACCGTTTTTGCAGGGGTCCTTTGTTGAAGTTTCACCTTTAAAAAATAACTCTGCTGCTTAGTCTGATTCTCCGTCGTTGGAATTTCGCAGTATGAGGAATCCATGTATATATGGAAAGAGCAGACGTCTTGTCGTCCATAACTTCATGTTGTCAGGTCCGCAACAGATCTGGCCACTCTGGGAGGAGTTGGAAGTAGGATCTCGGATTTCTTGCGACAGCAAATATGTCATATCATGTTGCGACATGTTTTACTCTCGAAAGAGTCATGCGATTCGGATGGAGCTTGATAGTTGGCAAGATCACACGTCCGAGATTTGAAATGATCGAACCAGACTTGACCACTGTGAGGGGGTTTAGAGAGGTGTCCCGAAATCTTCTGACATGCCTAATGCCCAGCTTCACTTTCCAGATTTTTCTTCCGGATTTCAGACAGCCGTTTTCGTCGAGACGGATCTGGAAGGTGAAGCCAGGACAAAAATGTCTGGAAGTCCGGGTTGTTGGACACCCTAGATCTGCGGATGTCTGGAAGGTGAAATGGAGGCAACCCCTTTGAGAGACACTACAAATATGCAAATGGGGGAAGAAAAGGGAAAGGAATTGACAGTTGTGATTGGGATCCAAGAGGAAATGTAAAGGGGACATCTAGGAAATTAAAGAATGTCATCATTATCATGAAGATCTGGAAGGTTTGGCTTGACTATGCAGAGGCAAGAATAATACAGAGGCCCCGGACGTTTCGTCCCCTCGTTTGTTCGTTTATATAACTCGGAGCGCTTTTGAATGTTAATTTTTAGGTTATTTGTATTTTATTAATCGTAGTCTAGCATGTTATTGACCATATTTATCATAAGACGTCGGTATAAATGTCGCAAAATTGTATATGTTTGTAGATTGTTGTTATGATGTTATGTTTAGACGTAAAAACAACCCATCGGCTTGTCCGTTATCTGTTTTTTAGATTATGTTGAATTGAATTGAATTGAATTGAACATCTGGTAATCTGGAAGGTGAAGCCTGGTTTAGGGTGGCGAGATTGGGACGGGACTTTGCGGACAGGAGTAACTTATTCTTCAGAGAGCTGGCGAAAGGTGTAGGAAGAGACAACCATCTCTGGCTGTCCTCTGTGACAAGCACCACTGAATAGGTTCGCATGAGCTAATTCAGGCTTTGATTTGTTTTCTAGGGCTGTATTTTCATCCGAACATACAGCAAATACAAGAATTAAAGCAATTGGTAACGAATTGGCATCTGGAGAGTATGACTTGGCTCTGCTACAAGAGGTATGGTCGGATCGGTACTTCGAGAAATTAAAGTACCTGGCTGGTGATGCACTGCCCTACTATTACTATTTTCACAGGTGAGTGAATTCGCTGAATTTATTTCACTAGTTGGGTTCCCTCCATTGGCTCGATTGACTCGAACCACTATTGCGAAGGAAATGAAGCATCAAACCACAAAGAGGAAGCCTGGACGGGTGTGACCAAGAGAAGACATGTCATGGTGCAGGATCAAAGGCGTCCCAAGGGGGGGGGGGGGGCGCAGCGTCCCCCCCCCTACGTTTTTGGCATTTGGTCAAATTTGCGGCAAAAATTCCGGTAGAAACGAGCATCGCGGCAAAGCCATGATGCTCGTTTAAAAAAAAATATTTTGTCCCACATTTAAAAATTGGTTGACTTAACATGTTTATTGGTTCCCATTCTTTATCGAATTTAGTAATTCATCAAAATTGTGTTCAATCCGCATTGATTTCACCGCATGTGTCCGACCCTTCGTACACTCGGTGACTTAACGCATTTATTTGGTCTCGTTCATTACCGAATTCGATAATTCACTGGGCTTTCCCAAGTCCGTATCTGTTCTATCGCATTCGGTCAGCACATTTCATAATTCGGTGATTATTTAGGTTCATTTGGTTCTGATTCGTTAACGAATTCGGTAATACACCGGATTTTGTTTAGTCCGTATCTCTTACCAGACTTGCCGCGTTCGGTTGTTTTATGTGGTTTTAACAGTAGTTTTTTTCCACTAGGACATTCGGTTGTTATACCGCTCCCAATCTGTTCATATTTTTTAGTTTGTTTTTCGGTAGTATGAAGTCGTCATTTGGTTCTCCCCAGTTACTGAGTTGGCTAATTTAAATGGCATTTACTTAGCTCTTGCTCTTTACCATTTAACGGTATCTTCAGCTGGTTGCCATTCATTACTTAAAGGAGTTATATCATAAGCATTCTAGCACTTGCAATGTCTAACCCCCCCCCCCCCCCCCTCCCAACCCAAGACCCAAGATGAAGCCACGACTCTATCCGATCGCTGGGTCATCTAGCGGCGCGGGTCGGAAGCACCCCACATCCCGATGAAAATTTATCTCAAAATAGTAATATGAAGTAGTACGAAAAAGTAGCATGCAGTACTAACTGCTGCTACTACATGCTTCTACTCCAAGGCTACCTTCTTACTGCATTCTGTTGCATGCTACTATTTGCAAGCCTGGATGCTACTATTGCAAGACAGGATGCTACTGGATACGACTGCTTAAGATTGGACCAGTCTGAAGCACATTAATTGATAGTATTCTTTACTATAACTGTCATACAACTACACAGGCTACAAATTTGTCATCGGGATAGGGAGGATGGAATCATAGTTTGACTTTGGATTTAACAAAACCTTTTTGTTGTAGAAGGCATACGGAAAATTTGTAGAAAAATTAAACTAATTATTTGCATTACCGACTTTTGTAAGTATTTTTTTTTCTATTTTTGGGATCCCAAAACGTAAGTGGAGGGATACCTATGACATCGCAAAAGTTGTCCGTCCGTCCGTCTGTCCGTCCGTCCGTCTGTCCGTCCGTCCGTCTGTCCGTCTGTAAGCACGATAACTCTCGAGCGGAATGTTTTGATGAAACTTTGTGGTAGGATCGTTTATGTCAAGGAAAACGTCGCCTTCGTAGATGGGCTCTGTAGCCCTACTTTTAGGGGTGGGGGAGGGGGTTCATAAAATAGAAAAACGGATTTTTGGGTCTTTTCTTGATCAGCTAGTTACCCCTCCAAGATGATGTGCGAGGGATAAATACAATTTCGGATATTTTGGCTGCACTTCCGGCGAACCGTCCTCAGCGAAGAAAACAAAAGTAAAGCATAAAATCCACCACAATAACAACAGGAAAACGATGCGAAACCAAAAAAAAACAATAAGACGACATGTAACTAAAAACCAGAAGAACAATGCGGGCTGAAGGACATGCAGATAAAAGTAAAATAACGAAAGATAAAATGTGCATGTTCAAAGTGTATATGTACAAATCTGTGATTATTTACAACTGAATTCTGTGTATATTTACAATTTAGCATCTGTCTGGGAAAGCGCAGAAGGTTTCACCCAGAAAACGCCCCACTCCAAAAGTCCATAATATCTTTCACCACTTTGAATAAAACCTTCCACAGAACTGGCCACTAAGTGCTTCCACTCGGGGCGCTCTCAAAATAAGCAGGCCCCTCTTAAAAAGAGTATTTAGTAAGTAGGAGCTAGTATGAAATGAAGTAGAAAAACATGTAGATTCATTCAAAAATGCACGAGGGTACTTTCGATGGGGAGGATGCATATTCAAAATTTTACTGAATTTGTCAGAAATTTAGGGACAATTTAAGCTTTAGGCTTGATTATTCCAATTTTTCGGACCAGTTTTAATTTATTTTAGATCTTAAAAATTAGAAATTAAAATTTGTTTAAGTAAAAATAGCAATACTAAAAAGAGCAGCACGGCAGCTGATTAGACAGCAACTTGGCGTCGCTTTTGCGAATACCACTTGGACAGTATAGGCCTATTGCTGTGGCCGATTCCACTGCAACTTTTAACTACCGAACCCAAGACAAAATTCAACTGACGGCCGCAGATGAAATTTTGAAATTCGCATTAACATTTCTGCAGAATCTTCAGAAACATTAACAACGGAGAGGGTGACACCCCAGCCGCCGCCTTTAGCATTTTTCTGGAATACAGGTCTCAAAGCCATGTTTCTCATATCCCAGATGAAAGTGAGCTAAGTTATATAGATCTGTCCATCTGTATTTGACGAGTGCTCCACTCGACCGTCTTCTATAAATGGTGACAAAGCCGATTTTTGCTTAAACATTGCCCGGTACGGGCTACCAAACAACTTTTTAAACTATGCGCCGCAGGCGAAAATTTCGAAAAAGGCTTCTTTTTTGCAAAAAAAAGAAGAGATTTTGTTCACAGATTAAACTAGACCTACGTTGCCTGGGCAACGTGAAGTGTTGCGGCAACCTTTGTCCAGCTTCGCCGACTAAAGTGTTGCGAGAGCAACACTTCGGTTTTGTTCCTTCGCTGTCGGTTAAATGCTGAAGTTGTCAACTTGTTGAAGCTTTTAAAACTGTATGTTCTAAAAAGAATAATCAAATGATCAAAAGCTAGTCTTCAGCGTTGAAAAAATAACAACAAAAGAATATCGGAAGAAGGGACTAAATTGACTTTGCAGTCAGTTGAACTTTATCCTTTTCAATCGTAGACATCGTGACTGATGAAAACTTGGAACAATATCTAATATAATCTAGTTACATACCACAGATGACACTATTAGTTATTACGAACTACCTCATTGTTTTACATTATCGTTTGTACCCCTAGGTTGCAGCGATGGACCATCGATACAAATTTTCTTACCGTCAGATTTATAGAAATTGCATACAGTATGCACCAGTTTGCACAAATTTCTAACCCCTCGTGAACCGATTCTTAGCTACAAGTCCCTCTTCCGTGATAGACATCGAAGTTCACCTGATAAAAATAATGGGTACATCAGCTAGCAAAAGTTGCAAACCCCTCATAACTGAAGATGAGTGTACCATAATAGCCGATTATTACTTATAAGTCCCTATCATGTCTTATGATTGGGAACCAAATTGTTCTTACCATCGAATACACCGGAAACAAATACCAGGTATACCAACTAGCAACAATACTGCCGCATATATTTAACACATATAGATTTTAGTCCATCTTCAAGTTGAAACTGGTGCCTGCCTGCTTGCGTGCTAGAACGGAGCTTTCCACTCGAAAGCAGAAACATGGTTTGATGAAAAGAAAGGTTCGCTACATAACTTCAGATAGTCCTCTCTGACATGGGCTATATAGCTCCGCTTCACTTCGCAAACCGTAGGCTCTGGCTCGAGGACAAGCAAACACCATCCTTATTTGCCCCAGGCAAGAGTTATACGGAGCTTTCCAAAATGTAATGTCATGTTCATCGATCCGGCCTAACGTCCACACTTTCCGTAAAAACTGCACAGGTTAGACCCTTACCAGTTACAAGGAATAAAATGAAATCGGAGTCATAGGAAAAAAAAAAAAAAAAACGAGGACAAAACCAAAGTGTTGCTCTCGCAACACAATGATGAGACAATAAGTAGGAGACCAGAAAATAAGTAGGAAATAAGTAGGTAAGTAGATCCAAAATTTGGTAAGTAGAAAAGGCCGAAAATAAGTATTCTACTGCCTAAATAAGTAGAAGTGGAAGCACTGCAGGCCACTGCTAACAAGATGCATGCGCGACTCGCGAAATAACCTCTTTGCTCTGTATGCCCCGAGGATGTTTTAAAGCTTTGTTATTTCTTCAGAGCCTCGCGAATTCGTATGTTCGCAACACTGGCTGCGTGTCTAGTCGGTTGCGTATTAGTGGAAGGGACATTTGAAGTAACTGGTAGGATTTTTTTTTATCTCAAAGACTTCCCGGATGAACTGTCCCAGACCTGTCTCTCTGCCTATTATTTTACTTTCATCAAAACGCATATTGTGATCAGGATGGTCATAAATATGTTCAGCCGGAGCACTACAGAAGTTCTCTGGTCTGTTTCGGCACCGAAGAGTTGCGTCTATGCTGGTTCTATGTTCGTGGAGGCGATCAGACAGGTGCTGGTGTGTCCTACCAATATACCATGTATGCAAGAACATGGAATCTTATAAACCCCTTGGCAGTTTGTCTCGGAAATCGGATCTTTACCAGAGAAAAGATAAGAAGATATCGTGTTTGAGCTTTTGAAATATGCCGAGATGTTATGAGGGCTCAGAATTTTTTTTATTTTGTCTGTGAGTCCATGGACATAGGGAAGTGGCACATAGACCTTTTTCTCACGTTCAGTAGTTGAGGGCGAGGGTGGGCGACGAAACTTTTCTTTGCGTTTTTCAATGGTTGCGTCAATAACTTTCATCGGAAAACCGTTTCCGAACAAAACAACCCGGAGATCGTCTAGTTCAAGATCCAGAAACTGTGGTGAACATACATGGAGAGCCCTATCTACTAAAGCTATGATAACACTTTGCTTCACAGAAAAAATGGTGGTTTGATCAAAATCGGTCACTGTCGGTTGGTTTTTGGTAGACTATGAACAATAAAGACCCGTCTCTTGTTCTCCGACTCAATTTGAACTGTGAATTTTATGTTCGGATCAATAGAATTGGGATGAACAAGAAATGTCATTAGTTTCTCTTTTTCATGCTCCC